>LR749549.1:1948256-2093687 GCA_902729485.2 Mus minutoides
GCTGGTGAGATGGCTCAGCGGGTAAGAGCACCCGACTGCTCTTCCGAAGGTGATAAGTTCAAATCCCAGCATCCACATGGTGGCTCACAACCATCCGTAACGAGATCTGGCGCCCTCTTCTGGAGTGTCTGAAGACAGCTGCAGTGTACTTACATATAATAAATAAAATAAATCTTTAAAAAAAAAAAAAAAAAAAAAAGAAATAGACCATGTGAGGAGACTTGTATGAATGGCTGGTTTTCAGGCACATACAGACAGCAATTAGATGGCTCTTAAGTGACCTCCATGACGAGACTGAGGCCAGTGTGTGAGCCACGTGCAGTCTCTTTAAGTTGGGGTGGTGGTGGCGGGGGAGGATGGATATTGTGGTAAACAGTGAGGTAGTAGCTGATCATTAAATACTCTCTGAAAATCATATTTATTTGCGTGTACAGGTGCACATGCCACAGTGCTCGAGCTGAGGTTAGAGGGCAACCTGTGTGAGTTGGCTCTCTCCTTCCACCACGTGAGCTCCAGGGACTGAACTCAGCTTGCCAGGCTTGGCAGCAAGGGAATTAACCTGCCAAGGCATCTCTCGAGCCCACGTTTTTTTATTTGTATGTGTGTGAATGCATGTATGTGTTATGTATGTTTGTGCACCACATACACGCCTAGTGCCTGAGATGGCCAGAAGGATGTTGGATCCCCTGGAACTGCAGTCACAGGATCTCATATATAGTTCAGGCTGTCCTAAAACTTTACATAGTAAAGGATGGACTTGAATTCATGGTGATCCTCCTGCCTCAGCCTCCGAAATGCTGGGATTATAGGCATAAACTACCATTCTCAATTTAATCAGGTTTCAAAAAACTTTTCATGAAACAGTGAAAATTCCTCAGTTAACCACAACAAAAAGGAACATATAACCCGCCATGTGTGGTGTCTGTGGTGGTGTCTATGGACATACCTCCGAGCTGGGGCTTTTCAGCCACAGTAGCTTGGCCAGGTCGTCCCCAGCTGTGTTGTTGACAGCATGCTCAAACACTTCTACCTTCTGCATCAAAGTCAGGTGGTCATAGTCAGGAGCCATCTGAATCAGACAAAACCAGTGAGTGAGAGAGGAGCCTATGATAGGCAGCCCAAATGTAGACCAGGCTAGGGCTAGGCAGAGCTGAGCTCTGATTTCATCAGCAAAGCTAAGACAGAAAGGACATAACATGGCAAAGGGAAAAACAACATGGTTTCTTTTTTTAAAACAAGGTCTTATTATATAGCCTGGCTGTCCTGGGACTCAGTTCTGTAGACCAGGCTAGCCTAGAACTCAGAGATCTACTTGCCACTGCTTCCTGAGTGCTGGGATTAAAGGTGTATGCCACCATACCCAGCAACTTAAAAAAAAAGTATATATGTATACATATAAACACATAATTTTATGTATGTATATAGCACATATATTATTTTATATTACATATAAAACTATATGTTTTATACACACACATGCACACACACATATGTATATATGTAAATACAATGATTTTGTATGCATGTCGAGGTCTGCCGTCCGTGTGGGCCCTGGGGCTCAGACCTACACAGCAGGAGCTTTACCTACTGAGCGTTCCTGCTGGCTCCTCTTTGTTTCTCAGAGGTTATCTGTTTTATGAGTTACTTCATTAAGCCTTCTTCCATAGTTATTTCCTCAGATAGCTTTCTCAGTGGTGCCCCACCAGGCAGGAGTGTGGTACCCACAGGCTCAAGGGTGTTGGCATGGCGGCAGCACATACCCGCAGCATGATGCGATGCTCGATGTTCAACAGGATCTTCTTCTTCTCTCTGTAGTCCCGGATGAGGGCATGCAGTGTGTCACAGTGGGGCACCCAGCCAATGAGGCCCGAATTGGTGGACAGAGGGATGACAGCGTATCTCTGGATGCTGGTGACCACAGGGAAGGAGGAGGTCATTGCACAGTGACCAGCAGGACAGCTTTAATCAGCTTAGGACACACAGTACCTCTGCTGAACTCCCAGCTGCAGGACTTGGGCTGAGGGGCCCTCTGTGAAGAAGGCACCCCAGACAGATACCATGGAAGCCATAGCAGTCCTCAGCTTGCCTCAGGCTCCCTGCTGAGGCAGCAGGAGTGATGACTTATGTTGCCAAACTAACCTCAGCGGACAGCACTGGCTTGAAAGACAGGTGCCACCAGAGGCTTCCACTGGCCTTAGTCCAGGGGGAGAACACCAAAGGTGTAGAATCTAGTCTAAATCTTGAAGAATTCCTGTCTGAGGTTTGTTTTTGCTTTTCTTTCTTTGTTTGTTTGTTTTTTTGATGTAAGGTTTCTCTGTGTAGCCTTGGCTGTCCTGGAACTCACTCTGTAGACCAGACTGGCCTCAAACTCACAGCGATCTGCCTGCTTCTGCCTCCCGTGTGCTGGGATAAAAGGCACGTGCCACCATGCCTGGTCCCTTCTGAGTTCTTTGAGAGTTTACTAAAGGCATTTCACAATGGCAACACACTAAAGTGTCTGGAGAATCTTCTTGTGTTGGGCACTTTGGTGATCCTTGCCAGAAACTTTAATGTTAGTTTTGGGTTTTTGAGACTGGGTCTTTCTAAGTAGCCCTGGCTGGCCTGCCACTCCTTGTTGGCCCAGGCTTCTGACCTTGCCTACCCCTGCCCCTGCCTTGGTTTCTTGAGTGCTGGGATTATAGGTGTGTGCTACAATACTGTAGTATTTTCTTTTTAAAGATTTATTTATTTATTATATGTAATATACACTGTAGCTGTCTTCAGACACTCCAGAAGAGGGCATCAGATTTCATTACGGATGGTTGTAAGCCACCATGTGGTTGCTGGGATTTGAACTCGGGACCTTAGGAAGAGCAGTCGGGTGCTCTTACTCGCTGAGCCATCTCACCAGCCCAGTATTTTTGTTTTAAGATAAGATCTTGTGTATAGTTCAAGTAGGCCTCAAGTTCTCTATGTAGCCTAGGCTAGCTTTGAATTCTTGATCCTTCTGCCTCTACGTCCCAATCTACAGGACTGCATGCATGTGCTACCATACCTGGCTCAGGTGCCCAACTTTCAAAATTTAGTAACAACACATATTAACTTTTTTACTTGGACTGCATAGGATGAAATGCCAAGTGTCTGAAGAGTTCAACTAGGATACACAGTGTTCTGAGTACCTGAGGTTCTTGCGAAGAGAGGTTGGGTCATTGGCAAGGAGTGTGTTCACCAAGCCAAAGAGCTGCATCACTCGTTCATCCTGCCGTAGATCTTCATGGCCTTTCAGGAGGAAAACAAACTCATGCCCATTGCTGCCTGCGAGAAACGGGGAGCAAAAGAAATAGATCAGAGCCGTGCGCATTCCTATCCAAGACCATCAGCAGTTCCCAAGGGATCCACCCCTCCCCTCATCACACTGTCCCCACAGACAAGCACATACACACCCTAGAACTGAGGGAAAGAAAAATTCTGCTCTGATTAAAACATAAACTGTTTTATGAGGACTGAGAGTTATTATGTGCTGAGACCCTATCTATAGGTTCCTTATTCCACTCCCCTTTCCTGACTCCTACAGGACACATCCCCTGGAGCCCCAGTGCAGATGCCCAATGGGAGCACCAATAGGGCTTTAGAGAACAAGAGGAGGTGTTGAGAGAACCACTGGGTTCTGAGAGGACTGATTAAAGAAGAGAGCCACCTCAGGATGAATTTAGGCTTCTCAGCCACAGGGGAATCAGCCTCCCAAAGCTCTTTCTTTTGTTACACAAAAGGCACCTTTAGCAGGTCAATTTCTGCATACCAAAACTTCTTATTTGGGGCTGGAGAGATGGCTCCCTGGTTAAGAGCACTGACTACTCTTTCAGAGGTCCTGAGTTCAAATCCCAGCAACCACATAGTAGCCTACAACCATCTGTAATGGAATAAAATGCCCTCTTCTGGTGTGTCTGAAGACAGCTGCAGTGTACCTACATAAAACAAATAAATAGGGCTGGTGAGATGGCTCAGTGGGCAGGAGCACCCGACTGCTCTTCCGAAGGTGATAAGTTCAAATCCCAGCATCCACATGGTGGCTCACAACCATCCGTAACGAGATCTGGCGCCCTCTTCTGGGATGTCTGAGGACAGCTACAGTGTACTTACATATAATAAATAAAATAAATCTTAAAAACAAACAAACAAACAAATAAATAAATCTTTAAAAATACAAAACACCTCTTATCCAATCTAGGAGTTGTCTTGAGAGAGCCATTACCTAAGCAATTCTCACCCACAACTTCTTAGTTTGCTAGGCCTGTCTGAACCAAGTTATTGTGCAAAGACCCCCAAGAATCCGTCAAAAAGATAACCCCATAAAACCTCAGATAAAAATTACTGACAAAAGCCTCCTTCTAAGCTTATGCACCATCACTCCAGATTCATGCCAGTTACAACAGTCCTGCTAAGATTCTGCTACAGTGAAGGACCGGTCAGGGGATTTGCCCCACAGCTGGCTGGGCAAGTAGGTCTAGGGAGGCAGGAGCAGCTTCTCTGCTAACACTTCATTTTCGTGTGTGTGTGTGTGTGTGTGTGTGTGTGTGTGTGTGTGTGTATGTGTTTTCTAGACAGGGTTTCTCTGTGTAGCCTTGGTTATCTTGGACTTGGCCTTTTGAATAGGCTGGCCTTGAATTCACAGAGGCCACTTTCCTCTGCTTCCAAAGTCCTGCGACTATAGGTATGCACCACCATTCTCCAGCTAACAGTTCATTCTTTTTTTTTTTTTTTTTTTTTTTTTTCCGAGATAGGGTTTCTCTGTGTAGCCTTGGCTGTCCTGGAACTCACTTTGTAGACCAGGCTGGCCTTGAACTCAGAAACCCGCCTGCCTCTGCCTCCCAAGTGCTGGGATTAAAGGCGAGCGCCACCACGCCTGGCTAACAGTTCATTCTTAAGCTTCTCTTCTGTAGAGATAGTCTCATGTAGCCCATTCTGGTCTTGAACTTGTAGCCATCTTCTTGCTTCTGCCTCCTGATGGGATTATAAGTGTGTGCCACCATGCCTGGTTTATATGGCCCTATAGGTCCAACTCAGGACATTGTACATGAAAGAAAAGCACCTATCAACTGAACAATATCCATAGCCCCTCCATGTTTTTCATATTATCAAGACCATCATTTGTGAGACCATGACTATCTGACTGTGGTGAATAACCACAAAGAAACAAGCATTTTAAAAAAGCTTTGTGGTGGGCTAGAGAGATGGCTCAGCAGTTAAAAGCATCGACTGCTCTTCCAGAGGTCCTGAGTTCAATTTCCAGCAACCACATGGTGGCTTGCAACCATCTGTAATGGGATCTGATGCCCTCTTTAGGTGTGTCTGAAGAGAGCAATGGTGTATTCATATACATCAAATAAATAAATAAATCTTAAAAAAAAATATTAAAAAAAAAAAAAGCTTTGTTATATTTGATTGTGGGTATGTCCAGGCTTATAGAAGCCAAAGGTTTCTGATCTGTCTGGAGCTGGAGTTAGACAGCCTGATGTAGATGCAGGGAGCAGAGCACCTCTGCAAGAGCAGTGTGAGTTCTTAGCTACTGAGCAATTTCTCTAGCCTGGCAACAAACAGAAAGAGTGAGGAAGGAAGCTGGCCAGTGGTGGCACACACCTTCATACCTTTGATCCGAGCACTCTGGAGGCAGAGGCAGGCAGATCTCTGTGAGTTTGAGGCCAGCATGGTCTACAGAGTGAGTTTCATGAGTTAGGGCTACACAGTGAGACCTTGTCTTGGAAAACAAACCAAAACAAACCACAGATAAATGAAGCACTAAATAGGTACATTTGAGAAAGGACATGAGAGCAGTCTGAGACAGGTCTAGGGCTGGTTTGACTGATCAGGCATCTCTCTCACTGTCACTGCTCCATGGGCGTCCCCCTCAAATGTATTCATTCTGTCAAGGAGAAGTAGCTGTGTTCCCAGATAGACACAAGCTCTTATGAGATAGAAAGCCAGGGGTGGCTGGAGAGATGGCTCAGTGGTTAAGAGCACTGACTGTTCTTCCGAAGGTTCTGAGTTCAATTCCCAGCAAACACATGGTGGCTCACAACCATCTGTAATGAGATCTGATGTCCTCTTCTGTTGCGTCTGCAGACGGCTACAGATATAATAAATAAATCTAACTGTGCAGTGATGGCTCACGCCTTTAATCCCAGCACTTGGGGGGCAGAGGCGAATGGATTTCTGAGTTTGAGGCCAGCCTGGTCAGAGTGAGTTCCAGGACAGCTAGAGCTATACACACTCTTCTGGCCAAAAGGCATGCACGTGGTGCACGGCCATCCACAGGCACATATCTGCACATACTAAAGGGAGGGTGTGCTTGCTGGGTGATCATGAAGGACCTGAGGCCCCATCCCAGCACCCACATAACAACGTAGGTGTCCTGTAACCCTAGTCCCAAGTGGGGCAGGGACAGGAAGATTGCTGGGACTTTTTGCTTTCAGCCTAGTGGAGAAAAATGAGGGAACCAGAGGCCCATATTTACAGAGGGATCCTGTTTTTTTTGGTTTTTTGTGACAGGATTTCTCTGTATAGATAGCCCTGGCTGTCCTGGAGCTCACTTTGTGGAGCAGGCTGGCCTCGAACTCAGAAATCCGCCTGCCTCTGCCTCCCGAGTGCTGGGATTAAAGGCGTGCGCCACCACGCCCGGCTGGGATCCTGTTTTAAAAAAGAGTTGGCATAGAGTGACAAACACTTTGTGACCCTCTCCTACCTCTGGCACCTATAATCGCATTTACTTAGAACCAGAAACACAAACACAAACACACACACACCTCACCAGTTTCCCACGGCTGCCCACCACATGGGTGATAGATTATCTGCTACTTCCCTTATAAGACACAGCATGAGGAGATTCACTGTCCTCTCTTTCTCATCCAACAGACATGGGGGAGTGCAGCAGGTGAGATGGTCAGCAATCATTTCAGAGAGAGGAGTGTGCTCCATTCTTACCCATCAGAGTCAGCTTCCGAGGCCTCTGCTTGGATGTAATGACTTGCAAAGATGGGGCTATGGATTGAATGCGAATGATCGGCTGGTTGGGGTCATATGTTCCTGGCACAGCCAACTCAAGGTCTCGGCACATCAGCAGTTTGGGGGACACATATTGCAGCTCCAGGGATGTGAGCTGTGAATAGGTAGGAAGGACTTAGATTTCTGCCACTGATTTTTCTTTCAGTAAATGGCTATAAGCAACTGTTTTCTTTAAGTCTCCGGCAGAAATGAGTCTGGATGCACAGGAAGAATCCAGGATGCCTCAAGAGCCTACCTGAGGTAGCTGCTTAGAGATCCGTCTGAACACGTGATAGTAGAGGTCCCAGGCTTGCGTGAGGTCCTTGACGTTCCCTGACTTCATGTACTTTCGACACCATTCTTGTGCCTCCATTAAATCTCGGCCATATGCCTGAGAGGAAAAGCAGAACAAAGTTTCAAGTTACCAAGGTGGCCATGACCCCAGGAGGCTAAATCCCCAAGCAGTCTACACTAGTTCCGAGGGTGCCCGAGGTGATATAAGGGTACCAGGAGGGAATGGCTGTTTTAACAGTAGGGGCTGCGCAGTCCCAACCCTTGAGCTCCCAGAGCATGAGGATGACCTACCCCTAAAGAAATGCAGGGAGAGGTAAGGTACCCTCTGAGGGAATCCTGCAGTTAAAATCTCATTAAAATTTCAAGAACTGAGCGAAGGGCTTGGTGGGGCAGTGCCTGCCTGGTATGTGTGAAGACCTTGATCCATCTAGCATGTTATGAAAGTGAAAATAATTTAAGTGGCTAGAGAGGTAGTTCAGTGGTTAAGTACAATGGCTGTTCTTCCAGGTCTTGAGTTCAATTCCCAGCACCAACTGCAGTTCAAAAAATATAACTGTACTTTCATTGGCTCTGATGTCCTATTCTGGTTTGCATAGACGCAGACAAAACTCCCATATACATAAGAAAATAAATAAATAAATCTGTTTTTTTTTTAAGACGCCAATAAGTTTATTTAAAAATAGGGGGGTTTGGAGCTGGAGAGATGGCTCAGTGGTTAAGAGCACTGACTGCTTCTCCAGAAGTCCTGAGTTTAAGACGCCAATAAGTTTATTTAAAAATAGGGGGGTTTGGAGCTGGAGAGATGACTCAGTGGTTAAGAGCACTGACTGCTTCTCCAGAAGTCCTGAGTTCAATTCCTAGCAACCACATGGTGGCTCACAACCATCTGTACTGGGATCTGATGCCCTCTTCTGGTGTGTCTAAAGACAGTAACAGTGTACTCATATACATAAAATAAACAAATAAATCTTTAAAAACAATAGGGTTGCTACAACAATTACATTTAATTTTTTTGTTTTGTTTTTTTCTGAGACAGGGTTTCTCTGTAGAGTCCTGGCTGTCCTGGAACTCACTCTGTAGACCAGGCTGGCCTTGAACTCAGAAATCCGCCTGCTTCTGCCTCCCAAGTGCTGGGATTAAAGGTGTGTGCCACCAGCGCCTGGCAACAATTACATTAAAAAAAAAAAAAAAAAAAAAAAAAAGGAATGCTTCACCAATTTGCACATCATCCTTGTGTAGGGGCCATGCTAATTTCTCTGTATTGTTCCAATTTTAGTGTATGTGCTGCTGAAGTGAGCACAACAATTTCATTTTTATTTTGTTTTGTTTTGCTTTATTTTTCTTTCTGGGCATGAGTTCTAGGTCTAGGCTGGCCTTGCATTTGTAATTCTCCTGCACTAAGATGACAGTTTTCTATGCTGTGACTTCTACTGGATACCACTTTTTTTTTTTTTTGTTTGTTTTTTTTGTTTTTCAAGACAGGGTTTCTCTGTGTAGACCTGGCTGTCCTGGAACTCACTTTGTAGACCAGGCTGGCCTTGAACTCAGAAATCCTCCTGCCTCTGCCTCCCGACTGCTGGGATTAAAGGCGTGTGCCACCAGCTCTGGGTACCACTTTTAAGGACAGCAGAAAGGTAGAGGGAAAGCAGTTTGGGGAGGTAGGAGGTCCTGTCACTCTCTGATCTCATACCTGATTAAAGGATGTTTCCTTCAGAGTCTGGGGACCCCGTTCCATCATAGCATGCAGGGGCTCCAGCACCTCAAACATGCCTTTCACGTTCCTCTCCCCAAAGTACAGGCGAGATGCCTCTTCCAGGCCTTCGTGCCACATCTCATGCCAGAGGATGGCCACTCGAATCAGCTCTTCACTCACCTGCATCAAAGGGAGAAGGAAGGAACCACCACAGGAAGCTACGACTGGGAAGGTCTGGTTTGGAGACAGAAGACACACATGTGCCACGAGGGAGAGAGGCAATCACTAACACCCCTGGCTGCTGCCTCAAGACTGACTCACCATCATGGCCTGCTGGACCAGCGTGTTGCTGTGCTCACACATGTTTTTCAAGATCTTGTTGGCTGCATTGTGTCGGGCTGTGGTGGTAGACTTAGAAGCCACCGTCAGGGGGTAGATGAGGGCCTAAGCAAACACAGGAACACTTGTAAAGGCTAGCCACCAAAGCAACAGTCAGTGGACTCACGAGAAACTGTTCAGGGTCTGCATGTACCTGTGGGTGGTACCGACCAATATCTGTGAGAAGCTGGTGAATGAGCCGGCCCACCAAGGGTCTGGGTGTGTCAATTCTTGCAATGAGCTGAGGTATAACCTGGTATGAAGGAAGACACAGCATGCAGCATGTGAGACATAGGAAAGGTGACTGATTCTCATCTTTTCTTCCTTGTGTTCTAGACAAGGTCACATGTAGCCTAGGGAAGTCATGCTCCTTTTGCCTCTACCTCCCATGCACTGGGATCTCAGGCGTGTACTTTGGTCTAGCAGGTCTTGAAATGGTGCACCCATTCAGTTTCCTAGCCAAGGCAAGGGGGAACATCTGGTCTGGACCTTGGGGCCAAGCTGTGCTTCTGTGACCACTGGTGATGTCTAGAGGATTGCAACCCATCCTCACTGTCACCGAGTTCTCACCTGTAACCAAGTGTCAATCTGTATGGCCTTCACCCCTTCCACCAAGGCTTCATTGACATCTGGCCAGTGACCATAATCAAACCACAAGGTGAGGACTCTGGAAAGACAGGACAACATTACAGAGAGTTGAGTTTCCTGGTTCTCGTTCATTTTTCACCAGCAAGGCTGTAAATTGACTGTGACAGTGGCAGAGCTCTGAAGCCCAAGCGCTGCACCCCAGGTCGGCCAGGGTCACTGAGGTACAAACTCAGCTGCAGAGGGAGCTGGGCAGCAGGGAGGCAGTGTGAGGCCTCCTGACCCTCTTCCCATCCTCATGTGTGAAGACTGGTGAGCTGTCGGGTCTCACGGCCCAGGAGGAGAAAGGTCCCTATGCTGGCCTGAACTGTACTGACCAGAGAGGGTGACTTCCTTTCAGTTACATCCTCCCCACTTCCTTTGTACCTGAGTGTATCCTGGAGGTTGTTGCCTCTTGACAAGGAGATAGAACGGAAGAAGCCTTGAACAGCAGGGACAGTGTACAACAAGAGTGTTTTGGATAAATCCTGTTGAAACACAAGTATATTATTGACACTCTACTCTCTCACCTGTAAAATGGGTACAGTTGCACACTGATGGCACTGCCTCAGAAGGTAGTTAGGAGTGTGAGACACTGATGCCTGAGGAGCCAATGGCATATAGAATGACTCCACAAAGACACCTGTTTTTTTCTTTTTGGTTTTTCCGAGACAGGGTTTTTCTGTATAGCCCTGGCTGTCCTGGAACTCACTTTGTAGACCAGGCTGGCCTCGAACTCAGAAATCCCCCTGCCTCTGCCACTGCCTCCCGAGTGCTGGGATTGAAGGCATGTGCCACCACGCCCAGATGACACCTGTTTTAATAATCATAGTTTGGCATAGTATGGTTCCTGAGCAGGGCAGTAGGGGTAGAGCTAAGGCTCTGAACATGCTGTTCTCTGTACTTTCTGGCTGCCCTGTTACAGTGTGAGCTGACAGGCCAAGGGGAGGAAACAGGGAAAGAACAGGGCAGAGGATATATTGGCAAGACCCTAGCCTCAGTGGCCTGCAGCTGTGGCAGCCACCCACCCACAGGAGCCCTGCACTGAGAGAATGTGCTCATCGTTGGGAGGAGAAGCCTTTCTTCAGCCCGACAGTGGACACACCCACCCACCCAGGGAGCACAGCTTCTGGTATACAATGAGGACGGCCAGGCAGTGTGTCCAGCCCGTGTACCCTGTCTCAGAGAAAGCCCTGAGCTTCACAGCTATCTTCTGCCCAGAGCCGTGCCCCAGCCAGTTCTAAGTGAGGGGACTTACCTCGGTGACCTTCTTCTGCAGAGGGGACGGGGTGGGGCTGTTCTCGCTGCTCTCAGCGTCACTCTCACTGTTGCTGCCCTCTGTGCTGGTGGCAGCAGCAGCAGACGCTGCAGTGGTGGCTGCAGTGGTGGCATTGGTGATGTTGGCCCCGCTGGCATGACGCAGCTTCTTCTTCTCATCACGGGCTTGGTTCTGATGCTTGTAGTGTAGCACTGCTTCAAAGTTCATCACTGCCCATGCGTGCCAAGCCTAGGTGCATGGGAGAGAGTCAAAGGCAGACACAGGCTAGCTCATGTCTAATGCAGAGCCCAGCGAGGCAGAAGGCTAGATTCTGAGTGTGCCTTAAGATCAGCAGAATGCGTCTCTAGCTCTACATACTCCCAGGAAGTGGGCCTCACTATGATCAACGTGGCTCCATAAAAAGGGGATTTGGCGGGGGCTGGTGAGATGGCTCAGCGGGTAAGAGCACCCGACTGCTCTTCCGAAGGTGATAAGTTCAAATCCCAGCAACCACATGGTGGCTCACAACCATCCTTAATGAGATCTGGCACCCTCTTCTGGAATGCCTGAAGACAGCTACAGTGTACTTATAATAAATAAAATAAATCTTAAAAAAAAAAAAAAGGGGGGGGGGGATTTGGCTAAGCCTTGCCGTGAACAAGGAGGGAACAGAGACAGGCAATTGGTCTTCCTGGGAGGGAAAAAAAGACAGGTACATGAGGGCATGTGTGCAGCTTGAGGCCTGCAAGAGTCAGGGCCGCTGGCCAAGTGCTAGAGCACCAGACAGTCTGCATGCTGGGCCAAGTCAGCGGCTTCATCTCAGAAAGTGGGGCTTCCTGAGGTCCCCCCATTTATTTTATATTAATGGATGCTTTGCCTGCATACATGTGTAGCACATATATGCCTAGTACTTAGGATAGCCAGAAGAGGATATCAGATCCCCTGGAACTGGAGCTATAGGTGGCTGTGAGCTGACTAACAAGGTTTCCACTAAGCAAAACTTCACTGGATGTATTTTCCAGCTCTGGATATGCAGCTATCAATAGAGGGGAATCATTGATCCTATCATAGCCTGTACTCGGTGTGTGCATGCGTGTGTGCGTGTATGGAGATGGAGCTCATTGCGTTATGCATGCTAGGCAGATCCTCTCTCACTGAGCTACATCCTGAGACAAAGTTTACAATGTTCAGATCAGTGTGAAGCATCTGCAGAGGAGAAATACTTTTTGGTTTTTCGAGACAGGGTTTCTCTGTATAGCCCTGGCTGTCCTGGAACTCACTTTGTAGAGCAGGCTGGCCTCAACTCAGAAATCTGCCTGCCTCTGCCTCCTGAGTGCTGGGATTAAAGGCGTGTACCACCACACCTGGCTAATACTTTTTATTCCAAATGCTTCTATGGTTTTCAAATCAACTTTGATCCCAGAGGGAAGAATTTATAACTTCCTAGTAAGGATGAAAATTTTGGAAAGAAATTGATGGCATTGTTATACCAAACATCTATTACCTGGAAGCCTTTAGAAAAGGAATTTAAAAAAAAGTGTGCATGCATACACACACACACACACACACACACACACACGCTCCCCTAAACACACACACTTCCAGGGATAGCCTCTGCACCAGCTGGTCAGTCAGCTAGCCACTTTCATACATTTTCTAACTGTTTGTCTTTTAGAAAGACATAACATCGTGATGTTCCTAGAATGACAGACATCTGTGAGGCTATCAGACACGGTGAACCTAGAGCTCCTAGAACAAGGGATTCTGTCACAGGAAGTGTCCCTCAAGCCAAAGCCTCCATGACCTTCTCTGCTTCCCTGGGTCCCCTAAAGGAAGATCCACGTTTCTTGGGATTCTGACAGACTCAGGCATTCCAGGGACCTGGCTGTGACCATGGGAACATGAGAGAACTCAAACAGGGTGCAGGCTCTCTGTAGAGAAGCGAGGGTCTGGGGCCAGCACTGGCCCTTCCTCACCTTGTACCAGCTGCGGTCATGTTCTGTGGCGGCACTGTAGTACTGGAGCACCTTGGGGATGGTGCTCTCATTGATGCCCTGGAGGTTCAGCTGCCACTCCCCAAGTTTCAGAAAACACCTGAAAACAGAAGAGCAAGACCCCATGTTGTTCTCTTCTATCAAAGGCCCCGAAGGAGAAGAGCAGATTGCTAGAGGACCCTAAAGACTTCTGACAGTTACTCTTGCTTTCAAGAGGCAACTGTGGAAGGAAGGGAAAGGGTTCTGTAGAAAACCTTGGAGGTGTCTTTTCTTCAGAATGTATGTCTTCCAGTGACAGTATAAACCAGGTACCTGGTACAGGTATACCTGAATGGACCCCACTATGCTTTGGGTTTGATTCTGGGCTCCTATACCACCTCACATCACTCTAGGAAACCAGGGCAGAGAGACTAACCTACCTGGAATCAGAGCTGTCTACACTTGGAATTAGTAAAACAAGACACGTGAGTCAGTGAGGGCTCAGCAGGTAAAGCCACTTGCCACCAACCCTGATGACCTGCCTTACATGCTTGGTACTTGTAAGACAGGAGGGAACTGACCTTTGCAAGGTGTCCTCTGGTCTTCACATGTGTGCTGAGACTTGAGTCTGAGTAAGTGCACACACACACACAGGCACACACACACACACACAGGCACACACACACAAAATTAAAAATGTGTTTGGAAATACGGCCAGATGCCAACTGGAGGCTGGCACAGGATTGCTCCTGCTGCCAAGCCTTGGGAAGTAAGTAAGGGGCAGAGACTGCAGCAGATGAGCTAATGGCTGCCTGGGATCCTTCTGTGGAAAGTGACAGATGCCAGCAGCAAGCTACTCTAGGAGCCATGAGTGCCGTTGCAGAGGGCTGGGTGGTGGGCAGGGCTCACCTGGCCATGAGCTTATGCAGCTCCTGCTTGTGCTGCTGGTCCTCTGTGGCGATGGCATGCTGTGCCTGCTGCTGCATGGTCTGCACAAAGTGCTGCATGTGCTGGAAGGCGTCGATCTGTAGCAGGACAAAGGCACACAGATCCACTGGGCACACTGCCCACCCTGGGAGGGTACCTAAGCCAGCACTCTCCAAAAGGAGCACCCTAGGCTGCAGGGTGAGGGTCCTACTGCACCGAGACCAGGGTGAACTGCTGGGAGAGGGCCGGGCTAGTCCAGCAAAGTCATGATTCACTTGTTTTAGCTTTCCCCTGCCAACTCTAATTATCACTTTAGGAAGTTCTAGGAAACCCACGTCTGACCAACCCAGGTAACAAGTCACACGAAGCAATAGAAAACAAGTGCCTACTTCATTAACAGTCGCTGCCCTAGGGGAAATTAGGTTGATGGGAACTGTTTCTAGCTAGTAAAACTTTAGTATGTATTTAAAACGCTAGGACACTTGGATGCTTCACCATGGCAAAACTATAGATTTAGCATCAGATAGAACCCCAAAATCCAGAAACCATGTGGTTGCTGGGAATTGAACTCAGGACCTTCAGAAGAGCAGTCAATGCTCTTACCCGCTGAGTTATCTCTCCAGCCCTGAAAGAGGGTTTTAAAGTCATATATGGTAGCATATGCCTCTGATCTGTATTTTGAAGGCTGAAGCAGGAAGATTGAAAGTTTGACGTCAGCCTGGTCTTCAAAGACTATTTCTCAAAATACCAAAACCAAAACCAAACCTTCTGGGGGCCTGAGCAATAATGCCCTATGAGCAGAGTCTGGTGGATGTAGGCTCTAGACTGACCATGTTGTTCCTTTTCAGGATCCTCAGTGCCTAGGGACTGGAAGAAGCAGCCAGGGAACATAATGTACAGTTAGAAGGTAGACCACAGCAGGGTTTATGAATTCTGTTCCAATAGATCTATGGTGATGGGGACTGGAGAGATGGCTCAGTGGTTAAAAACTTGTTGCTCTTGCAGAAAGCTCTTGGGTCCAGTTTCCAGCACCCTCAGGGTAGCTCACAGTGACTTGTAACTCCAGGTCCGGAGGGTCCAAAACCCTCTTCTCACCTCTGTGAGCAACAGGCACAGCTGGAGTGTAGAGATACACATGCAGGCAAAAGCTATAAAACAACTAAAAGTCTGGATTGTGACGATTAGACACAGGGCCTTACACATGCTAAACATATGCTCTGTCCTCCAATGTCTTAGTCCATTTTAAATTCATTTATTACTGGGGCTGGTGAGATGGCTCAGCGGGTAAGAGCACCCGACTGCTCTTCAGAAGGTGATAGGTTCAAATCCCAGCAACCACATGGTGGCTCACAACCATCCTTAATGAGATCTGGCGCCCTCTTCTGGAATGCCTGGAGACAGCTACAGTGTATTTACATATAATAAATAAAATAAATCTTTAAAAAAAAATAAAAAAAATTCATTTATATTACTTATTCCTTTTGAGACAAGGTTATCTCTTTGTAGCTCTGGCTGTCCTGAAACCCACTATGTAGACCAGGCTGGCTTTGAGCCCATAAAGATCTTCCTGCCTCCCAAGGCTTGGGATTTAAGGGTGTGTGCCACTACCACACAGCTATTCCACTTATTTTTATTTCGGTTTTAATTACGTGTATATGTGTGTGTCTTTGTTGTAGATGTAAGTAGTGTCTGTGAAGGGTATCAGATCCTCTAGAGCTGGAGTTACAGGCACTGGAGCTGCCGGGTATTGAACTCAGGTTCTCTGGAAGAGAAGCAAGTCCTCTTAACCATGGAACCATTTTATTTTATTTTATTATTTATTATTATTATTTTTTAAAAAGGTGTTTGTTTTTATTTTGCTTTTTTGGCTATTATTTTTAGTGCTGAGGATTGAATCTGGGACCTTTCTCATGCTCTGCCAACGAGCTGCATTACCACCCACCACAAGGAACATTTATTTTATTCTTTTTTTTTTTTCCCCTTGTTCCGGTCAACCCCGCTCGCTCTGGTCAACCCCGCTCGCTCCGCTCGATCCGCTCGCTCTGGCCGTCCCTGCTTGCTCCGGCTGTCCCGTTCGGCTCCGCTCGCTCCGGTTGGTCTCTCCAGTCCAAGGATTCATTTCTTATTATTCTTCATAAGTACCCTGTAGCTGACTTCAGACGCACCAGAGGAGGGCGTCAGATCTTGTTACGGGTGGTTGTAAGCCACCATGTGGTTGCTGGGATTTGAACTCATCACCTTCGGAACAGCAGTCGGGTGCTCTAACCCGCTGAGTCATCTCACCAGCCCCAGAACCATTTTAAAAATCATCAAATAACTGTATATTTATGGGGTATATACAGTGTGATTTGATACATACATATAATATGCAATAATTAAGTCAGGTATTTGGCACTGTCATCTCATTAAACATGTCGTTCTGTGTTGGGAACGTCTGCTTGTAGCACTGTCTAGATATGCATTCTTAGAAACTACAGATATTGCACTGTGCTGCGGAACCCGAGAACCCGTGTCTGGCTTTCTTTACTTAACAGGTATGGTGCTACAATGGTAGCATTTCTTTCTTTATTTGGTTCCTTTTTAAGATGAGGGTTTTGCTATGCTTCCTCACGCACAGCACTCTAAAAATTTTCAATCATTCCAGCTATTAATAGCACCTCTTTTACTGTCAAAAATCCTGGTTGGACGATGGGTTATGTTCCTCTATTCCTTGTCCCAGTTAAAGCATCACTCTGTGTATGTAAACTGAAAACTCGTGTTCTGGGCCAGCAAGATACCTCCATGGGTAAAGAAAGGTACCTGTCACCAAGTCTGACCCCCAGGATCCATATGGTGGAAGGGAAACCCCTGAACGTCATCCTCCACGTGTGTCTCCCATCATGTGCATAAAAACGCACACAAAAGACTGGGCATGGTGGCGCACGCCTTTAATCCCAGCACTTGGGAGGCAGAGGCAGGCGGATTTCTGAGTTCGAGGCCAGCCTGGTCTACAAAGTGAGTTCCAGGACAGCCAGGGCTATAAAGAGAAACCCTGTCTCGAAAAACCAAAAACCAAAAACCAAAAAAAACAAAAACAAAACAAAAAACAAAAAAACAAACAAAAAAAAAAAACCGCACACAAAAACCTAGCCTACCCTTCTAATGTAGGGCACATCTATTTTTTTCCCCTGTAAAGGGCCAGACCATGAACAGTGGCAGTCTATATCTGTGGATTCTATACTCTGGGATTCTACCAACTGTGGGTAAAAATACTCAGATGGGGGATGGTGGAACACACCTAGAGGCAGAGGGATCAGGAATTTTAGGCCAGGGCTAGAGATGGATCTAAGGGTAAAGGTGGTTACACAGAACTCAGTAACCAGAGTCCTCACATGGTAGCATGAAAGGACTAGTTCCTGGAAGCTGCCCCGTGACTCCCACACACATAGGCACAAACACACACTAAATAAACATGAAAAAAAAAGGGAAGAATTCAAGGCCGGTCTAGAGTACACAGTGAGACTATCACATAAAAACAAAGACATATGGCATTTGTACTTGTCCTTCTGGGCAACACTGACACAGAAAGCAAACACTTTCCAAATATCTATGCTGACAGCCACAGACCAAAGCTGCTCTGGCCTTGATCCGAGAATCTTCTCAGTAGGATGACACAGTGCATGCAGACTCACAGCTTCCAAAGATACTGACAGTAAATGATAGTTATGGGTACAGCCTTAAGTGGGATAATTACACCTCTGCCCCTAAGGCTCAGGGCACATTGTGGAGGAAAAGTAGGGAAGTATGTAAGACAAGAACATAGGGTGAGGGGCTATGGATACCATCCTGTACATTTGACATAATATGATAACCAACTCACAGTAACTGTGGCTACCTGCACTGAGTCCACAGGACTGCCCCATCAACAATTAGTTGTGGAAAGGGGAGGGGCTCACTGGGCCCTGCTCTCTTTTTCAACTATTGGTATTGATAGATTCTGCAGAGGGGATCGCTATCCATAGCTGGTACCCGTGTTGAGCCTTAGGTATCAGGTAGATATGCACACACATCCTAGACAGCTCCAAACACACAGCTGCACACTGCAGTAGGTCCTAAGACAGACATGAATGTGAGAGAGAGAATTGTGGGGGGAAAAGAGTGAACTGGGGTGGTAGGGAGAATGGGAGAAGGTAGGGGTGAGTTGGGTCATCATCATATATTGTATACATGTGTGAATTATTTATGAACAAATTAAAAAGTAAAAATAAAAACCAAAAATAAACTCGAGGTGGGGCAGGGTGAGGTGGGGCGGGGGAGGAGGTTTAAGCCAGGGTCTGAGTGACAGTGACAGACTAGTGAGCCATGAATGAGGATGGGGCAGACACACAGACGTGCCTAAAAGCAGTGAAACTCTTGTTTCTACAGACATCTCCCAGCTCCACTGTCCTGTGCTGGCCTTGACCATGGATTAGCATCTTCCATGTCTCTTTGGTTTGTTTCTAGGAGGGCTACACCGTGGACTTAAATGTGACTTAGAATAAGGCGGAAGGAGGGAGCACTGAAAAGCCTGACTGACATGGACGACGACCTCAGCTGTCACGTGTTCTCAAGCAGGAGGCAGCTATACCAGAGGCTCTGCAGCCAGGGGTCCAGTGCCCAGGCCTACATGCTCTACGGCACAGGCAATCCAGACAGTTCAAAGTTTCCTTTCTTTCCTCCTTTTTGGTGAGACAGGGTTCCTATGCAGCCCTGGCTGTCCTGTCACTCACTCTGTAGACCAGGCTGGCTTCAAACTCACAGAGATCTATCTGTCTGAGGGCTGGAATTAAAGGTATACACCACTGCTGCTGGTGGCAGTCTGAATGCTTTGCTGTGGCCTTTACAAAGAGCCAGAACAGGGCTGCTGGTATTGCTGTAAGGCTGCCCTATGTATGGCTAGGAACCATGGGCAAACTCACCATCTTTCTACTCTCCAGATCAAGAAACTGAAAATATTCTATTTAAAATTTTCTTTACTTCTTTAGAAATAAAGAGGTGAAAAGTAATTTATTCCCTTCAGTAAGTGAACTAGCAGTTATGAAAGGAAGGGGAGGGCCTCTCAGGCCCCACACCAGGTGGGGTTGGGGGAGGAAGACCAGCCCACCTCTACGCTTTGTCTTGTGTCTTAACAAGGCACACACACCTATCTGATGCTTTCCTGAGGGCAAGACCTGCTAGTCCCTACTTTGTGTTTGGAAAGGCAGAGAGAAAGGACCCTGGTGACAGTACAGGGGGTGCTATGCAGAAACAGCTGGGCTGTCTCCTTGGGCAAATCCAGCACTCACTCTTGGCTTGAAGTCTAAACACATCCTTCTGGTAGTTTTCTAGATCTTGAACCTCACCAGAGTTTGTGTGACTTAGAAAAGTCCCTGTGCTATCTATCGACAGTCTGGGCTCTGCTTATGACAGTGAAATAAGTCAGTCCTTGGTTAAGGCATCTCAAAGGTCTCTGCTCTCTGCAGGAAGGCAATGCTTAAAAGGCACACTGACATCCAGCACTTTCTGTTCTTCTCATTTGCCTGCAAGGGTTAGGTAGCGGCTCAGAGATGGAAAACAAAAGGAATCCTCAAACAGTGCACTCTGGGAGGACAGGGCCATCAGTGAGGAGGCCAAGCCAGTTACAGAGCAGACGCCTGACTGTTCACTTCATTGAGTATCACTCAAAGTCACACCAGTCAACTACTTTAGGAGAACCACTTCAAGACTGCAGTGGGGACAGAAGGCTGAGTTCCCTCTCCTTTTGAGAAGAATGATGGGGAACTCCAAACAGGTATGATGTTGTCTTCAAAGCCTGTGAGTTTGTAAACGATCACCAGCATCCAGAGATTGTTTCAAAGAAAAAACAAGAGCATATCTGTTTCCCAAAGACTTGTCTGTAAACAAGAAGGAATTCTCCACTGGCCTCAGGAACTCCCTCCTTGTTTTAGCATTTCTCCCTGCACGCTGCTGCATTTGAATCCAAATCGATGACAGGAAAGGAGACCAGAAGTCTGAGAAGCTAATCCAGCTGGTCTTATAAAGCTCTAGTCTGGATTTCATGAATATGAGACTATGTGCCAAGTGGCTGGCCTTCTCTCAAGGCCCAGGACTTTTCAGATACTAAAGACTACAACTGTGACTTCATGCACTGGAGTCTCTCTACCTGGCTGTGACGCCCCTTGTGAAACTGGAAGAAGCCTAACAGTGTAGGTGGGTGTGACCTCTGCTGGGAGGGGAGGAACCTACCTTACGAGCGCTTTTCCACATGTTCTTCATGTAGGCATAGGTCACTTGAGGGTGAGCTGTTGGCAGAGGATGGTCAAGTTGCCGAGATGGATCAACTCCCAAGAGCAACACTAAGGTTTTATGGGCAAGAGCCTAAAAAACAAGAGGGCAAGTTACAAACAGAATGGGGGCAGGGTATCACCCCGGCGGGCACTGGGGTTACAAACAGAACGGGGGCAGGGTACCACCCCGGTGGGCGCTGGGGTTACTCACCAGTCTGCCGCTCTTGCCACACAGGCTTGCATACTTGAGCCAGGTTCTCATGTCCTCGTGAGGGCTGACCACAAGGGACCGGACCATGAGGATTTTCTGCCAGTCCTCTACAATACGCTGGCAGCCCTGGAAGGTTCAGAAATGAGAGTTAGACCTGTCCTCTGCTCCACCTGAAATCTCACACCAACAGCCATTATTTTCTCCAAAAAAAGGGAATCACTGTGAAGGAACTTGTCAACAATCAGAGAAGCATAGGGCGTGGTGGCTGGAGCTGAGTCCTTGTGTGCCAAGTACTCTGTGGCTTTGAGACAGTTACTTAACCTTTCTGACTGATCTGTGGATTAAAATGAAAATGTCATTAACTTCACAGGACTGTGGTAATGGGCAAATTAAATTATTTAGATTCTTTGTGGGTTGTGAATGTATTCTTTAAAAACAATTTTTTTTCTACACTTACTTGTTTGCATGTACAAGGGCATGTATAAACCACAACAAACATGTGGAGGTCAGAGGACAGATTGTGGGAGACCCATGTGGATTTGGGGGACTGAACTCAGGCATACAAACATGGCAGAAAGTACTTTCATTCCCTAAGTCATCTTGATGTCTCCAGTGTAGTGTCTGTGTGTGTCTGTGTGTGTCTGTGTGTGTGTGTGTGTGCGCGCGCACACGCACACGCACGTGCTCAATTCCAGGGACTGTCCCTCAGCTGCCTCTCTTCTCATACTCTGTTCTTTAAGGTAGGTCTGTCTCAAACCTTGAGTGAGACTGGCTGGCCACAAAACTCGAGATGCTCCTGTCTTTGTCTCCCCAGTGCTGGGATTACTAGTGCAGGCTATCATCACATTATCATGGGTAGCTTTTTACAAAGGTGCTGAAGATCACAGAACTCCAGTCCTCATGATTGCTTACCAACTGAATCATCTCTCCAGCTCTCAAGTACTGAATTCAAAGTCAGTGTTCTGTTTCACTTGCCCTTTGGTTTTTGAGACATGGTCTCACTCCATAGCTCTGGCTGTCCTAGAACTCACTATGTAGATTGGATGAGGCTGGCCTTGAACTTACAGAGAATCTACAGGTCTCTACCTCCTGGATGCTGGAATTAAAATAATGTGCCACCATTCTGGGTTCACTCACTCCTTTTTAAATTTTTATTTTATGTGTATGGGTGTTTTACCTGTGTGTGTATGTCTGTGTACCACATGTGTGTCCAACCCCCATAGAAGCCAGAAGGGGACACCAGATCCCCTGAAACTGAGTTATTAACAGCTTCAAGCTGCTACATGGGTACTTATAATAGAATCTGTCTCCTCTAAATGAGTAGCCAGTGCTCTTAGCTGCTGAGCCATCTCTCCAGCCATATATTGTTTGTTTTTTTTTTTTTGAGACAGGGTTTCTCTGTATAGCCCTGGCTGTCCTGGAACTCACTTTGTAGAGCAGACTGGCCTCAAAATACCCATGCACACAATATAAACAAATAAATCTTCCTTCTCCCTAAACTGAAGGAAACGTGACATAAGAGGATATAATTACTTTACGTACATGTGAATTCTTTGTAATTAGAAGACCCGACAACTTAACAGTTATCACAAAGATGATTTTCTTCCACCTTAGCATACGTGCTTGCTGCTATGTTCATTATGTGTGGAAGTTAGTGGACAGCTTGTGGGAGTCGGCTGTTTTCTCCTTCTACCATGTACGTACCCGGGACTCAAACTCAGGACACCAGGTTTGGTGGCAAGCACCTTTTACCACTGGGCCACTATGCCAGCCTATACTGATTTTTGTATCAAATGACTGGTAGGTGAACTTTTCCATCCTTGTTTATAAAAAGTCACACTCAGGAAGGAAGTGTGTTTCTGGGATCTGTCATATCCTGTGTGAATTTTACAAATCCAAAACCTAGTGACAGTGACCTCTAGCTTCTGTATGTTTCAGGGGCACACTGGGCCTGACATGGGAACCTGAGACAAAAGACTTGAGCTACGGTCGACCTTTTCAACTGCCCAGAGGCCAACAGTGGTTCTGAGGATCTGAGATGACTTGACCACACACGTGGCGGCTGTCCAGCCCCAGCAGCTCACTGAGTGTTTTGTCTGCATGCCACCTTCCAGAGCCAAGTTTCCAGCAGGACAACTCTATTTCCAGCCTTGGATAACAGCTTCCCAGCCCACAAGGTGGACAATGATTTGGAAAGTGAGGAAAAAGGACACCGAGTGATTACTCTGATTGCCTCTCACCAACAGCGAGCTTCTCCCACAGGCTGCAATTATTTGGCTCCCTGTAGGCTGAAGAGCATCTTGCTATCTGGAGACAGGGCTCAGGAAGGTGATGGTGATACTCCGAACTTGGGGAAGCTAGCATGAACCTTCCCCACCATCTAATTCCATCATGCTCCTTCCAACTCTATATTTGCAAGTTCTCCATACTGGAATGTCGAGATCATCAGCTCCCTGATTTGGAAGCTTCACATCCTAATGCAGGCACTTAAAACACCAGGGCCTGTACAAGCCAAGTGAGTGGGAAGCGCTTTCCTTGAGGAATTCTTTCTGAGACAATTTTCCATCAAAACATTCACTGGGTATTTTATAATTACTAATAAAACATGTAGAAGAACTGTATGTGCTCACTTCAGAGCCATGAATGACTGTGCCCTGTGCTCTTTCCTGTCCAGTGGAATGTGCCCTGAGCTTCCTAGACAGGAATGCATCCTTGAGTCAGAGTTTGCCACAGCCTACTAAAAAACTTGGAGGCATAAACCGTGACTGGTCTGGAGAGAAAGTGGGAATTAGGTGTGGATGCAGCCAAGAAGAAATAGTTTAAAACTAAAAGCAGTGACTGTGATAACAGAAGGGCTGGTGGTTTCCAGAGCAGTGTGTGTGCAGCCATGCATTGTCTTTAGAGCAGTGTGTGCTTGAGTATGTGGTACAGGAGGAGGGCCTCAGGGATGCCAGGCAAGTGCTGGGTCACTGAATCACATCCCTAGTGTGCTTTTTCTTTGCTGATGATCTTTCCCTCTCATTTTTCAAGGACTGGGAGACAGGCTGCTCTTCCCAGAGGCACTTGAGACCCTCCCAGGTCTAGAGAGAACATCTCCTCAGGTTGCCACGATTAGAATGCCACACTGAAATGCTGGCAGAAGCCCTGGGAAAGTCTCTTTGAGATCTGACCAAAAGTGCTAGGATGAGACTAACCTAAAGAGTTGTCATAAGCAGGAGTGAGTTCTGACTCAAAGCATTCAGCAACTGATGGAAATACTGGGTGCCTGTGGCTAGTACCTACACTTAGAGGGGTGGTTCTCAGCTTGGGTCACACTGTAAAGTCATTTGAGAGCCAGGAGAGATTCAGATCCTGGGTGTGTGTATATGCCAATGTGGAAAGTTAAGTGGCTTTCCGAGCGAATACACTGTGGAAGTCTCAGCTGGAGCGTTGAAAGAGAAGCAGTGACTCCCAGGTTACCATTTCCAAGTGGACGGTCCCAAGTGTCACTTGCTAAACACACTTTCTTCCATTTCTGGGAAAGCCTGGAAGGAGCTGCTAACCAGTCATCCCCTCAGAGCCACAGCTGAGGTGATAAGCCCTTGAAGGCTCTGCTTGGGAAAGGTGGCAGAGCAGAGCACAGCAGAAAAAGGGGTGAGGGTGCAAGCTCCCTGCAGGCCCGGGGCTGTCTCCAGCTTACCTGCAGTCTCTCCCACCAGATCTGCCGGATGATCTCCCGACGCTCAGGGACAAGTTTGTACTGGATAACCTCTTCCAGCTCGGACAGCATGTGGCAAGAAACCATGGCCTGATAGAAGCAGAACACATTCCAGCCTAATTTTCATACAAACAACCCCTAACAGAGTGAACCTGAACCAGCCTCTGCTGTCATTTGAGAGGATATCTGCTGACCCCAGAAACAGCAAGGTCTCAGCAACCTGCCGCGTCCTCGACAGCCCACTCATTAGGGCTGTAGATTCTGACAACGTGCAGTCGACTCAACACTCACCCCGTAGGCTCGGCTGTAGCTCTCTCCTGCCATGGCAGTCAGCTCTGCATCCAGCAGGTCCCTGGCCTTGTCAATGCACTAGGAGAGAAACCAGGAAGCTCTAGACCTGGGCTCTGCATTTGGGGCTTCAAAGAATTTATCCGTGTCACTCTAGTGTCACTCTAGTGATGAAGCAAAACACTCACACAGGAGGGCAGAAAACCCGCTTAATCTGGATGGCCAGAGAAGCACGCGTACTCCCCAGTGTTTCATCAAAGGCGGTGAACGGTCCATGGCATGGGCAAGCAGAAGCTCAGGTAACACTTACAAGCTTGGGTGGTGAGGAGGGAACGTGTGCTGTGGGGCAGAATCGCCGCACCCTTGCACAGTGATGGGCTGTCTTTGGGCCTTGCCTTCGTTTCATTTCCCTTGACAGGCATGTTGTGGTAACAGATTGGACATGGCAGTGGCTCCAAGGTGGGGTCAAGGAGTGCTTCTGCAATGCTCTCTATGGAAACGGGCACCTTGTCTCTGACCCGGAAGACCCAGGTCTGGAATCCTGTCAAGTACTCTAGCACAGGGCTACCACAGGATTGCACTCTGCACCTTCCCTGTGCTACCACTTAAAATAAAACCCCTCTTGTGGAGTTTTTCTTTTTCTGAATGTTTTAGGCTAATTACTATGTTGGCATCTCTGAGGTACTCAGATCATTTACTGACAGGCTGATGTCTGACAAGGTGGAGACAACTACTTCATTATGCATTCTGCGAGTTAGAACAGTGTGTGCTCCCTGTGTCCAGAAGATCCCCACAGTGGGGATCTGGCTCTCCAAATCCTCGCTTGGTGAAACTTAAGAGCACCTCTCACTAGACTAGATCTTAGGCAAGGTGTTTAAAGGGCCGACAATGACCCCAGAAGCTACTGTCAAAGCAGTCACAATCCACACTGCCCCCAAGAACACTCCAGAAGCCCACTCCTACTGCTCTTCTCTGTGGTGGGTACTATGTATCAAGGCCATTCACAGAGTTCTGAGCCCTGAACATAGCTACATAGCTGAACAATAACAACACTGATATGTGCTTAGGAATCAAAGAACACACACACACACACACACACACACACACACACACACACACACACACACCCCGGTAACTTTCTTTCCTTTTTCTTTGCTGGATGGTCTGGATGCACATTTTCTCACCTGCTGGGCCAAGGAGAAGAGATCCTGATGTAAAGCCAACACTGCCCTGTAAAATGCCCCATCGTGGGTGTCCCGAGGAATCATGCAGGTGTACTCCTCCATGCTGTCCCACTGACCTAGGACAAACACACCACAGAGTCAGGGGGACAGCTGGCTCAATTGGAGGCACCACCAAATCTTGTCATTGATACCTTCACTTAGCTCGGGATACACACAAGTCAAATGGACTGAGGCCTGGTGTGCCTGCTGAGCCCTGAAATCCATTGTGGGGTTCACTTAACAAAACCGCATCTGTCTTCTAAGCGAGGGTCTCTGCTGGTACCCCAGGGAGTATCATAAGACAAGAAGCAGGGCCTAAGCAAGTGCAAAGCCAGCACATCAGACAGGCTTAATGCTACCCCTCATTAACCCAGAGAACTCCCTTTACAGCTTCTCCAGGTAAGATAAAATCATATTCTTCCCTACAAGTGAGCACCTCACAGCTCAATGAAATACTGGGAAATTACATTTTCCTTTAAGCAATTGAAAATGGCCATCATACAATTAGAGGACAGGCTTTGACAAACTGTTTGCCCTTTTCACTGTGGCAGTATCCTAGCCACAAATATTTAAAAATAATCCATTACAGCAGAGAGATGGGCTGGTCACTGTGTAGTGATCTCTTGTGACATGTTAGAATGGAGAAATGGCTGCCCCAGGGAGAGGTATGTACTTCCTCCCCTGGTGCTGAGCAGGCATCCAACGTCAATCCTGCCAACACCATCTGCAGAAGAGATACCAGCCTCATTAGGTGCAAATTGCAGGGCTGCTGTTTTTTTACAAGGCATTTTCCAGCATTCCACTCCCAACTATTGGTTCATCCATTACCAACGCCTCTGGGCAAAAGCAGACAGCAATAGATGACTCCTCAGGAAGCAATTTGTTTTTAAAAGCCATTCTGGACGAGGCCCAGGGCTTACGACAGCAAAGCACAGAAGCAAGGTGTGTGTGTGTGTGTGTGTGTGTGTGTGTGTGTGTGTGTGTGTGTTGGGGGGTTGGAGGAGAAAGGGGCAGTTGCTACTCTGCTCTAGGCTCCAGGGATGGTTCTGCACACGCCATATCCTGTCTATCCTTTCCTGTCCCATCAAGAAATGCAGAGTTGGGGGCTAGAGGAATGGCTCAGCGGTGAAGAGCTGAGAGAAGCAGAGTTTGTTTCCCAGAACCTACTTGAGGTGTCTCACAACTACCCCTAACTCCAGCTCCAGGAGGATCTGACCCTGTGGCCCCTGCTGACACCTGCACTCACGTGCTTATAGCTACAGACACATTAACATAATTTAAAATGAACAAACAGCCGGGCGTGGTGGCACACACCTTTAATCCCAGAACTCGGGAGGAAGAGGCAGGCGGATTTCTGAGTTCCAGGACAGCCTGGTCTACAAAGTGAGTTCCAGGACAGCCAGGGCTACACAGAGAAACCCTGTCTCAACCGCCCCCCCCCCCGTCCTCCCCCCAAATGAACAAACAAACAAAAAGAAGAACCGCAAGGCTCAGTTAGGGTGCACTGTCAAAAGTCTATATATCTGGACCAGGCAGGGCAGAAGGCACCTTTAAATCCAGCACTGGGAGGTAGAGGCAGGTGGTGAGTTCCACAACAGCCAGGGCCACAAGATGAAACTCTATCTAAAAAATAAATCTTTATAACAGGCTCTAGTAGAAGGGAGGTTATCAAGTGTCAGGCACTGAGAACCAAATATATATATATATTTGGTTTTTCGAGACAGGGTTTCTCTGTATAGCCCTGGCTATCCTGGAACTCACTCTGTAGAGCAGTCTGGCCTCAAACTCAGAAATCCGCCTGCCTCTGCCTCCTGAGTGCTGGGATTAAAGGCGTGTGCCACCATGCCCGGCCCCAAGACCTATAAATATTAAGAAACAAAGTGAGGCCTTCCATCCTATCTGAGGCACAGGGGATGCGTGGTGCCCTAACAATGTATGGATCACGTGGTGAAAAGGTACCGAACACAGGCAGCAGGGAAAGCTAAGCAAGAAAGCCAAGTGCCAAATTCCACCATGACAGAAAGAAATCTACTTCCTTATCCCTGTTTCCTGTCACAGGGCTTCTAAAACCCTGGAGTTTCCTGTGGGGCGAGACTGCTTTTTAACAAGATATTAAGACTGCAACCCACATGCTGCTGAGCTGCAGCAACGGCCTCTGAGATAAAGATGCCATCTCTGAGGGAAGCTCCTTAGGACTCAGGATGTTCTGAAGGAGGGCTGGCTGTGGGGTGGTCCACGCTGCCAGGAAGCTCTGAAAACTACTGAAGTAACCAAACTCGAAAGCTCCAGGAAGTTCCTGAAACTCATCATCTGCACCAGCCCCTTCCTCCCTCCTTCCCTTCCTCCCCAAGCACTAAGATGGTTTGACACTCAAGACAAGCTGAGCTGCCTGCGAGAGACTTCAAGGTTCTAGTTTTCATGAGCTGCTACCTAGCTGGGGTGGGCTTTTATAAGTTACCCCTGACACAAATTGCCATAAGGAACGCCACAGGCGCTCACAGAGCTGGACTATGGGGGCATCCTCTTGTTTCCTGTAAGAGGACAGCAACGCCACTGGTGTCTAACATGAGTGTAGGCATGGGGGCCTGAGTCCCTGAACTGTAAGGGGTGGATAGCTTACCCACATCTCAATCCCAATCTCGCTCACTGAGCTATTTTTACCCATGCTTTAGGAGTTTGTCAAAATGACAGTGAAAACAGACAAACATTGGCACAGAGGGCCTTCCCATTCTTACAGACTGTTATCCTTGCATCTCTGCAGCTCATTCTTTGATAGAGTCCCCAGCTTGGCTGGGTGCCCACGGGGAAGCCTTACCTAAACCCCACGCTGCAGCAGCAGCCATCCGGGCCATCTTAGCCTGGGTCTCATCATTGACCAGAGTCCACTTTTCACAGCACTGCTGATGAAGCTGGCCCCTGGAGGAAGAGAAACGTGCAGTCAGGTTAGCAGAACTTTGCTCTTGGGCTAGCCGAGACTGGAAACAGAGAAGTGAATGGCCTGTTTGTGGTTTCTAGGGGCTAGTGAGAGTTTATTAAGCAGAATGCAGCATCTAATTCTGTGTGATATAAAATATCTTCAACATCTGGTGCCTTAATAACTACTAAGTTAACTTTTGTCCTCTCAGTACAGGCTCGGGTCTTTTTTTGGTGGCAGGTCTACTGAGAAAGCAATCTAAGAGAAACATCTGGACATTCCTGTTGAGGGCAAAGCTACTGAGAAGGCCGGCTCTTACAAATGCTACTAATGAGTGACTTCAGTCTGAGATGAACTCAATCTATACAGAAATAAGGCCCCATCAACCAAGCACCAGGAAGCCACTTACTCTCAGAGTGCTGCATGCACAGTTATTAAGGGTATAGGGAAGGATTGATAGGGTTTTTAAAGTTTTATTTTAAATTAAAGAAACAAAATAAACTGAGCATTTGTATGTGTGACTTTGTGCTTGATGCAAGTGCAAGTGCTTGTGGAGGCTAGAAGAGGTGTGTGTGTCCTCTGGGGCTGGGGCTGGGGCTGGGGCTGGGGCTGGGGCTGGGGCTGGGGCTGGGGCTGGGGCTGGGGCTGGGGCTGGGGCTGGGGCTGGGGCTGGAGCAGGTCGTGAGCACCTCCATGTGGGGGCTTGGGCTCCATGCAAGACTGATGAGCCAGCTCTTCAGCTCTCTAGCTGTCTGTTTTTTGACACAGAATTTTATGTAGCTCAGGATGGCCACAAATTTACTATGCAGCCAATGTTGGCCTTGAAATCCTAATCCTTAGGCAGGCACGCTTTTAGTCCCAATACTTGGGAGGCAGAGGCAGGGGGATTTCTGAATTCTGAGCCTGGTCTACATAATGAGTTCCAGGACGGCCAGGGCTACACAGAGAAACCCTGTCTCGAAAAACAAAACAAACAAAAACAAAAACAAAAAATATTTTGATCCTTTTGTCTCTACCTCTCAAATGCTGGGATTACTGGCGTATACATTATGACCACCTAGATACTGAGATATGTTTTTTTTGGTTTTTTTGGCTAGAGAGATGGTTCAGTGGGTAAGAGAACTGGCTGTTCTTCCAGAGGACCCAGGTTCAGTTCTCAGCACCAACATGGAAGCTTACAACTGATATAGTGACTTCTTTGAACCTTTATGGCTACAAAGCAGATGAACACGCATACACAAAAATACAACTTAAAATAAAAATTTAAAAAGTCTCAAAATAAAAAAAGAACAACCACATCAAGAATGATTTTCATTTTGTTGAGACAGGGTCCCTCCCACTCTGTAGCTCAAGCAGACTACAACTCACTATGTAGCCTAGGACGACCTCAAACTTGAGACAACTGTTTTGCTCCAGCCTCTCAGTTATCACAGGTGTAAGTCACCATGCCTGACAAGAAGAGAAACTTCCTATGGCTAGTTAAGAATGTGCCCTCTTAAGGTCTGCAGTGTGGCTTAGTGGTCCTGGGCTCAAACCCCAGCCAAAAAGAGAACAAGTGAGCAGGAGAGAAATCACACAACTGTTGCCTCCACATCCCATGTCTGCACTGCGCTAGGCAAGCCCTGAGTTCACAGGAGCTTCAAGATATAGCAAGGAGCCTCTTCCATTTTTCCTTTTGGAGAGGCACATAGCTTGGAAGTAGATTCAACGGAAACAGCACAAGTTCCAAGGGGCCTGCCCAGGCTGGAAGTCTGATAGGACATAGGCCACAACGTTACTAAAGGGACCAACTTCTTTCTTTAAAATAAATAAAAATGTTGACATTTAATTTATTTATTTGTGTGGGTCAGAGCACAGGAACAACTGACTGGTGTGTTTTGTTAGGACAACTCCAGGCTCTCCTAAGATATCACCATTACCTGTAAATGATCCTACCAGGCTGCAAATTTCAATTTTTAAAAAATTTTACATTTTTATTGCTATATATTCACTGTACAGTGTGGAACTTCATAAAGACAATTTCTTTGAATTCACATGCTTTGACTCTATTCACCTCAGTGAGAATTCCAGTTCATGTCTGTAGTGTGTGTGGCGGGGGAGACTATCAGTGAGCACACACACACACACACACACACACACACACACACACACACACACACACGTGTGTGGAGGCTGGAGGCTGATACTGGTTGTCTGGTGTCTTCCTATCAGGTAGTCAGTCTCCATCTGGTGTTTAGAGACAGGTCTCTCTGAACCCACAACTCAATCACCGGCCAGTCTGGCTGGCTAGTGAACCCCAGGGATCTCCCCCACCCCCACCCCCCACCCCCACCCCCCGTCTCCCCAGCTCAGCTGTGTATATGGGTGCTACGGATCCAAAAGCAAGTTCTCATGCTTATATGCCAACTACTTTACTGAGCCATCTTCCCAGCTCAGAATTCCATTGTTTTTATGGCTTGGTGGCCACAGGCAAGTCAGCCTCCCTCCACTGCTGCAATGCCAGGGGCTAAGGGATTTTGCTTTTCCCCATTCACGGGAGGCAAGAAGGAAGTGAGCTGCTCAGTGGTTCTCATACAAGTAGTTACCCAGGAGGCAGGAAGAAGTGAACACAGAGCACGTGACCCCCACTACAGAGCAACAGGCAGGGGTCGCTCACTTGCTTACAAACACTGGCACTGAGGGCTAGCGCTCGAGGGCTAGCGCTCGGAGGGTGGGGGAGGGGGAATGCCTGCTAGACTGAGTCTGAGCCCCTTGAGAAGAAAGGAGAGACTCTAGGAGTCTGATCTCCACCCAGTGCGGCAGCAGCAGCACGAGGCTTAGCAAGCCCTTTCATTAGGAGCACTTTCCCTAGCTGGCTGCCCTGTGCTTTTAACAGCACTGAATCTGTTCTCAGAGACTCAGGCTATGTGGGGAATGTGAGGAGGTGGGTGTGTCTCTTCTGCTATGGTGCTGGGCTCCATCTCTAATTAGCACCCAGAAGGCAAGTGAACACAGAAAGGGGCAATTTTACCCTCACTGCTGATTCCCTGTGGTTGATTCTGATGGAGCCTTCAGTGGATGCCTGCCTCTGGCAGGTTCAGAATACATGCTCACTCAGAAAGAAACTCAGAAAATGCAGACTAAACAGAACGGATTAAATAAGCCTTATCAGAAACGTGGAAAGAGCAGGAAGGAGCTCTGCTTCTCTCATCTCCTTTAATGTATCTTTAGACTTCCACATCCTTAAAGCCCTCGCTTGCCTCGTCAGCACTGCCAGGCCCTGTGGACTTTGTAGGTAATTATAAAGCTGGAAAGAACCCAAAAGACAGGAGGTGTATGGAGTGGAAACTGTGGGGGGAAGAGGCCAGTGGCACTTGCTCTCGGGAGACCTCAGGCTGTGAGCCTGCTATTTAAGGGGGCTGGACAAAACCACATTTCTGCTTTTCCAAGGCATCCACGCTGTCCCTACTTGGTACAGTCAGGGAAAGGTATTATCTCTAATTGAAAAGGGAGGGCAAGAGAAAGGAAAGGCCCTGAAAGAGCCCAAGGAAAAGAAACTGTGGTTTTAAAGATAGAGAAGGAGTAGACAGGGAAGGCAGTGGAAGGAAGGAAGGGACAAGAACAAGCACTGAAGAGAGTGACCAGGCAGCTCAGACACAAGGACAGGCCACCAAGGAACAGGTGAAGGAAGAAGTAGGTAAGGCCACAAGGCACGGAAGTCAAAGGTCTCAGGGGAACACTAAAGCATTTCAGAACTGATCAGATCCAAATTTTAGGAATATTTACAGCTGTCTTATATTTCTTCTAAGCAATGGTTGTAGGACAGCAGAGTTGAAAGGAGAACAAACAAAACCCTGTTTTTAGATAAATGGCTCATTCTGAACATCACCTCCTCCCTTCATCTGGATCAGAGTGGCCCAGCCGAGCTTGCCATGAAGACCGGAAGTTCTGGGTACACTGTCTGATGAAGGAGCCATCAGCCACGTGTGCTTCTGAGCACAGGTGTGAGGGCAGCATGGCTGTGGAACGGACTTTACGTCTTATTCAATTTTAAAATAGCCAGGAGTAGCCAGTGGCTGTTCCAGGGAATGAGGTTCTAGATGTCTGTTGGACTCTTAGTTGTATAAACTAGGGAGGCAGATTTGATAGAATACGTTTCTTCCATTCACTGAGAAATAAATATAAAATGTTCATTTTGGGGCTGGTGAGATGGCTCAGCGGGTAAGAGCACCCGACTGCTCTTCCGAAGGTGATAAGTTCAAATCCCAGCATCCACATGGTGGCTCACAACCATCCGTAACGAGATCTGGTGCCCTCTTCTGGAGTGTCTGAAGACAGCTACAGTGTACTTATATATAATAAATAAAATAAATCTAAAAAAAAAAAAAGGAGCACATATAAATCTATATTCTGTTTCTTTAAAAAAAAATGTTCATTTTGAAAATACATACAACAGTAACTTTTAGGTTTTCCAGTTCTGGATAATTAGACAATTTTCAATTGTTTTTGTCTGTTCACTCACCCATCTACCCATCTGCCATCCGTGTGTGTATAATTTATTTGGATCCATGTGTGTATACAGAGGCCAGAAGTCAATGTCAGATTTCTCCTTCAGTTGCTCTCCATCTTACTATTTGAATGACAGTGTGTAAATGTGTTTATGTGTGTGCTGTTTACGTACACACATGGGAGTGTGCTGAGTGTGTGTGTGTGTAGGCCACTGGAGGATGACAAGTGTCCTGTGCTATCACTCTCTGCCTTCATTACTTGGAGACAGTAACTTTTTTGTTGTTGTTGTTGTTGTTTTCGAGACAGGGTTTCTCTGTGTAGCCCTGGCTGTCCTGGCACTCACTTTGTAGACCAGGCTGGCCTTGAACTCAGAAATCCACCTGCCTCTGCCTCCCGAGTGCTGGGATTAAAGGCGTGCGCCACCACGCCTGGCAGTAACTTTTTTTTTTTTTGGTGCTGGGATTAAAAGTGTGAACCACCATCACCCAAGTGAAATTCTTGTTTGCGGCTAAATTTATTGACATTAAATTATCATGCAAAACACTATGCTATGTTCTATTTAGGGGATTATAACTACTACTATAGAGAACTAAAAGCCACAGTGACTTTCCCAAAGAATGATAGGTAATGAGCAGGATGGAACTTACGATGTAGACCAGGCTGGTCTCAAACTCACAGAGGTCCACCTGCCTTAAAGGCAGCCTAGCTCCCAAAGAGCTCATCATTAGTATCTGTTTTTTAAAAAGTATGATTTATTTCTTTCTATTCATGTGTATGGGTATTCTGCCTGCATGTGCATGTCTGTGTACCATGTGCATGCAGTGCTTGAAGAGGCCAGAAGAGGGCACTGGATCCTTTGGCAGAAGATCGCCAGCTGCTCTGGATGCTGGGAAGAGAACCCAGGTCCTCTGCAAGAGTAGCCAGTGCTTTTAGCTGCTAAGCCATCACTCCAGACCCAAGAGCTAATTATTAAAAAAATTAAAGCTATAGTATGAGTTCTTTAGCAGATCAGTCAAGGTCAGGAGCACAAGAGAACAGATGGGTGGAGAGAGTGCAGTGCCTAGGGTCACATGGCTCTTCTGCCTGGACCATTATGCAGGGTAAGAAACCAAAAAGCATAAAACAGTGAAGCTGTAGACAGTGGCTCACAGCCCCAATTCTACCACTAGGGTGGTTGAGGCAGGAGGACTGCCACAAGTTCAAGTCAGTCTAGGCTAGACAGTATGGGCTATAGGGTGAGAGTGACCAAACAAACGCGAGCCCAGACCAGTTGTGTACTGAGGCGGAACAGAGGTCAGAGCAAGAGTCTGAGGTGACAACGGTTTAGGAGAGACTCACTGGTGAGATGAGCCTGGCCACTCAACTCAGGCCATCACCCCGTGCAGCTCACCATTCCCCCAAGGCCTCGAGGCAGCGCATGCGGCCCAGCATCAGCTCCGGGTCTTCCTTGTTTGTGTCCATCTTCTTGTCGTAGGCCACCAGAGCATCTTCCCACTCATGCAGCTTCTCATACCAGGTGGCCTGGATCTCCTGCAGAGAGCAAGGGTAGGTACGCTTTCAGTCCTCACACTCCCCTTCGCTGCACCACGCTCATCACACGCTTCCCTAGCAGCATGTCCCAGCTGAGACCGACAGCACTTATCTGGATGTGGGTTGTTCGGCAGAGGTAGAGATGCTAGTTCCTGCACACACTAATGGCTGATCCTGAATCCCGAGATACACTGAGAGCAGGTGGCGAAGGGTCCACCTCCAGCCCCATTACTTTGGTACATAGGGGACACATGCAGGGAGAGTGGGACCCCAACCACAGGCCCTTCACTGCTGTCTGCCACACTGCTAATCCTGGGCTGTGTGACAGGCACAGCAGCCCAGGCCACGGCTGCTTCTTTGTAGAAACCCTTGATTCTCCGCATTCTTAACACATTTCTAAACTTTCAGGAAATAATTTAAAATACAACACAATGCTACTACTTAAAGTTCTCTGGACAACCTTTCATCCTTCTACAGTCTTCTATCCAACATTCCCAACATTCCCTCCTGTGTAGCACTTGGCACCTCTACCTCTGCCAAGGCCAAAGGAGGGGTTCCATCATTCTGGCCGACAGGAGTAAGGGAGGTTCCTCAGTCTGGAAGTTCCAGACAGAATCCCCAGAGACTGTTTTATGTGTTTTCTGTCTGCCTTTGAGTTTCTTCATCGGCTCAGTGGGAGACTATTTCTGTCTGGGAGGCTATAGGCTCTCCAGACGGTCCTTAAAGAACAACATGATTCAGAGGTGGAACTTGTATATGATAAATGCAGGGCCCACATTAGTTTTCCCTGCTTCTTTCTCGCCTTTCTTGATAAAACTGATGTTTATAGAGCAGATACAGAAAAAAAAAAAATCAATATTCTGCTGTGTGGCCTGAACCATCTTCCTGAACCAGGTAAGAGCCATTTCTACTGTGCGATGCTGACGGCATTTCCTACTAATATTCCCTTTTGCCCATGCACTACTGCCATATCAGCCTTAGCCCCCGCTGCCAGTGGGGTTTGCGGAGATTAGCCTAACTGAGGTAAACTAAACTTCGTCTTTCAGCCAAGAATAATGCCTCTATTTTGCCTACATATGAAAGAAAGCTTGGAGAAGAATGGCTTAGAGACAGTGTAGAGGGAGGACACTGGGGAGGAATGGCTTAGAGATGAAGGACATCACAGATAAATGTCCTAGGCTGAGCTTCTGCCGTGACTGAGGAGCGGCACACGGTGACCCAGCAGAAAGTAGAGGGAGCAGCATATGGCTCGGGTCAAGGAGGGGGCAGGACATTTTGAATTGCCATGGGTTGGAGAAACTCTAAGGTTTAAGCAATGAATAACACAAATTCTAATGAGATTGCTGTTACATAAATCCTGCTGAGAAAGCACAGGCTCTGCCAGGAAAAGGCAAACCATTGTCAAGCTTAATACGATTCAGCTACCTAAATATAACAGAAAACCTGCCATGGTTTAGCAATAATCCCGAGCTAATGGCCACCTTTAGAACCTGGAGATGGAGAGCCTTTCATTTATGGCTGGCTCTGAGCACTGGAGCATGAACCATCTGCTGGCAGATCACCCGAGCACCAGATGTGCAAAGAGCCTGTTTCCATCAGACTCAAGGGGGCCCAAGCTCTGGGGATATTGCAACAGAGCACAGCCTGGTCTGAGGAGCACACGGTGTGCTTTCTGCTTCCGCAAACAAAGACGTGGCAAAGACGCTGAGATGTCATTCTTTGTGCTTTGTCACTAGCTGGAGAGAGGCTGTCCTTAGTCTGTTTACAGGCAATATGTATTTAAGGTGGTGAAAGAATGCCTGCTGTTTCAGTCCAATGAGGCCCAGTGCTAGACAAACAGAAGCCCTGCCTCTTGATTATGGCAAACCACTGTAATTGATTAATAAAATTAATAAAAGGCTCCCCATCAAATATAGGGACCCAGAGTTTCCTGAACCTCCAGGGTCCCAGTATTAAATTGATTAGGTTAGTGCTTTACAAATTCATGGTTACTCAAAGCACCCTGTCAAACCACAGGGAATCATGGGAATGATTTGTTTTAACAGACAAATGGCAGCAGAGAAACACCTACCTAAGTAAGAATGCAACAGTCCCTTGGTATCAGATAGAAATTAAAAGGATGCATTTATTCTCCCCTTGGGGAATTAGCCAGTTTCTAACACACTGCAGTGAGTGTGAACTCAGAGACAGGCACGGAGCTCTGCCATGGGTAACACGCAGGTGATGGGCTGGGATGAGCGGTGGTCTTGGCACTTCCCTGCCCAGAAGATGTCCTGGCCCTGTCTGGTTTTGCTCTGTTATCTCAGACAGGTGTTCAACCTGCTGGGTCCACAGTCCCCTCACTTGAGAAAGGGGATAATGACAATAGCCACTTCGTAGTGTCCCTGTGAGCATGGAGCCAAATGAAGCCCATGGAGTATCCATAGCAGGGTGAAGCCCGTGCTAGGAGCTCACAGTACTCACCGCTGCGGGTCTCTACTCCACGTGAGCGAGCTCCCGATTGCACTGCACACTTCATCCTTACGAGGCAGGGGAAGCTGCCATTTAGAGCCTCACAGACTGAAGGAAAAAACCCCGCAGAAATCTAAAGTAACTTTCTCAAGGTGGCAGCCAACTGACTCTATACCCAAGTCTACTTTTTACCTTTCTAGAAAGAAACAGAAGGTGGGCTGGAGAGATGGCTCAGTGGTTAAGAGTACTGACTGCTCTTCCAGAGGTCCCGAGTTCAATTCCCATCAACCACAACCTCACAACCATCTGTAATGAGATCTGATGCCCTCTTCTGGTGTGGCTGAAGACAGTGACAGTGTACTCATACATAATAAAGTAAATAAATAAATCTTAAAATAAGAAAAAGAAAGAAAGAAAGAAAGAAAGAAAGAAAGAAAGAAAGAAAGAGAGAGAGAGAGAGAGAAAGCACTTACCAGCTCTCCAAAGTGTTTCATGGCATATTCCAACACCCCAGAAGCTGCCTCAGGCTGCTGCAGCTTATTGTTAATGCTGAGGGAAAAAGAAGAAATAGTTACACTCACGCATCTGAGGGGAAAGGTCTGGGGACATTACAGGCAGGGCGGCTCAGCAGCACCTGAGGATGGGTTCCCACAGACTCAAGGGGTATTTGTCACCTGTCACTTCCCAGAAAGCTTGGCTTGAATGACTTTATTTGAGAAAGGATTCTGTTTTCCCAACCCCAGTCAGGACAGTCAATGCTAGGATGTGATCCTCTGGGCCTGTTCTGACACCAGAAACAGGCTCCCTCTCGTGCTGTCTGGCAGTCATCGTGTGGCCAAAGCCTCCCTCAGGCATGCTAGGTATGTGCTTTACTACTGAGCTATGCCCTCAGCCAGGCATCTACGCATTTTAGAATTGGGACTGGAGTGATGGCTCAGGGTTTAAGAGCAGTCTCTGGTCTTCTATCTCAGAGGATGCATGTCTGCCCTTGCCGAAGATCCAGGTTTGGTTTTTAGCACCCACAGGTCAGCTCACAACTGCCTGTAACTCAAGTTCCAGGGGGATCTACACCCTCATCTGGCCTCTCTGGGCACTGCACATACATTGTGCACATATATACTCACAGGCAAACACTCACTGACATAAAATAAAACTATTTTTTAAAGTGGCAGAGTTCCTAGGCTCTCCATTCACGCTGACAGCTTATCATTCAGGGCCCCCTATTTTCAAACCCACAGCCTTCTTTGGTCTCTCTTAGGGACATCCCCCCTCCCCTGCAGTCAGCCTGTAGAAGCAGAGCTTCTAGTGAGCTTCTGGTGCTGGCCAACAGGATATGGATGCTCTCCACTGGGATTCTGCTTTACTGATGTCATCTGCAGGTGGTGCTGGGGACCTCAGGACTGGAGACCTGCACTGTGTGTGGGCTGCTGAGCAGTGCCACTGGAATGCCTGGTCCCTGCAGTGAGGCAAACAGAGGCTTCAAGATGGTCCTGAATGCGGGAGGAAAGCCACAGTCCCTTAGTCTGAGAGGAACTTGTGCAACTAAGACAGTACTGAAGCCAACGGGCTACTGGAATGGAAGGCAGGGAATGGGGAGAGCATCAGGCAGGTAGCAATGGTCATATCCAGTTGCTGAGCAGCAAACACCAACATGGGACATAGCAACCTGGGAGTCTTGCTGATTAAACCAACATGGATCTAGTTTATTGCAGAGTAGAAACCGTCCACTTGAGTAGAATTAATTTTTAAGTGGTTTGGGAAACTTCAGGATTTGGCCTCCATGTGGTAATATGGCAAAAGGTTGCTGTTATTAATATATTGTTTTTAATTCCACTACTTTTTTTTTTCCAATAAAACTGAAAGGAACTGCCCAGAAATCTGATGGACTAGAGAAGTTAACATCTGTGCATGTACTAATCGAATGTCTCATGTTTACGAAGCACGGCTGTAACAATCCTTTCCTTCCAATCATTTCCTTTGTCCTCACATCCTCAAGATCAGGAAAGAAAAGTTAGGATTAGTTCCCTTTTATTAACGTGGATGCCAAGTCAAGGAAAGTCAATAAGTCCCTAAATTCACACTGAATTAGAATGTACTCCCCCCACCCCTGGCAATATTGGGAGCAACAGAATGTCTCTATTAATAAGTGGGAGTGGGCTGGCAAGACGGCTCAAGGCACTTGCTGCCTGCCAAGCCTGAGATCTGAGTTTGACCCCAGAACCCACGTGAGTCCCCTCACCTCAGTGGTCCACTGTCACAGGGGAGGGTGAATTGCACTGCTAACCAACACTACTCGGTATAGTTCTGTCTCTGTCTAGTTCTCTAACACGATAATAGTTTTGTTAGTCTAAGACAACAGAAAAAAGGAAGCTGGTACACACTCCCCAGTCCTGTCAGTTCTCAGTATTTATCAGTAGACGCCTGAGGAGGCTGTAGTGAGAGGAGCCCCTGGTAGGAAGATGAAGTGCTCTAACCAGAGTGCTAACTCGGAGAAAAAGATTAAAAACAAAAACAAACAAGAAACCACCACCTCCCACTTTTAGCAGCTGTGTTCTAATCTTGTGTTCTGGAACACACTCTATTTAAAGAACAAACTACAAACCGTTACAAAGTAGTTGGCTTGCTTTGAGACTCACTGACATTGTGGTTAGACAAAAAAACCAAAACCATATAAAATGCCTTTGCCTAATCCATTCTGCCACTAATTATGCATAAAAGGGAGTTTAACAATAATAACTCATCAGAATCAGGAAGTGACAAACCAAATGGTTCCCTAGTGCCCCGGCACAGCACTGCAGCCTTGGGGACAGAGCACACAGCACTGCAGGGAGGGTGTGTGTGACCAGCCGGAGTCCAGAAGGTTCTTGCCCCACAGGTTGTTCTTGTGTAGTGGAAAGGAAACCACTGAAAACTACCTGAGAGAGACAGCCATGAAGAATGAGTGGGCACAACCAGCTAAGCTCTCAATCTTGGATCTGAGGCCTACAGGACCCAGACCTTGCTCCAGGGAGCCTGTGTTTTGGAGGCTTTAAGGCTTCCTTGGCCTTCTGTGACCCCACCTTCAGGGGCAATGCACTGTGACAGCTCCCTTCCTCAGGCAGAACACTCACTTCATGGGACAGGTACTACATTTATGGGTGGGGGTCTCAGCCCCAGACAGCAGACAGTTATTAACAGACTCAGTAACTACATAAAAAAGGAGGTCACGAGTCGGCCTGGCTGTCCCGAGCGCCATGTCGGGTTCTTCGAGCGTCGCCGCCATGAAGAAAGTGGTCCAGCAGCTCCAGCTGGAGGCCGGGCTCAACCGCGTGAAGGTTTCCCAAGCAGCTGCAGACTTGAAACAGTTCTGTCTGCAGAATGCTCAACATGACCCTCTGCTGACTGGAGTGTCTTCAAGTACAAATCCCTTCAGACCCCAGAAAGTCTGCTCCTTTTTGTAGTCATCTATCTTGAGGTTTCTCAAACCACTTTTCATGAACCAGTGAATATTCAAGAGAACTAAGTTTGAAGTCTGTACAAAAGCTTCTCTTTAACACGTGCCATAATACACTATCTTCTACTCGTCAGTCCTTAACATCTACCTCTCTGAATTTCATGGATTTCTGTTTCACAAGGTTCAACTATTTTATATACACTGGCTGTAGTATACAATAAAGCAGCATACAAACCAAAAAAAAAAAAAAAAAAAAAAAGGAGGTCACAGTCTGTTGAGTGCAATGCCATCATTTCAAAGCTACCTTAGAGTTGGTGAGGTTCTTCACGACCTGAGTTCAATCCCAACAGTAGCAGGAGAGAACCAAGGTCTGACTGTCATCCTCTGTACACCATGCAGATGTCACTTTATGAGAATAAAAGAATAGGGCATGTGTTCTACACTTGTGAAGGAGTCACTTTTGCTCTGAAAAAACACATTTTATGGCATCTGGGTGTGTCACAAAGCCCCTTCCATAAGCTCTCCCTGTGTGCTCCTGCCCCCCAAGAATGAAGGGATCTGAGACTTGGCCTAGCAGCAGAGGAGTGCTTACTACAAAGCAGCGCTCACTGATGCTGGTGGAAGACATGACAGCAAGCAACTCCAGAGACTGGTGTTCCAGTGGCAGCTCGCAGCTCTATGCCCATGCCCATGGTCGTAGAGAGGACAGTCAGACTTCCCACCATACCTGCACCACTCATGCGGAGGCCAGAATGCAGGAGTTTTCTGAGCTAAGAGGGACCAAAGCTTACTGCTGTCTGAACTCAAGCTGCAGGGTGTAGCCTCCATTTTCCTCCAGATTACTCGGGTGCTGTCTTACATAGTCATGAATCTACAAAGCAAGTCAAAATTGCTTACCTGCAAATAAAACCAGAGTCCACAAACAGACCTGACTTTAGGAAATGAAAAAATAACTGGGAAAGAGGCTTATTTGTTCTTTTCTTTCTTTTTTTTTTTTTTTTTTAAAGATTTATTTTATTTATTATATGTAAATACACTGTAGCTGTCTTCAGCCACTCCAGAAGAGGGCGCCAGATCTCATTACGGATGGTTGTGAGCCACCATGTGGATGCTGGGATTTGAACTTATCACCTTTGGAAGAGCAGTCGGGTGCTCTTACCCGCTGAGCCATCTCACCAGCCCTGTTCTTTTCTTTTTAAAGTGAGGCTGAATTCAAGAGCTTGGACGTTCTTGCCAAATTAGTGAAGTGTTCTCTGGAGCTGAATGGGCTTAGTAAGACAAGATGCCGCCTCAGTGTCCTTCACAGACTAGATTACACGGGGTGCCGCCTCAGTGTCCTTCACAGACTAGATTACACGGGGTGTGGCCTCAGTGTCCTTCACAGACTAGTTTACACGGGGTGCCGCCTCAGTGTCCTTCACAGACTAGTTTACACCGGCTGCCTCCTCAGTGTCCTTCACAGACTAGATTACATGGGGTGCCGCCTCAGTGTCCTTCACAGACTAGATTACACGGGGTGCCGCCTCAGTGTCCTTCACAGACTAGATTACACGGGCTGCCGCCTCAGTGTCCTTCACAGACTAGATTACACGGGCTGCTGCTTCTCTAGGACTCGAAACTCTTTCCTGAGGCTGGAAAAGCAGGCTGGTGGGACTCCAGAGAGAGAGGTTCTGAAGGAAGGGGATTATTGCTGCCACAGGGAGAGATGACTGCGACTCCAGTGGAGCAGGAGGGTTTACTGACACCTGTGGCCCCCCATTCAACCTGGCCCTCTGCTCCTTTTCTTATCTATTTTAATTTTAATTTGTTTTGTTTGTTTTTCAAGACAGGGTCTTTCTTTGTAGCCCTGGCTGTCCTGTTGCTCACCTCAGAGTTAAGAGCCAAGCTCAGGGAGACCTGTCCACACCAGGCCTGAAGCGAGGGAAGCCCAGGCAGACAGAGCATCTGGGCTCCACCTGAAGTGCTCAGACTTCCCCTTTGCTCCGTCAGAAATTTATGAGAATGTTACTGCTTGCTTCCACATGGCCCTGGGCCTTCCTTCTAAGGCAGACTGCTGTCTGCCTTTCACTTGGTTCCCCGTCAAGGAAGGATTTTCTGAATTCCCTTGGTACTATGCTGCTGACACATGCAGCACAGATGGCAGGAGATGGGTGGAACAGGGTGTCCTGACCAGCCACAGTGAAGACTGCTTTGGGTCCCTACCACCTCATCACACCTTGTCATAGCATGGAACTGCTTCAGAGTCCTGCTACTTCTCCCAGCGCTGAGTCTCAGTTTTGTGCCCAACATGGATTAACATCAGAGCCAGGATCAAAGGGCTGGCTAACACTGATGTCCTCATCGGGCAGCTCAAGGGTCTCAGAACAAGAGAATGGTCTGTATAGGGACCACAGCCACAATCTCTTTCTTCCACCGGAGCTGAGGCCCGAGCCCAGGGCACTGCACTTGTAGACCAGTGACCCCAACCTTCTGTTCTGGAATAGATTATCTTCAAGACTGAAGGACCACAGTGTAGACAGCAAGCAAAGAGTCATTTGAAACTTAACACATTAGAGGTGAGGTAGGGTCATGTAAATGCAGACAGGAAGGGATATGTTCGGAAACTCTAAGGTCTTTGAATTAATCACTTGAAAAAGGTGAGATGCTCGGTGGGTAAAGGCTCGTCACCAAGACTAATGACCCGAGTTTGACTTCCAGAACTCACAAGGGTGGACAGTGAACACTGACTCCCAAAAGCTGTCCTCAACTTCCACATGTGTGATACTACACAGATGTGCTAACGTTCTCTCTCTCTGCCTCTCCTTCTCCCTCTCCCCCTCTCCCCTACCCCCTCTCTCTCACACACACACACCCCACAATTAACTAAATTTAATTTTTAAAAAACGTAGGGAAAGAAAACTTTGGCATTTCCCCTGCATAAAAGCAAGGAAAGACAGGCCCCACCATAGGTATTCAAACTAAAGGACATCTTGGTACCATTTGCAACTCTTGGGGGATCTGTGTTACCAAGACTTAGAAATGGTTGAACGCTTGCTACACAATCATGAAGAGAGGAGCTCAGGCATCCTGTGCACGCACGCTGTGGGATGCAAACATGGCTGGCTGGGACTTGCTGGCTTCTAGTCTAGCTGATGAAAACACCAACCCCAGGTTCAGGGAGAGACTCTGTCTCAAAGGAAGAGTGAAGAACGATAGAGCCACCAGGTGTCCTCTTCTGGTCTTTCTGTGTGCGCACAGGTGTGTGCCCTACCTCACATGTGTACATATTCCATGCCCCCTCCCCCCAATCAATCTTTTTAAAAAGGTGGGTATGCTAGACACAGTAGCACATGATTATAATCCTAACATTTAGGACACTGAGGTAGGACTGTAAATTTTAAAAAGTTAATGTAAACCAAGTGGTTATGTTTCACAAAGGTTCCTGATGTCTTAATCCCAGAGTTTCCTCTGAAGGACAAGCTCTCCAGCACTCTCATCCCTCGCTTTGGGCAGCTACTATGTGTCTGTCATATAGAGGATGTGTTAAGTGCACTTGAGACTGTGTAATCCTCATGGCTAAGGAGAGTAACTGGTAACAGGCATCTCGGTGAGGAAAACAGATAAAAGAACTTGGCCTTTAGAAGTTGAAGAGGGCTGGAGAGATGGTTCAGCAGTTAAGACTCCTCTTCTGAAGGTCCCAAGTTCAAATCCCAGCAACCACACAGTGGCTCACAACTATCTGTAATGAGATAGGATGCCCTCTTCTGCTGTGTCTGAAAACAGCTACAGTGTACTTACATAATAAGTAAATAAATCTTTAAAAAAAAAAAAGGAAAAGGAAGTTGATGAGGGTGAATGTATCTTCTATAAAATTTTCATTTGCTTATTTCATTACTTGGTTTTCTGAGATAGTCTTCCTGTGTAGCCAAGGCTGGCCCTTGAATGTAAATGATATTCATAGGTCAGTCAGAATGCTGGGACCACAGGCATAAGCAACCATGCTTGACAAAGCATCTTTGTAATTTGGTGGAGAAGGGAGACACAGAGGCAAACATGTTTTTTGGTGGCCCAAGGTTCTGGTGACTGAACCCAGGACCACATATGTGAGTTAGGCAAGTGCTATTCCACTGACCTCCATCTCTAGTTTTCCCTATCCCAAATTAAGAAATATTAAGGGTAGGGAAGCTCCTTACAATATAATTTTAATTGCAAAGTAATCCCAGCTATACATATTAAATTTATTCTGCACAGTGATGCCCAACAAGTGCTCCTGCATTCTGACTTTGCACATAACAAAGGCATTTTCTATTTACTGAGATACTTCATACTTCTTGTTTTGTGAATTTTGAAATGGTCTCACTATGTAGCCCAGGTTAGCCTTAAACTTTCTATTCTCCTGACTCAGTCTCTGCAGTGCTGTGATTTCAGGTGTGGGCTATCACAACTGCTCTTATAATTCTTTTTAATGCTATGCCACCAAGCTACCACCAAGAGAATCCAGCTGGCTGGCAGCGGTGCCTGGTGGATCCAGGACACAAGGAAAACTGAACATGCACTCACAACTCCATGCACTCTCTGCTCAGTGACTGCTCCTGCACACTCGGGAAGGATTGCCTCTGGAAACTCTCCTGGAGGCCAGGCCCTGCCTGCCCATAGACTGCAGACATCTCCTGGCTGGAGGTGGGCCTCGTACCTAATACAGCTCAGCATGTGGCACAGGTTGGTTCAAGCCTCAGAGTGTCAGAACACAGGATCAGTGCAGGCCAGGTTTCCAAGAGCGGGGCCTGTTGGAGGCATGCTGTAAAAGTGATGAATGGCTGTCACATTTCCAAGGCTCGGGTTGATTTAGGGAGCTATTGGCAGGCACACTGCTCCCAGCTGTCAGCCAGTTAATTACTTCCAACTTTATCTTTTTTGTCAGTGCTTCTTGACAAATTGGCTGTTATCTTTTTATTCTGCAACAGCACTGCCCCTCTTCTGGGATGCCTGGAGGGTTTCCTCCCCTTCCTGCTTCTTCCAGAGTGAAATGAGGAGCTTAGAGAGAGTCTCGGAAAGAAGCAGATGGAGAGGGCTCCAAAGGTCAACCTGAAGCTAGTTTGATCTATCTGGATGCAAAACACACTGGGTATTTTGGTTTCTGGATAGCCAAGATCTAGGACTTGGTCTAGCGAGTAGATGCAGTTGAGAAACAAATGGGTTGGCATAGTATGATCAGGCAGCTTCTACATACACCTTCTGTAAAAGCAATGTGGGCTAGCCCTATACCCTGTTAGTGACAGGGCCACATTGTAGAAATACTGATGTCCCTTCTGAGGTCAGAGGAAAAAAGTTTTTTTGATAAGGAGGAAGCTTAGGATAGAGAGGTGGCACACCGTGATTCCTGGATAGCAAGACTCACAGGCAGTGAAATGTCCCAAAGCATTTTGGAGACACCAGTGGTGTCACCACTCCAGTGTTCCAAGGCCATTGAGATAAACATCAGAGAGAGGATGTAAGACCCAGAACAGGTATTAGAGGAAACACATGTCCCCCAGAGTCCCACCTCCATCTGACAAGTTCCAGTAAGATATTCCACCTTGGGCTTCCAGCTAAGTGCCAGATGCAGCTACCATAGCATACAGACAGACAAGGCCTGTCCTTCACAGAGCTTACAGAAGACAGAAAAATGGCAAACCAAAGAAATAGCATGGTGATGGGGACAGGGAAAGGAGAACGACAGCCGGCTGCAGGCTGGGAGGCAGGGATCATAACTGAGAGATACCTCCTCCGCTCAGGCTCGTCCCTGCGCTGCAGGTGTGGCATCTATTTTTAAACACATTTCTAGAAGAGGGACATCGGAAAGAATGTCCCTAAGTGCACAGGTAGATGGATATCAGAGGAAAGACATAGTTGGGACTCCCACTAGACCAGGAAATCACTGTCACTCCAGGTGCCTCCTACTGCACATCCCACTCCCCAGAGCAGCTGTCACTGACTTCTAACACAGCCCGATGGTCTTTTTTTAAAAGTTATTTATTTTTATTTTATATGTACTTGTCTGCAGAGGTGTCTGTGCACATTCATATACCTACAGAAGTCAGATGAGGGCACTGGAGCCTCTGGACCTGGGGCTGTGAACCACCATATGAATGCTGGGAATCAAACCCTGGTTCTCTGCAACGTAAGAGCAACAAGTGCTGTTAAGCCCTGAGCTGTCTCCCCAGTACCTTGCTTGTTAGTTTATGAATGCTCTGTGAGCACTCAGCAGTATGCTTGGTCAGACACACCACGCTGTGGTATGTATGCCACAGCAGTTTTTCCTTCCTATTGTGGGACAGCTATCTCACTGGTGCCATGAGACGGCTGACGGATGTCTGAGCAGATTTCAGGGCTTGGTTATTGTGAGTGGCCTTTCTATGAACACCCCTGAATGTGTCTTTCAGAGTCCATGTGCTTGCAGGTCACAGGCTATGCTCAGCTCTGTGAGACATCATGCTGCTTTCACTGTTTATGGTTCCCTCAGTAGTACAAGAAAACCCAGAAAACTCCGGCAATCTATTTTCCTGTTAACATTTGATATTTTCAGCTTTTCCACCCCTGCTCTTCTGGCTGGCATGTGAGTTTCCACGCTGATTCATGAGATGGCAGAGCTTGCACATGTCTATGCACCTTTCAGATCTCCACCATCATGAACCCTGGCTTGCTCCCATGCTCTGCTGGGTGGGGACATCTTTATACCCACCGGACCTGGTATACACAAGAGCACACATTGCAAACACTGCCTGACTTCATACCCCTTCTCAGTGCTGTTGGCTGAAAAGAAATGACTACTTTCTTGCATTTTCTCCTTCCTTCCTATCTTCCTTCCTTCCTTCCTTCCTCCCTCCCTCCCTCCCTCCCTCCCTCCCTTCCTTCCTTCCTTCCTTCTTCTTTTTAAACATATGAGTGTTCTGTCTGTATGTACACCTGCATGTCAGAAGAGGGCATCAGGTTCCTTTATAAATGGTTGTGAGCCACCATGTGGTTGCTGGGAATTGAACTCAGGACCTCTGGAAGAGCAGTCAGTGCTCTTAGCCACTGAGCGGTCTCTCCAGCCCTTCCTTTTCTTTCTACCATGCAGCTCTTTTTGAGTTTTTCAAGACAGGGTTTCTCTGTATAGCTCCAGCTGTCCTGGAACTCACTTTGTAGACCAGGCTGGCCTCGAACTCAGAAATCAGCCTGCCTCTGCCTCCCGAGTGCTGGGATTACCATGTAGCTCTTGCCATGCTGCTACTTGCTGTGTAGTTCAGGTGGTCAAAACCCTACAATCTTCCTGCCTCTGTCCTCTTGAGTGCTGGGAGATTAGGAGAGTGCCACCACTACTGGCCTGCACACCTTGACGTTTTCCCTGACGTTGGCAGTTCCGGTGTCTGGCTTATCTCATGATGCTGAAGGTAGTCCCCTACACCAATGCGCTATGGTTTGGCCTTCCACCTCCAGAGTTGAAATGTAGAATTGAGGTTTCATGTCAGCTGTGATGTGAATGTTCTCCACCTTAGCGTTAGCCAGCGGGCTCACTGCAAAGGCTGACCTATCCCTGGTGCTCTCCTCTGCACTATGACACTGAAGTTCTAGGGCAGTAGGGTCAGCTACAATGCTACTTGTATGATCATTTGGTACATGACTTAAATACAGCATCACTGGATAGACATGAGCTTACCTTAAAGAGTTCCCCAGAGTTTAGCAGACTCTGAGGCTGAAGAGTAATAAACTCCACAGAACCAACAAAAGGCTCGACAGCCTGCTGAACCAGCTGGGCCCTGAGAAAACTAAGAAAGAGCCATCACCCAGTCATACACTCGAAGAAGGGAGATAAGAAGATGTTAGTAACAACCTGATGCCCAAGGAGGCAAAAAGACAGGAGGTGAGAGGAAGCAGACAGTAGTCTATCTGAACACCTAATGCTTTTCATTCAGAAATGGGTCCCTGCTAAGTAACTCCAGCTGTCTGAACAGAAATCACTTTCTGAGGAGCCAGAAACCCATCTGGGAAAGACTCAGAGGTGTCAAGGTAGGCAAAGCTGTAGGACCCACACTATAAAGTCAGACAGAGCTCCTGCTATAAGGTCAGAGGGACCTTTGTACAGTTATAGGGAAAGTTCCATCTTTTACATGATTTCAGAAGAGCAGTGCCCTTCAATTAAAGGTATAAAAGCTGCCATCACCCCGTTTTCTCAGACACTGTGTACGTAGGTATAGGAGGACCAGCATCAAGCTTCAAACCACACTGCAGCAGAGAGGGAATCTATCCTTCTGATCTGCATTTCTTATGGCGTCTTCTCTCTGAGTTTGAGCCTTGGGTAAAGGTCAGACCCACTCACTGCTGCCCAGACCTGACAGAAGTGTGCATGACCAATCCCAGACCACTTCTGGCATGGCTGAGTCTTCCTCTCTGCCCCAAACTACGACAACTCCTTGTAAATGTTGAATGATTGTTTTAGAAGGAGAAAGAATGTGTAAAAAGGAAGACAGCCCCACAGATGCAAAGCACCCGATGCCCAAGCACCAGGTTCACCAGGATTTTGTAGAACACTGAATGATGGCCAGTCAATGCCCTGTTAAGACTCATCTCAGCCCAGAGAAACCAGGACCTGGAGTAAACAGCCTGGATACCTTAGCCAGCTTCCCTGGCTCAGCAGTCTCCAGTCCAACTCTTTTTTGCTACCTCACCCTCAGTCTGTGTTACGTAACCTTCAGACAGGAGTTGGGAAAGTCTTCCACTCTGCCTGCCTGCTGACAGAGCTGAGCCAGTGGCTGGCAGGCCATAATCTAATAGGTGCAACTGGAAACAAGTTCACAGCTCCTGTCTGAGCCCAGAGACTGTACAGACAAGGAAACAGACATTGCCCTGTCTCCCTCCTCCTCTCCTCTGGCCTAGGTTTACGCTGACTTCACTCAACAGGCACCTGACCCCTCCCAGATGAGGTGGGAGGGGCTTTAGCACACAGGGCCCTTGTAGGGGTGGAGGTACAGCACCAACAATATTTAAGATGCTGCCTTGGTGGGGTATCCAGACTAAGGAAGGAAAGAGTTCCATTTCAGAAACTCTAGCTTTAAGAAAGGCTAAGAAAGCACACAGAGGAAGGAGATCACGGGGAAGGAAGAAAACTGCCAGTGTGGGTCAAAGAAATAAGCTCCCTACTTCTCCAGGTACAGACTCTAAAAGGAACAAGGCCTGCACACAATGCCGAGGACGACCTGGCTATGCGTTATCCTTGTAGCCTTTGTCAGCCACCCAGTGTGGCTACAGAAGCCTCACAAACGTAAGACACAGCTCAAAGCAGCCGGCTGCTGTGAGGAGATGAGGGAGCTCAAAGCCCAGGTTGCCAACCTCAGCAGTCTGCTGGGTGAGTTGAGCAGGAAGCAGGAGAGCGACTGGGTCAGTGTGGTCATGCAGGTGATGGAGCTGGAGAGCAGCAGCAAGCACATGGAGTCTCGGCTCAGCACTGCAGAGAGCAAGTACTCTGAGATGAACAACCAGATCGACATCATGCAGCTGCAGGCTGCACAGACCGTCACGCAGACCTCGGCAGGTAAGTGCTGTCCACACACTCCTCACCATGTGCCTGCTCAAGGCCTCCTGGCCCCAGCTCTGCTTCTGGATAGCCTGCTCAACAACTTTGGGGGCTTTTGGGAATGTATGATCTATGTTTGCACAAGCTTTGGGCTAGTGATATCCTTTGAGTTTAGCCAGGACATTGAAGAAAACCTTTGTATTCAACAAAGGACAGACCCCTCATGTTCTTCAATTCTGATCTATTTTCTTCCACAGTTGCTAATAAAATTCTTCCAAATAATAGACGGAACAAATAAATGTAATGTTGAAGTGCTGACCTTTTAGTGACTGTAAATAAGGAAGGCACATGAAATGAGTTATTTGAGAAAACAACATTCAGTTGTTGGTTAACTTGGCACAGATGAGCTAATAAATGAATCGCTGCTCAGAGAAGCAGCTAATTTTCTGAGGTTCCTGGAGAACATTTGGAATGAGTATATTTTATAGATGAAGCATTTCTTACTAATGCTTACTGCATGACAAACTAAGTCAAGAAGACATGATTAGCTTCTTGTGAGTAAGAACTTGGCTACCATTGGTTCAGACAAAGAAAAAGTTTTGCAGAAAGTTAAGCCTGAAAAAAAGTCTGTTAGCTAATTAAACAAAAACAAATGATTTCAGAGCTTGGGCCTTCTGACCCTCAGTTTGAAAACAGAAAGTTAGGGATTCTCATCATGCCGACCAGGCCAGATGCCTGCAGGGCTGGCTGTACCACTTCTTGCTCTAGAAGTTGGCTGGGAGGAAGAGTGGGTATCCTCATTTCCCCTTCCCCAGCGTGCTCTGCAGAGGAAACAGGCACCTTGGAATCTCCCACTTTCACCTGTGGTCCCTAAGTCTCCAGCCCGGGGGGAACCAAGGAAGCCGTCCCAAGATAGCACAGAAGTGTCCCGGGAGCAACAGCCGCTTCTTTGAAGCCCCGGACAGAGCAGCAGCCTCAAGGCGGCCATGGAAGCTTTCAGATCAAGACCAAGGGGGAAGTGGGGAAAGTTCACTTCCTTGATTTATCAAAGTTTCAGGGACCGTCTCAAGTGCTGCCTGGGGTTCTGGTGTTCACTGAGCATCTAGTGATGCGAGACTGGGGAGGGAGATTTCAAATCCGTCTCCCTTAATCTGAATACCAGCTGGCTGGTAGCTGAGAAACAACAGAAAACTAAACCCCCTGAAAGACTCAGGAGTTGGCCTCTAGCTGAGCTCTGTCCCAAGAAGCCTGAGGCTTCTCTCAGGGTAGCTGCTATGTGCCCTTCAGAGACCATACCATTACTGTTTCTGGAATTCACAGCCTGGCACAACAGCAGGATGTCTTACTTAGACTTAGCCTGAAGCTTCCTGCTTAACGGTCCCTTGGCACAGGTAAAGAATCTCCTTACCCTACTGCCTCATAACCAAAGGCGGCCAGAGCAAGCTCCTCAGTCCTGATGCCCACTTCTCGACATCGGCACCCCAGGGGAACTACCCACAGGCACCCTGAGGTAGAAATCAAGTCTTGATTTTTAATCCAGCTCAGATGCAGCCAGCATGTCCGTCCAACCTCAAGGCCCAAATCTCTGTTCACTCTGTCCCCTCACAGATGCCATCTATGACTGTTCTTCCCTGTACCAGAAGAACTACCGAATCTCTGGAGTTTACAAGCTTCCTTCTGACGAGTTCCTGGGCAGCCCTGAGCTAGAGGTGAGGTCACTACTGCCATGTCCCACCCTTTGTCCTCCAGCCCTGAAAGGCACAGGGATAACAGGGCTTCTTCTGGTCTATGGAAAGGGAAGTTCAAGAAGCAAATGTACCCCACGATGGACTATGAGAATGCTCAGTTTACGGGCCCCTCCCTCCATTCCAGCCCGCTACTGTCTGCAGAGCATGAGCCAGACATCAGCTGTCCTAGATCTTCCTGACACAGGATGAGATCAGCTCTCTCTAGGAGAGGAGGGAAGACATCAGAAGGAGACACACAGAAGTATCTCATTTTCCCATTTACATTGTGTTCACACTGCCCGCCATGCCCCGCTGACACTCGTTCCCAAGCTAACCACCACCGTATCCCTGCCCTCCACATATTTCTGCTGGAGAATGCAGGGAACACAAGGACCACTGACTCGATAGGTATAGTACATAGCCTGGGAAGTCTGTCCTTAAGCTCCTGCCCCTGCCCTTGCGCCTGCCCAGAGGGTCCTCTCTGCTTCAGGTGTTCTGTGACATGGAAACTTCAGGAGGAGGCTGGACCATCATCCAGAGACGCAAGAGTGGCCTCGTCTCCTTCTACCAAGACTGGAGACAGTATAAGCAAGGGTTTGGCAGCATTCGAGGTGACTTCTGGCTGGGGAATGAACACATCCACAGGCTCACCAGGCAGCCAACCCGGCTTCGTGTGGAGCTGGAGGTAAGCTCGAGCTGCAAGGCCCCGACTGGCCCAGGCCCACTGCACACATGGTTCAGAGGCATCACCACAGTCTACTCACTATAGGTGTGCTCAGTCAGTGCAGCAATGTTCCTGAAATGTTCTTGTTTTTCTATCTCTAAGCAAAGTTAAACTATAGGTGGCTGAGGTCTAGGAAGACGCAGGGCAGAACAGGGTAAACGCACAGTTACTGGGATGGAAAACGCCATCTCCTTTGCTCTGGGAGCTTGTTAAGTACAAGCACCAGTGATGCTGTGTGGTGGTCCCTTTAGATGGCTTCAAGCATGATGTCCCCACTTACTCCTACCACATCTCAGAATGAGATTTAACACAAATCACACATCTGTCCCTTCAGAGAGACATGAAGGGTTACAGACAGAACAATCCAGGCCATTTGGTGAGACCATACCCACGTTTGCTCTCAGACCTTTGCTGACTGCTAGTTAACATGGCAACCTGTAATAGTCTTACCAGAGCTCCACCTCTGAAGAAATGTTAGCACTTGTGAGAGAGGAAGGGACCGGGGTCTGCAGAAATGTTTTCCCTAAGGCTCTGCTCCTCCTTTTCAGGACTGGGAGGGCAATGCACGCTACGCAGAGTATAGCTACTTTGCGTTGGGCAATGAACTGAACAGCTACCGCCTCTTCCTGGGGAACTACAGCGGCGATGTGGGGAAGGACGCCCTCCTCTACCATAACAACACCTTCTTCAGCACCAAGGACAAGGACAACGACAACTGCTTGGACAAGTGTGCACAGCTCCGAAAAGGTGAGACCTGGGCGGCAGGGAGGGCTGGGCCCAATAAGGACAGCAGTGAGCTGCAGATGTGCTGCTGCTGCTCTGGCCATGCTGTCCCCTACGCTTTAAGGACACCCATCAGCCCTAGCCTAGGGAGGACGTCCCCAGCCTACTAGCCTCATCTGTCTCTCGTGCCAGGTGGCTACTGGTACAACTGCTGCACAGACTCCAACCTCAATGGGGTGTACTACCGCCTGGGGGAGCACCGGAAGCACATGGATGGCATCAGCTGGTACGGCTGGCATGGAGCCAACTATTCCCTCAAACGTGTGGAAATGAAGATCCGCCCGGAAGCCTTTAAGCCCTAAGAGAAGGTTGCTGCAGAGCTGTGAAGACGGACACTGAGGAGGGAGAGCAGCATGGGAGGAGGAGGAGGGCACAGCGTAGGAGGGAACAGTTTATCATCAAGGAGCACGGTACAACTTTACCTGTGTGAGCACACACACATATAATAGAACCACACATGCCAACAGTACACACTAGTGGATAGAGTCAGGCGGACCCAGTGGGGCCTGCCACGGTGCCTCAGGGGAGGACTGAGTGGGTCCACAGAGCAGCGGCTCATCTTGCACATGCCTGACCTGTGGACAACGGTAACCCTCAGGTCACTTAACCCATTTTCCCTAACTGAGGCTTAGATGACACGAGGGAAGAGAACAAATAACAACCTGGTGTGGTTCTCAGCAGAGAGGCTGTGAGAAATGAAAGAGAGCAGGTGGCGGGGAAGGGGCTTCCAAGTCTTATCCCGTGACACTTCCTTGTGTCTATAGTATTTGTTCTGTTTTTCTTTTTGAGTCAGGGTCTCTCTACACAGCTCTTGCTGTCCTGGAACTCACTATGTATACCAAGCTGACCTTGAACTCACAGAGATCTACCTGCTTCGGCTTCCCAAGTACAGGGATTAAAGGCATGTACCACCATACCCAGTATATATAATTTTTAAGACACAAAAAATATGGAGATAGAGAGCAGCTGCCCAGGTGTCTCTGGGGTCTTAAGCCTAGCTGTCAAGAGTCCTGGGGAAGAGAGGAGCACTGTACAACATGCTACGGGTCTGACGTGCTGAGAACACCAGCCGGAGGTGAGCATAGACTCTGGGTGATCAGAATACTGCCTTCAAACATCCTCAATCAAAACCCAAAAGATCCCCTTTAACAAAATTGTCTGCAAAATGAAGGTAGATGGCGCTGTGCTTTAAAAACTTGTGTTGTATATAGAAGTATCTTTCTTATAAAAATAAAATATTGTAATTCCTATTTTTCAAAATATCTTTTTCTATTATAATAAATACTATCAAATTTTGATGATTTTCTTTTAATTCTTATTATTACCACTGAGAGCATGGTGAAAACTGCAGTTAAGAAGTCAGAATGAGGGGCTGGTGAGATGGCTCAGCAGGTAAGAGCACCCGACTGCTCTTCCGAAGGTGATAAGTTCAAATCCCAGCATCCACATGGTGGCTCACAACCATCCGTAACGAGATCTGACACCCTCTTCTGGAGTGTCTGAAGACAGCTACAGTGTACTTACATATAATAAATAAAATAAATCTTAAAAAAAAAAAAAAAAAGAAGTCAGAATGAGCAGTGACCCTGGAGTTTGTTCAAGGAAACCAAAGAAGCAGGATCCCCCCCCCCACACACACACCCTAAAAACTGGGAAGGGAAAAGGAGGAGGGGGAGGGGATAGAAGGGCAGCGGGGTTGGGGGAGTAAGAGGGGGGAGTGGCAAGGGCAGAAGCCACTGCACAGGAGGAGCAAAGCCTGGGCACTGAGAGCCCCACAGCAATGCGCTGGCTCTCAGGACACTTTACAGAGAGATGCTCCTGCTTCCCCCTTCACCATAGGGATGTCCAGTGGTTCTGCCCTTACACAAAGAACCGTCCTCTAGAGGAAGTCAGTACAAGATAAGCCATGACTCCCACTTAATAACTTCTGTGACTGCTAGGAATCTCATTCCCCTCATCAACACAAAGACATAAAGTGAGCCAAGAAGCTGCGTGAGAGGATTCCCAGGGGAGAGCCATTCAAATACAACCTTTCCCAGGCAGGCAGAAGGCAGTGCCCAGAACCACAAGACTTGGAGGATGGGGAACAGGCTTCACAGGCGAGTGCAGAGGAAGGAGCCCACACAGAAAGGCTGATGGTTCTCCTTTAATTTAGTATGATCTCTATAACCAAAAAAACTTCTCAGAGATGGCAAGGGGTGGGGGTGGGGTAGTAGGGAAGGGACAAGGCACTCCTAGTTCCTCCATTTCCCAAGCACATGCTGTGGTACCGGCTGATGGGTGGACACCAAACCTCTCCCCAGAGAGAAGACAGAACCACCAGGAACCAGAAGCAGAGTTGGGTGTTGTTGAGACAAAGGGCATTTTGTTCTGATGGGGCCTTCTAGAAATGACCGGGAGTTACACAGAAGAGCACCAACCCGAGGATGCTCACCATCAGTCTGACAAGCAGATCTGCCCACTGAGCACCAGTCCCTGCTTTTAATTACGAAGACGTTTCAATCAGAAAAATCCAAAAGAAGGTGACATGCTAGAGTAGGGCAGAGAATGCAGAGCTTTGGTGAGATCCTCTATTCTACCGAGCAAAAACAAGGTGGGGCACTGTTGTGCACCTCTTTAATCCTAGTGCTTGGGAGTGAGAGGCTAGCAGATCTCTGCTGAGGTCAGCCTGGTCTACAAAAAGAAATCCTGTCTGAAAACTACCACCACCACCACCACCACCATCACCACCACCACAGGCAGAGCACCAGACTCCACCCTCACGCGCTGGATCACTAAGGCGTCCCACGGCTGTTGTGCTATGCTTCCTAGAATCCAATTCCTTCTAATCCACTGTCCCCTGAGAAGTGATGACACTTTCTCATCTATGTGAGCTTCAAGGAGCTTACACTGTCTCAACAGTGACCCAGCCTGGAGATTACATGTAGGATTTAACTTGCCCTCAAGACTGGTAAGAAATCCAACACGTAGGAAACAGACTGAAACAAAGCAGAAAATCCTCCCATATGGTCTCTTGAGTCCTGCGATTACAGGTGTGCACCAGCACATCTGGCTAAAAAGGCAATTTCCTTTTAAAAACAAAACCAAGAGAAAACTGGTTAAAGTAAGTGTGTGTATCACTGTAAGCTCTGAGAATAAGTAAATTAACAAGGGGAATATGAGTAGGAAAAAAAATCAACCTATGTATGTGGGGGAGGGGTGTTAACCTTCAACTTGCTGGGTAGAGGGGCAGGTACTCAGGCAGTAACTTGAGAGGCACGTCTTCAGGAGCACACAGCTGACACAGGACTCAAAGTGCCAGGACCCCGAGAGGAGCCAGAGACCTCTCCTCTCTAACTCTGGGGTAGCTTCCCAACATCAGCTCTGCCTGAAACGTTCCCTTACAACTTTCTCAGCAAGCTGGGCAAGAAGGCATAGCTATAATCATAGAACTAAGGCAAGAGCATTCTAAGCTCCATTCCTGCTACACAGGAGAAAGCGAGATAACCAAAAAACGATCCAACACCTTCCGGAAGCAATACAACAACCTGCCCTAGTGAAGATGGCATTCAGTGCAACTCAACTGTCATCGGCAGTGAATGCTGCAGGTGAAGGCAAAGAAGGGGCTGGGAGGCTCAGGAGGCAGCTAAGGGGCAGACAGAAGGACACTGAGCTCCACCAGCTGAACAGGCTTGAGTAGCTTAAGGCGCATGATTCCCTAAGAACTGAATTTACAATTAAAAAACAAAACAAAATGTATCACATCAAACCAACAATCTATTCAACCATTTTATTCTTACTATATCTTTCTGCTAAAAACTGCATTAGCTTCAATGATTATATGATTATCTCAAATATGAGAAAAAGTCAAGGGTGGGATGGGAGAGCTGCAAAGAGGTCTCAGAAAAGTCAGTGAGGACCCTATAGATAAAACAGTCTGGCCGGGCGTGGTGGCGCACGCCTTTAATCCCAGCACTCGGGAGGCAGAGGCAGGTGGATTTCTGAGTTCGAGGCCAGCCTGGTCTACAGAGTGAGTTCCAGGACAGCCAGGGCTATACAGAGAAACCCTGTCTCGAAACCCCCCACCCCCAAAAGAAAAAAAACCAGTCTGGATCTGAGCTAACATGCCCCATCAGCTAGCCTCGTTTCTGTCAGCCATCACATGACGCTGTGCAAGGGAGAGACCCAAGTCTTTGTGTTTCCTCTCCTGAAGCAGGCCTCAAGGGACGGCACATCTGTAACTGTTCCCACAAGGCACTTCAGAAATCATCATTCTCTGTGCCGGTGGATCTAGGCAGAGGCAGGATTCCACTTCAACCTTTCTCATCCTGCTAAAGGGAGAATGAGCACTGGGCTCGGCTGCTGAAGCACTCTGCTCGGCAGGCTCTGTCTGCTCGCCCAGAAACTTATTAGCTGTTGATTTTTTCTGAGCTCTCTGCAGTTAAATGATGAACCATGTTAGGATCTCCATGGAGATGATTAGATTCCAGAGTTAACATTCTCCAGGCTCATTAGGAGAAGTGAGCAGCTCTCTAGGAGCTGAGGCTAATGTTTCCGGCTGCTTGTAATTCCTAACAGCACACAATTTATTAAACAACTTCCATTTCCATACCCAGAAGACTCAAAACCATCTTAAGAGAGGAGAGAACAAGCCGGGCGTGGTGGTGCACGCCTTTAATCCCAGCACTCGGGAGGCAGAGGCAGGTGGATTTCTGAGTTCGAAGCCAGCCTGGTCTACAGAGTGAGTTCCAGGACAGCCAGGGTGATACAGAGAAACCCTGTCTCAAAAAACCAAAAAAAAAAAAAAAAAAAAAAAAAAAAAAGAGAGAGAGGAGAGAACAATCAAGGAAATCAAGGAAAAGATCACTGCATCTCAGACTTTACGCTTTATAATCAGAACTCCAAAGGAGGAAGAGTGGACACTAAAAGACATGACATGGTCTGTAGACCTGACCCTGCCTCTGCCTCTGCCTCTGGGTGGCCCCCGAAGCCAGGAACCAGGGTGGCCTAATCCTGCTCAGAAGCCTTGCCTGACTTAGATGCCCTGTGCTGTGGTCAGAGCTGCGTCCCACTGATTTCACTGCGACAAGAAAGCACAGGCTGGGAAACAACGGAGTGAAGGTGGTGAGGACTGACAGATGTGACAGGTGTGGCCTGAGTGCTGACAGTACCATGAGAGTGCCATCTGGACCTTGGATTTAATAGGCCAGCCAGACCCAGGGGCAGCTGTCACACAGCTGAGTTCTCCACCTGACTCCAGTGAACGGGACAAGCAGTGGAGATGATAACAAGTGTCCATGGCCTACCTGATGAGGGACTCAAGTATGGCAGGCGTGGGCCCTTTCTGGAACTCCAGTTCTTTGTAGTGCAGTGCTTTGGCATATGCCCGGCACTTGGCAGCTCTCTCTCCCAGGAGCACGATGCCATTGTCATCTCTCAGTGGCAGGGGGCCCTATAGAGTAAAACACAGAAATACAGTAGCTGGGGAGGCTGCATGGCTGCCCCCCTTCTGCCAGCCACTTTCCTATCACTGTCCACGGGGACAAGGGGGCAGTCTCACCTTGTCACTGTGTTCCATGAACTCAGCCAAGTTCAGGAGGGTTTGTGTGACTTCAGCAATGTCTTGAGAAGTGAGAGCCAACTCAATACTCCTGATGAGCTCATCTTGTTGGTCTTCATTCAGTTCAGACCAGCAGGACACAAAGGCAGCATTGAAGAGATCCCTGTAAGCACAGGGAATGGACAAGGATGCACCTAGCCTGCACCTCTGCCTGCACCTCTGCCGGGTGCCACAAGCGCCATCAACCTGTTTCTGGCACTGCAGTTTGGTTACAAGAGCAATGCTGTCTGACAGAACCTGTTGGATGGTACCTAAACCTTCTTCAAGAGGCAGAGTAACTAAATACCTGTCCTGTGGTGAACAAGGGAGGGAACTTTAAAGTAAAAGAAGCACATGTACCTACTGACTACCATTTTTTTGTTTGTTTGAGCAAGGTTTCACACTGTGGCCAAGACTGGTTTCAAACTAACAGCAATTCTCCTGCTTCAACCTCCCAACTGCTGTGCTTTTTAGGCCCTCGTCATCATCAAGCCAAGCAATGACAGCTCTCTCTTTTAGGTCCAGACATGATATACAGGGAACTGTGGGAGAGCAGGGTGGGAGAACACGCAAACTAACTTGTCTTCACAGTGACGTTTCCTGGCAGTTTCTGCTTTGTTTCTCTTCACTGGGATGAACAGAAAGAGAACTTCTAAGTGAACAGATTGAGGAAGCAGCAGTCCTTATGTGATCCTTGGAACAGTTCCTGGACAATGTCCAAATTCTCAAAATCAAAAATGGCCAAGGCAGCGTCTGCTACACTGACGACTACAGAAGAGAGAAGACTACACGCTTAAGGCAGCATCTGCTACACTGATGACTACAGAAGAGAGAAGACTACACGTTTAAGGCACCAGCAGAAAATCCACATGAAGGTATGCGAGGCTCTAGCCAGCCTCCAACACCAAAAGAGCTAGCTACTTCCAAGGCCGCACCACCAACTTGAGATCACCACAGTGTCACATGGATGGACCCTCCCACCCCCAGCCCCACCCCCAACTCCACTTTTCTAGTCTCTGTGGCCTGTGGTGGCAGAGGAGAGGAAAGTGTAACACGTCCCTGCAGTGATGGGTTTAGAACTATGCTTCTTTAATTGCCATTACACATTTCAAGGTTAAGTTAGAACGAGTATAATTTTGGAATTTGATAGGAAAAAAGAAAACCACCCAAAATTTGAAATTCTAATCAGACTGACAAGTCTAGTATAAATGAAAAATAAGCTTTCCTTATCTATCCAGAGGTGACAATGGATCGCCAGTGTTTACATTTGGGACTAAGTTATTAGTAAATGGCCAGTTTCTCTGGAAATGGCACTGTGCTGAGAGGTGACCTGGGTAGAAGACACAGACCATCAGCGAGGCATGCGTGAGCCTACACTACAGCCAGATACACCAGAGAACTTCTAGATACCGCATTTTAAATATTAAACACACAAACAAACAACTTGAGATAAATTAGAGGAAGCAAATCATGACCAAACTGTAATCTTGGAGCCCACGACTACTGCTAATACACAGCAAACCAGCTGTGCTGATAAAACTGACATAAAATCCCTTGCTTGCAATGTCTGCTAATAAAAATGGCTGTCCATTAATTAAATTACCATTTTATGCCTCACTATAAACAATAAATGTCCACTGCGGGGGTGGGGAGGAGCCTTGAGCAAAGGGAAGGGAGCCAAGTTGGAGCTCCACCTGCCGTACCGCACCTGGCCATGGGGTTGTAGGCCTGCGCCAGGGCCCAGCATGAGCGCAGGGAGGGCGATGAGGAATCCTTCAGAAGCTCCAGACTCAAGCGCCTCAGCCACTCCAGCCAGTCGTCCTTGGAGACCCTTCTGGCAGCTCCCCAGGCCTGTGAAACCATAGGTGACAATGAGAAACCATCAAATTTTAGGGCCAGTTGCAAAGCATAACCATGGTAACCTATGTCACCACCATTCTGTTCTGATTTGTAAATTCATATCTACTATGATAAAGCTCTCCCAGAACATAAACAAAACAGTGATGGTTCATTAAAATTCACGAGGCAAAGGTGGTGGCCTCGGGAACATAGCACAGTGTGGGAAAGGCCACCTGCTGGTGCTGGCCTCTCCAGAACCAATGTGACCAGGTCTGTCACATTCAGAACATGCGCCTTCAATGAAGTCTAAGGGTCTCTGCAGTGCAGAAGTGAGCTGGGCATTCAGCGCTATAGTAAGAATTCTGGAATTTTGGTTTCTTTAAAGACAAAACAGAAATACTGTAAGAATATGTTTTTGTTTAACCCAGGTATGGGATATGGGGTTGCTTTGTAGCAGCTGACTATGATTTGACTCGTGCTCTAGAAGAGGAATGGTTTTGTCAGCTGCAGATAGTTTTTGTGATTGTGTGACATTTGGGAGTTTTTCAGAGGGTGTATAAATGCTAGAGTCCCACTAGGTGGGCTTGGTTGCAGTTTGTAAGTAGTTGAACTCAAAGAAGAAACAAGGGAAAGAAATTAGATCAAAGATGTCTGTCTGTCTGTCTGTCTGTGTCTCCCCCCACACCCCCCATCCTCCTTTCTCTCCTATCTAGTGGTAGGGGGTGAAACCAGGAGGAATAAAGAATGGGAAAAAGAAGAACCCACAGAGAAGCAAAGACCAGCCGTACAGCACAACCTATATGCAGAAGAGCTAACTCAGAGAGAGGGAAACTATCAGGCTACACCAGTGGACCAGAAGCTTCCTCAAAGCACTGACCTCTCCAGGCAGCAAGTGGGCTCTGTGGAGCTGAGGTATGGCTTAGTGGCTGAGAACATCGTGTATGAGACCCCAGGTTCCATCCCTGGCCCCACAAAGTATTCCTGGGACAGCTTGGGTAGGTAAGTGGGGACATCAGGCTCTGGAAGAGTCTAGTGTAGAGGCCAAAGCCACACCCAGGAATTCAAAGGCTTGAATTTAAATCTCAGTTATGTAACTTTTGGCTTCCTTATCTTTGGAACTTAATACCCTGTGTCTGTCTTATTTATAAAGTGAACAGCGCGCCTGCTTGAGGACTTACTGATGAGCATAATGGACTTTAACAGTGTGGGCATGTTGTTGTTCTCTGAAGCCTGAATGCTAGTGGAATCCCAATCTGGCCACTCAGCTACAACACTGAGCCTCAGGCTTCTTATCAGTGTATCCAGGTGGCCTACCTCAAAGAGATGAACAAAATGTGCCAAGACAGGCAAAACGCTGGCTACATTCCAGGCTCTGGTCAGCAGAGACAACTCAGTACTTACTAGCAAAGTTCTAAGAGTCCAGAAGTATCACAGACAGACCTGGGAGCTCTTTACAGTTATGTCCCATGACCTCAGACATTTCACAGTAGAGTAAATATTTATTAGGATCCCTAGAAATTAGGAAGCCCAATGAAAGGGAGAAGAGTAAAACTCACTGCTTTAAAGAGCCCACATCGGTTTTATGCTAATCAGGGCCTTACCAGCTTCTGTGGTTTGAATATGACATGCCTCCCATAGATTCACCTGGCTCCCCAGGTGGTGCTGAGGAAGTGAGTCACTGGGTGAGGACCCTGCAGATTTATAGTCCAGTCCCACTTCCTGCCCTGTCTCTGCTTCCTGAGTATGGATGCAATGTGACCAGCTGGCTCCCACTGCCAGGTCGTCCCTGCCATTATGGACCATGTCCCTTTGGAACTGTAAGCAAAAACACACCCGATCTCTTCAGGTTGCTTCTGTGGGAGTCTTTTACCACAGCAGCAGGAAAAGAAACTGAGACACCAACTCTGTTCTCATGAGAGCGCTTTTTCCACAAAAGATTTTTTTTTTTCCACAAAAGATCCTACTACTGAAGTTCTGAGCAAACACAAAAGATAGCTTTATTTTCTACATGAAAAAAAAAAGCACAGCTGATTGGGGCTGAAGAGATGGCTCAGCAGTTAAGAGCATTTGCTGCTCTTGTAGAAGACCTGGGTTCAGTTCCCAACACCCACATGGTGGCTCACCACCATCCTTAAGGCTACTTGTAGGGATCTAAGGCTTTCTTCTGATCGAGCTCATATGTGCAAACACATACAGAAGGAGTAAATCTGATAAACTAAAAATGGCTCCTGCCTGTAATCCCAGCAATGTAGTAGGTGAGGCAGGAGGAACATGAATTAGAGGCTAATTTGTGCTACAAAAAGCAATAACCACAAAGTGTCTGATGTGCTGGCAGGTAGCACATACCTGGAATGCCACCAACTGGGAGGATGGGGCAGGAGGTTTACAAGTTTAAGGTCAGCCTAGATTACATAGTGAGTTCAGGACCAGCCAGAGCTGCAAAGTGTGACCCTGTCACAGAGCAACAGCAACAAAAGAAAATGAAGTAAGCAAAAAAGCAAAGGTAACAAACAAATAAATGTGAGTTCATGATGCTGAGGTTGTTTTGAAAATAGGCTGGTGTATAGTCAGAATGGCTAAGATCAAAAATTCAGGTGACAGCAGATGCTGGCGAGGATGTGGAGAAAGAGGAACACTCTTCCATTCCTGGTGGGATTGCAAGCTGATACAACCACTCTGGAAGTCAGTCTGGCGTTTCCTCAGAAAACTGGACATAATACTACCACAGGATCCAGCAATATCTCTCCTGGGCATATACCCAGAAGATGTTCCAACTGGTAAAAAGGAAACATGCTCCACTATGTTCATAGCAGCCTTATTCATAATAGCCAGAAGCTGGAAAGAACCCAGGTGTCCCTCAACAGAGGAATGGATACATAAAATGTGGTACATTTACATAATGGAGTACTATTCTATTAAAAAAATGAATTTATAAAATTCTTGGGCAAATGGATGTATCTGGAGGATATCATCCTTAGTGAGGTAACCCAATCACAAAAGAAGCCATTGGATATGCACTCACTGATAAATGGATATTAGCCCAGAAACTTAGAATACCCAAGATAAAATTTGCAAAACACAAGAAAATCAAGAAGGAAGACCAGCGTGTGGATACTTCATTCCTCCTTTGAATAGGAAACAAAATGCCCATGAAAGGAGTTACCGAGACAAAGTTTGGAGCTAAGACGAAAGGATGGACCATCCAGAGACTACCCCACCAGTGGGAGGGGGGGGGATTTATCCCATAATCAGTCACCAAACTCAGACACTATTGCATAGGACAGCAAGAGTTTGCTGAAGGGACCCTGGTATAGCTCTCTTGTATGAGGCTATGCCAGTGCCTGGCAAATACAGAAGTGGATGCTCACAGTCATCTATATGATGGAACACAGGGCCCACAATGGAGAAGCTAGAGATAGAACCCCAGGAGCTGAAAGGGTCTGGAACCCTATAAGAGGAACAATAATATGAACTAACCAGAACCCCCAGAGCTCGTGTCTCTAGCTGCATATGTAACAGAAGATGGCCTAGTCGGCTATCATTGGGAAGAGAGGACCCTTGATATTACAAACTTTATATGCCCCAATACAGGGGAACGCCAGGGCCAAGAAGTGGGAGTGGGTGGGCAGGGGAGCAGGATGGGGGGAGGGGAGAGGGAACTTTCGGGATAGCATTTGAAATGTAAATTAAGAAAATATAATAAAAAAGAAAGAAAGAAAGAAAATAGGCTGGTGTAAATTCAAGGTGGTAAGAGATGGATGTTTTGAATGAGAGGAAAAGCAGAGCCCTGCTTCCCAGTCCCCAGGAACAATGGACCTGCCTTTTGGAGGTTGATGGTGCTGACATGCAGTTTCTTCATGGGTCCTGTCTCAACTGGTCCACTGGCCAGGGCATCTCCCTGGCTGCTCCTGAGCATTCGATGCTGGTAAATCAAAGGGTCTTCCTCCTCATCAGCAAGTGTGTACCCCTGCAAGCAGAGATGTACTGAAAACACCTGCACCTCCATACATGATCCCAGCTTATAAAACATGCATGAACCTCAGGAGATCCCTATCTGCAAGAGTCAGGATTTCAACAAGCAGTACGCATGGCACCTATACACAAAATAACCATGTGCCCAAACTCCCTGCTGGGGTCACTGACAAACCTTTAATGGGTAAGTCATAGAACAGCCAGACAAAGGCAAACTGTGAGCACAAATAACTGATCAGCTATTTAGGGCACCAATGGCACATGCTTGCTGCCTGTGTTCATACAGCCTAAGAGCTAAAAACAATTTATTTCAATCTCAAGTAGTCAAAATAAAATTCAATCCTTTACAATTTGTGAAAATCGTGAGAAACTCAAATTTCAGTGTCCACAAATAAAATCTAACTGGACCGAGGCCAGACTCATTAGTTTTGTGTTATGTGGTTGGCCTCAACAGAAATCATACAGAGAAGCCATACAGCCTACAGTGCTGAAAAACACTACTTCTCCAGCAGCACGTCTGCCAGTCCTAGCCAGGGCTGGAAAGCTAGACATGGCCTGCCCTTTGCTATGACAAAATGCCAAAAAGGAAAGATGCTGAAGACCTCAGGGCAGAAGGGTGCCCGCTCACCTTGACGATTCTGCAGATAAGCACATCGTAGCGCTGGTGGTTGATCCGGTGTCGCAGGAGGACTTTATTCACCATTGGAATGAAGATCTGATACTACAACAGGAGGGAGTAAGACAGCAGAGACTCCTATTCTGGAGAGCAGATGGCAGAGCACTGCTATGCACTGGAGGGCAGCCACTTCCCTGTAACAGTCCCTACAACTCCTTTCCCACTCCAGATGTAATTCCAGGCAATTCCCCATCACCTTTCACTGGCTTCCTCGATGCCCAGGTCTCTTTCTCTGCAGTCCATTCTGAATATATCACTGACAATCGTCATGTTAAAATATTATCAATTCTATTTGTCCTGTGATCAAAGTCTTCCAAGCCTACTAGTCTTGCTCAGCATAAAAGACAAAGTCCTCACGATGCTGCCCACAGTGACTTCACTTATTGGTGGACACTGGTACCCAGAGGCTTAGGACACAGCCCACACCCCTGAATCTGCAGCTTGAGCCCACGATTCTGCATTCCCAACAAGCTTCCAGGAACAAGGATGCTGATGGTGCTTATCTCAAGGTCACATTTGGAGACTCTTGGTTTCAAACTTTAGTCTCTCCCCTACCTAGCTCTGTCTAATCTCTCAGACCTTAGCTACCAGGAAGTACTCCCACATTACTTTTGGGGTTATCCTGCTCTGGAGCTGTGCCATAAACTTTTCCTGCCTACCTTGCCCTAAGTACATGATGCTAAGTGAGTCGTCCAGGTCACTCTCTGGAACTGGGGTTACTGGAGTCAGGCCTCTGTTTAATAGCTCATCAGGGAAGTCTTTCCTATCTACCTAAGTGAACGCCATTTCTCTCCACTTTATCTCAGCATTCTCAGACTGTGTGGAGAGATCACCCACTTTACGCCCTAGAATGTATTTTCTATAAAAACAAAATCTGCTTTTCTCTTTTCCTCTTGAAAAAAATTAAAACAGTTCCCTCCCACTCCCCCGACAGGGTCTCCTATGGCTCAGGTTGTAGTTGAAGGTGCTCTCAAATTCCTGATCCTGCTGCTTGTAACTCACCAAGTGCCACCACATCCAGTTTTATGCAGTCCTGGGGACAAAGCCCAGGGATTCCTGCATTGCCTAGGTACACCCACTACCAACTGAGTTCTGTCCCAGCTATTTTCTGCAGTGTTATCTCTAGAACTACACTTCACCTACACAGATGCTCCAATTAAAACTGATGAACAAGCAGGGCGGTGGTGGCGCACGCCTTTAATCCCAGCACTCAGGAGGCAGAGGCAGGCGGATTTCTGAGTTCGATCGAGGCCAGCCTGGTCTACAGAGTAAGTTCCAGGACAGCCAGGGATACACAGAGAAATCCTGTCTTGAAAAAACAAAAAAAAAAAACAAAAAACAAAAAAACCCCAAAAAACCAAAACAAAAAACAAAACAAAAAAACAAACAAAAACAAAAAACCTGATGTACAGAGGAAGAACAATAAACACTGGAATAATCTCATAGTCTCCACTAGTGGCTGAGACCCACAGTATGTACTAACAACTGGAAATATTCACAAGTTCCCAGCTAAGGTATAAAATCACGGGTCCGCTCAGGGGTCTTCCCTTACCTTCTTCCCCAGTTGAAAGACAAGTGAGGACAGTGTGTCCATGGCTGTGGAGCGCAGCTCTGGGCTCTGGTCTAGCGTACGAACGATCGGGTGAATGATGCGGGAGGCGTAGTCAGTGAAATCGAGGGACTCTGTCAGGCGGTCCACCGTCTCCAGCGCCGCCCTGCAACAAGAGCAAGCTGAGGGCCACCTTAACAACGGCAGAGAGGAATGCGAAGGAATGGTTGCAAGGTCCTGTGAGTGACATGAATCCAAGATATAGACACCAGGAAGGAGGGCAACAATAAGATCCCCATAATCTGGAACATTTCTGAACTAAAATAATGAGAGATGGAAAAAAACCCACAAAGATGGCCAAATAGGGTGCTTACTTTCTCGATGGCAGTGGGACTTCAGGGGCATCAAACAATTTCACAATCGGAGGCAACAACAAGTGCAGATAGTCATCCAGGTTGGCGCCAAACAGCTGGATCGCTGCTAACAGCTGCAAAAGTGAGCAAGAGCCTGGTGATGAACAAATACAGAAAGCTATCAAGTGCCCGGGGCACGGCCGGGCAGCATACGGACAAAGTTCTGTAGGGATGCTGAAGAACCTTCTCAAACAGCTCTGGCATACTCAAACAATTGTTAAACAGAGCTGTCCCTTGGCTGTCCTGGAACTGGCCCTGTAGACCAGCTGTCCTCAAGCTCTGCCTTCGCATCCTGGGAGCAGGGATTAGAGGTGTGCACCACGGCCTGGCTGGACTACACTCTTTATGGTGCCTCTTTCCCCTGATTTTATGTTGAGTACATGCTACTTTGCTTTCTTTCAGCCAACATATATCAGGTGCTAGATAATAAAGCTGGCTTGGGATGAACCTTTACCAAGACCAATCCATTAAAGGAAACAAAATAGATAATCAAGAGGGGACTGTGAGTATTCTGGAAAGAAACTGCCAAGTGCTAAGTGACCATGTTCCTGGGCCCACATGTCAGCATACCACCTAGAACAGGGTCTCACAGCTCAGTTATCATCCATGGACTCTGAGGCAACCAGGAATCTCTGGATGATCCCAGCCACTCACCTTGATGGAGACGATGCGGCCTTGGCTGTTGTCATGCATGAAGACCCGCAGCATGTGTGGGATCAGCTGGGGCAGATAGAGCTTAAATTCACCTCCAAGAGCCACCACAATTTGCTCAATGAGAAGAATGATTGTGCTCTGGATTGAGGTGTTCATGACCCAAAATTCCTACAGAGGAGTAGAGAGAAAGGCAGAGTCAGATGTTTGTTTGCTGGACAGTGAACCTAGAAATAAGATGGCTAAAAAGGCAGAAAATGAGCTGGGTGTAGTGGCGCACGCCTTTAATCCCAGCACTTGGGAGGCAGAGGCAGAGGCAGGCGGATTTCTGAGTTCGAGGCCAGCCTGGTCTACAGAGTGAGTTCCAGGACAGCCAGGGCTACACAGAGAAACCCTGTCTCAACCCCCCCCCCCCCAAAAAAAGGCAGAAAAATGTAATGAGCCCAGACAAGCCCCTCCTGTCTTCTCTCACTGCACAAGGGGACAAATGATGCTGCACTTCCAGACACTGATGCCCTGACTCCTCCCCTCTGCTGGCTGGCCTGCCCTCTGCTGTGGTGCTCTCTTGCTCTCAGTGTCCTGCTCTGCACTCGCCCACGTTCTCTTTCCCAACTTGGTGCTAATTTGCCCTGCAAGGCTCTCCTGCTAGACTTGGGCTATTTAAGAGCAAGAGACTACTTAACCTAACCTCTGATCCCTAAAACCAATCAGAGTACCTGAAATACCCTAGTCATCAAACTGTTTACAGAGCAGGCAGATTTTTACACCTGGGTCACTCCAAGAGTTCCAACATGGTGTTAGTCCATATGTTACAGGGGTACTGTGTGATCTCCACAAGAAGACCACTCCAGGTTACTAAGATATCATGCCCAACCAGAATTAATTTCTTTCTTTCTTTCTTTCTTTCTTTCTTTCTTTCTTTCTTTCTTTCTTTCTTTCTTTCTTTCTTTCTTTCTTTTCTTTCTTCCTTTCCTTTCTTTTCTTTCTTTCTTTCTTTCTTTCTTTCTTTCTTCCTTCCTTCCTTTTCCTTTCTTTCTTTCTTTCTTTCTTTCTTTCTTTCTTTCTTTCTTTCTTTCTTTCTTTCTTTCTTTCTTTCTTTCTTTCTCCCCCCCCCCGCCCCCCAGACAGGGTTTCTTTGTATAGCCCTGGCTGTCCTGGAACTCACTCTGTAGACCAGGCTGGCCTCGAACTCAGAAATCCGCCTGCCTCTGCCTCCAGAGTGCTGGAATTAAAGGCGTGCACTACCACACCCGCCCGGCTTCAGGATTTCTTAATTGGCTGGGTAGTACCTGATACCTGTTCCCTAAAAATCTGTCCATCAGGTCTGGACACTGTAACAAAGTAGGTACTCTCTCCTCCACATACTGACAATCCACAAAGATTACTGATATAAAATGCTGGCCAATGGCTGCATATTCTGCCTTAGAAATAGTTGCAAGACAAACGGGAACAAGCCTCTCACACTCCATGAAAGCAGTCATTTCAAGTCACTTCAGAGTCAGGGGCCTCTAGCTTTCTTTACGGCCTCTGGAGCAGGAGACTGACTAGTAAGGGACCCTCTGCTGCTGCTGGCAGCACATCCATATCCATGCTTTCGGGGCCCTAACTGCATAGACCCTCAGTAAAACCAAGGGGCAAACCGACTAAAAAGTGCTTCTTAAACTTTCTGTCAGCTGGAAGATACTACTCTCTGGAAAACCTGTGTTTACTCTCAATAATAACTGTGCAGGTGAATTGGCTGGATGGTTCAGTGGGTAAGAGCTCTGACTGCTCTTCCAAAGGTCCTGAGCTCAAATCCCAGCAACCACATGGTGGCCCTGTAATGAGATCTAACACCCTCTCCTGGTGCATCTGAAGATAGCTACAGTGGTTCCTATTTATAATAATAAATAGATCTTTGGGCAGGAGAGAACAGGGACTGAGTGAGCAGGGCCGACCGGAGCAAGCAGGGTTGACTGGAGCGAACAGGGTTGATCCGAGTGAGCAGAGGTCCTGAAAATACAATTTCCAACTAAACCACATGAAGGCTCACAAACATCTATGCACTCACATACATAACATAAATAAATAAAGCCTTTCCATATGAAGGCTCACAACCATCTATGCACTCACATACATAAAATAAATAAATAAAGCCTTTCCATATGAAGGCTCACAACCATCTATGCACTCACATACATAAAATAAATAAATAAAGCCTTTCCATATGAAGGCTTACAACCATCTATGCACTCACATACATAAAATAAATAAATAAAGCCTTTTTAAAAAAAATAAATAACTGTGCTGTTTTTTAGGCCTTGGTTTATCTGGTGTTCATTCATTTGGACTGTACTTTGCCTTCTTCAGACAAAGTTTTCCAACTCTATCACCATGGGCTCTTCACAGAGGTTTCTTTACTCAGAAGCCAGCAGCCTGCCTGGGGATGTAGGCTACATCACTGCTTACAGACTGTTCTCCTCCTGGGCTCCAGGGAGCTCATTAAAATGTCCAGGATCAGCAGCCACAGGAAGAGCACCTGCTGCAGCTCCTCCTCTGGGACAGAACGACAGAACTGAAGCTGCATTCTCAGGCAAGGCTCCTGCTCAATTCCTGAGCACTGGTCAGACTTTTAGGGAGGTGGGGGGTGAGTCAGAGGGCTTCAGCTTCCTACCCTGAGCACAGTTTCCTTCCTGCTTTCCTTGCCCCAAGGCCATCCATTGGGCAGTCAAGCATTTGGTCCAAGCCTTCCTTGTACTGAGTCCTCTGTGGTAGAAAATGGGAACATAGCAGCTTTTCATGATTTATACATGTAAGGGCTGTTCAGTTCTGAACCCTGGTGCTGGGAAGTTCCTCTGGGAGTCACACATTTTGAAATTGGCCCTGCTGCTACCACTAAGCTAACTACAAAGCGCCCTCTCCACAGAATCATTCAGATTGCATAGAACAGTAAAATGGTGTTTCTATTATCTGGGTGTCTTCTAGCACGTGCTTAATGAATGTTATAAAATACCAGGCACTGATCCCTGCCTTGGGTGCTACTGAACTCAAATGACATATAAATCTTTGGAGGTTGCAGGGCAAAGTATCACCTTGGTCTTCAGAGCCTGACAGGTGACTATGGCAAAAACCAATCCCCTATCCATTCCCTCTTGTGCTGTGGGTTCATGGGTAGTGAACCAATCCCCTATCCATTCCCTCTTGTGCTGTGGGTTCATGGGTAGTGAACCAATCCCCTATCCATTCCCTCTAGTGCTGTGAGTTCATGGGTAGTGAGGAGAAGGGCTTTTGTGGGGGTCGGAAAGCACTGTTGTGATACTGACATAAACTGCTTTTTGCTGCGTGTTAGGCAAGTAACTCAAGAATGTTTCTGGTAGAAAAATATTCCAGGATTTCTGTGCAGACTTCACTCTTATATATTGTTGTACTTGGGAGCTGGGAGCATGCAGAATCAATGTCTATCTACCCCGCTCCTCAGAACCTAGTGGCCGACTGCAGTCAGTAACAGCTCTCTAGTGACCTGGGAAGGGAGTAGCCGTGGGATTCAAACTCATTTCTGCACATCCCTTGACCCAAATGCAAACGAGCAGGATAAGAGCACCAACTTCTACTTACTCTCATGAGGGTGACTATTTCATCCATGTAGGGACGGATGTGGCTCTTCACAAAAGACACCAGCATCCCCAGCTGCTGGAACAGAAACTGAAACAGACGAGAGATCAACAAGTTGGCACCTGAAGGATCCAGAACTCACAAGCTTACCCAGAGACAGGAAAAGACAGCTATGGGGTTGGTTTCCACAGCAGTCCATCAACTGAATGCATGTTCCAACTTAACCTACAGTGGCGAAGGGGCACGGGTCTTACCCACTAGGACATTCAGCCGATTATGCATGGCAGGAGCTCAAGGCCAGACATGCTGGCATATACTGCCTCTCACCTCCAGTACCCTGCCTCTGAGGTAGGAAACTGCAGACAGTAGAACTGTACTCATAGACTGTCCCCAAGCGCTACTATAGGCCGCACATGGAAAGCCCCAGAGCAGGGGACTGTCAAACATGGGATTCTGGTCACTAAATACTTTAAAAAAAAAGGTCATGTGGCCAGGCAAGATAGCTCACCCCTTTAATCCCAGCACTTAGGAGGCAGAGGCACTTGGATCTCTGTGAGTTCTAGACTAGCCTGGTTGACATAACAAACTCCAGAACAGCCAGTACTACCTAGAAACCTCCCTTAAAACAGACAAACCTGTCATGAAATTATTAGCCAACTACAAATGTACCTTGGCCCTAATTTGCTACTACTTACTTTCCAAAATATGGGTGTGGTGGTATACACCTTTAATCCCAGCACTCAAGAGATAGAGGCAGGTGGGTTTTGGAGTTCAAGGCCAGACTGATCTTCATAGTGGGTTTTATAGTCCAGCCAGAGTGACATAGTAAGACTTTGCTTCAATAAATAAATTAATTAAAATACCTCATTGTAGATATTAGAATATAGTCAATTTATAAGTAATAAATTAATGACTGCTTTTCTTTTGCAGACTCATCAAGTAGCCCAGACTGGCCCTGACCTTGCCATAGCTAAGGAAATTCTAACCTCCTATTGCTCTGCTTAGATTTCCCAAGTGCTGGATGTTGGGCACGCCGTTACTATATCCAGCTCTTAGTTAGGTCTTGAGATATTTCAAAGAAATTATGAGCCAAAATAAGCAGCGCCCTTGGAGAGGAACCGAATACTCTACTGTAGCCCAGGCTAGCCTCTTGTCTTAGACTGACAGACCGGGGTCACAGTTGTGAGTCACCAATCCCAGCAGGTGGCGTCCTAAAACTGTCAGAAAAGTTGCCACCACCTAAGTAAAGCAGGGACTACAAAGGGCTCGGGTAAAGAAGCCCTGATCTTCAAGTTAAAGATTCATTATCAGAAGAGTTAGTAACATCATGTTTGAGTATGACAGATGACAGTACTAACTTCCTGTTCCCTAACCCAGGACTTCACAGCTCTGACTGCCCCTTTCCAGTAACGATGAGCCTGACAGAACCATTCATTTTATTCCTCTCTTCACTGGGAAACTCGGGTGGGTTCCTTGGGGCTTAGCAAACAGTGCTGATTTGAATCGAGTACAGCACCCCTGTGCTCTCAGTACGGAGGCTGAGGCAGCAGATCAACAGCTGCAGGCCAGCCTGGGCTACAGAGTAAGCTCAAGGTTACTACTTAGCAAGATCCTATCACAACAAACAAAATATAAAGCAATCTGATCTTGGGGTACATTACCTGCAGAAGTGAGGACTAGACACATAGAATCAGGTTCACAGACAGCCTCATTGCCTAACAGGGACACCATGGCTGCTAAAATGTTAGGACCTGGTTACCACATGGTGCAGAGTGACTCAACAGAGCCATCCTATACCTATCGTAGCATGTCCCTCATGGAATCATTGCTGACACCTTTATGGAAAAGTTCCAGGGACAGGAACTCTACATGTAATGAAAGCTCGTTAGCTAAATCTCTTATATGACCCTGAAAGTAGACAGCAAACCTAAGCCCGATACAAAGCATGGTACTGGGGTACCTGAAAATAAAAGGCAGAGGGGGTCAGGAAATACCACTAGACAGAAACAGAGAACGAGCCTCCTGGTTCCTGGCCACGGGAGGGAAGCTTGATAGCTGGTGCCTAAGGAGTGGCCAAGTAAAAGCACAGATTGAAGTACCACGCTCACACACAAGGAAAGACCCGGGACCACCTTCCTTCTCAGATTCTATCCAAGCAGAATACAGAGGAAGGATCAATGTTACTGATTTATTTAGTGATGTGCTAATACCCTGCTTGTACTGCATGTTTGTGAAGCACTTGCTACCTGGAACAGAACGACCTGAGAAATAGCTGAGACAGCGGGCTGTACACGTGATGCTGCTTCTGAAAAGCACGGCAGACTAACTCTCTGAACCCTCCCCCCACTGTGAAAACTGGAAATTAACGCATGAGAGAGCGGGTTATCAGAATCCAACTGTTTTTCGTAAACCCATAACTTTAATGGGATACATCTTAAGAGAAATAGTGAATTCAAACAAAACAAAACCCCCTCCTACTGGCAAAAGGAGGCAAAGAAATCATGAGTTTTAATGTAACTCTCCTAGCAGAGCTGACCACCTCAGGCTGACTCTCAAATGGGCTAACTACCCGGGTGGTCTGGGAACAAGCCAGACACTGATTTCAAGTTGTCCTGGGTCACTTGCACTGAAGCACACCTGCTCTTCTCGCTCCTTCAGAGCAGATGTTCCAGGCTGCTCTGGGGACTGAGTAGATGAAGATGGCATATGACCACAAAACACCCAGAGAGAGCGAGGGACCAGAGAAACAAAGAGCAGTAAATTAGGCTAACCCAGGACTTAGAGAAAATAGTTATCATCACCCTAAAAGTGTAAATCTATTTAAGATGCTTACAGAAATCAATCAAAATAGGAATATAAAACACAAGAGAGGTTGGTGGCACACACCACTAATTCCAGCACTCAGGAGGCAGATATCTGTGAGTTCCAGGCCAGCCTGATCTACAGAGTGAGTTCCAGAACAGCAAGGACTACACAGAGAAACCTTGCCTCAAAAAACCAAACCAAACCAAAAAAAAAAAAAAAAACCAAACAGCCAAACCAAACAAAAAAGAAAAGTAAAAAGAAAATTGTAAAATAATTGAAAAATAAAATTTATAAAATAAATTTGTAAATAAAATTTATACTGAATACTGTTTCTTCTGGATCGAAACTTTCCCACCTAGAGGGAGACTCCTGAAACTCACAAGATGCTCTCAAGACTCAAGAAGTCTCAAGACTCAAGAAGCTCAGAGAACCTTAGAAAGGGGAGACTTTGCCTACTGTTGCCCTGTTGTGAAGGGACTTGGGCTGTGGCCCACACTGGGGTGGAGTCTCTGGAGGTGCGGCTGCCTGCAGTCACCCACTGTTTCTCTAACCTCGATAATCACTGCTGTACCAAGGTGGGTTGGAGGACGTCTTTCCAGTGCTCTGTTGCTACCCTCTCAGATGAACTGGAGACACCCCAGTTGTAATACAGTAACACACACACAAAAGCAAATTTGATGTACACACTGTCCCTATTAGAAGGATTTAACAAAGACTTAATAAGAATAGAGGACTGAGGAAATGGCTCAAAGGGCAAGAATTTTTGCACAAGGACTGGATATCCATGGACGTACAGGCAGGCATGGTGTTCTCCACTATACAAGATGGAGAGCTACACTTGCTGAATCAGCGAGCTCTGTACTCAAGTTAGAGATCCCTGCCTCAAAATGTAAAATGGAGAGAGAAAGAGGAGGATATCTGATACCAACCTCTGGCCTCCATGCGAGTGTGCACACATGAACATGCACCCCACACACGTGTGCCAAAACATGCAGACTCATTAACATGTACACATAGCACACATGAACATGCATACATAACCCAGACAAACATGTACTCATAACACTCAGACATGAGATCTCAACATGGTAAAGTTTTATATATGTAAAACCCTATGGATAACAGTGGCAAGCACAAGCATGTGAGAAATCTGTGAGAAATCAATGAAACAACGAAACCATTCAGGCCACTTCAGCAAGCACAAAAGAATGACAAACCCAATGCAATTAGTGTAGAAATCAATACTGTCTAAGGATTCGAATAAAATACCCACTTGTGAATAAGTCAAAGGTGAAAGAAGAAACCGTAAAGTTAAAACACAGAAAGGAGCTGGGCAGTGGTGGCACATGCCTTTAATCACACAGCACTTGGGAGGCAGAGGCAGGCGGATTTCTGAGTTCAAGGCCAGCCTGGCCTACAGAGTGGGTTCCAGGACAGCTAGGCTACACAGAGAAACCCTGTCTCAAAAACAAAAACAAAACAAAACAAAACAACAACAACAACAACAACAACAAAAGGCCACAGAAAGGACTGACTTTTGAACACTAATGAGAATTCACATTACTCAGCAAGAAGGGAACAAGCTATTAATATATATTGCAGCACAGATGAAGCCCAGAGGTTTATGTTGAATAAGCTAGACACAGGTCTGCAGATGCAGCTCAGTTGGTAGATGTTTGTTTAGTATGTACAGACTCCTAGGTTCCAACCCAGCACTACAGAGCCTGGGGCCACACAGCTGTAAGCCAACCACTTAGGAGGCAGAGGCAGGTGGACAGGAAGATCAAGGCCACACTGGGCTACAAAGATGCTTTGTATTAAAAAAAGAGAGAAAGAAGCTCAACATAACATTATGTACCATCAATTATACAGAATCTTCAGAAGTAGCATAGGGTGGCATAAAGTGGACTGGTGGCTGCTCTAGGAGGCAGCAGGAATGGAAATGACTGCTGACAGGAGAGAAGGAAGGTTTCTGGCTATAGTAATTTCTGGAAACTTTCTAGATTTAGACTGTTACTGGTGACTGCAGACTCTGAATACATTGAAAGCCAAGGAGCTTTATATTTTAAAATAGCAAACTTTATAGTATGCCATTTTTAACTTAAAGAATTTCTAAGGGGTATGCATATGTGAGTTACCATGAAGTTCGCACATGAAGATGCACATGGAGGGAATGTGGAGAGGTGGCTCTTCCAGAGGACATGTGTTCAATCCTATATGGCAGCTTACTACTATCTAAAACTCAAGTGCCAGGGGATTCAATGCCCTCTTCTGAACTCCAAGAGATCAGGCACACACGCTTGTGGTGCACATACACACATGCAGACAAAACACTCATATATATATATATATATATATATATATATATATATATATATATATATATATATATATATATATATAAAAGACATGTGTGGGGTATATGTGCAGATGTGTGGGTGTGCATGTGGAAACCACAGGTTGACACAGCTTGTCTTCCTTGGTTGCTCTCCACCTTATACATCAAAGCAAAGTCTCCCAGTTAGCCCCGGAGCTTGCTGAATATGCTAGCTAAGTGTGTTGTGGGGAGTCCCTGTCTCTACCTTCTAAGTACAAAGATCACAGGAGTAAAGATCACAGGAGCTGCCCTGACCTTTATTTACATGGGTTCTGAAGATCCAAATTCTGGTCTTCATGCTTGCATAGTGGGTGAGTGTATGAGGATGGCACACAGGAAGCTCGCGGAGGTCAGGGGACAACTCTAGGGAGTCAGCTCTCGAATGTCACCTGTGCAGGGTTTCTGGGAATGAAATGCAAGTCACGAGGCTCGTGTGACAAACATTTTTATGTGCTCTGTCATTTTAGGAGTACCAACTTTTTAAGTAGAAAAAAAAAAACAGATCAAGGAAAGTAATAATAAAAGAACAGGTTCATGAGATTAAAAAAAGCAAAGCCGGGCAGTGGTGGCGCATGCCTTTAATCACAGCACTCAGGAGGCAGAGGCAGGCGGATTTCTGAGTTCAAGGCCAGCCTGCTCTACAAAGTGAGTTCCAGGACAGTCAGGGCTATACAGAGAAACCCTGTCTCGAAAAAAAAAAAAAAAAAAAAAAAGGAAGATAGAAGACAGAAATGCAACAGAAGTGGCTATCTAAAACAAAACATCTAAGGCCAATCTCTGGCAAGAAATGGAGACATAAGCAAGACAAGAGCATCCTCACAATGACAGTGCTCCCATTTAGATAGAGCCAGTGCTCCCCAGAAAAGGCGGAAGCTGTCCTAAGACCCCCTGACAAGAATGAGAAAAAAGCTAAATAAATCTTGTGTCTGTAGTTTCCAAACTACAGATAAAATCTATTTCATGTAAAAATTCTAAATTTAATATCAGATACTGTATTGATAAGTTGAAAACCTGTCATAACCAGAGTGGCTGTGTTTCGACATTAGAACTTATTTCAATACAGTGCAACAAGAGAGTAAAGGAGAACAAACCCTGGATGATAGTTAAAGCAAAGGGAGGCATTGGTAAATCCACTATCAACCCATGATGAAAAATAATTTTTTTTAAAAAGATTTATTTATTATATGTAAGTACACTGTAGCTGTCTTCAGACACTCCAGAAGAGGGCATCAGATTTCATTACGGATGGTTGTGAGCCACCATGTGGTTGCTGGGATTTGAACTCCGGACCTTTGGAAGAGCAGTCGGAGCTCTTAACCACTGAGCCATCTCACCAGCCCCGAAAGGAAATCTTTTAATAATTGAAGACTATAAGGGAATGTTTAAAACTTTAAAAAATATTAACCCAAACCCTCCAACAGTAACGGTTCTAACTAGTGGTAAAATGGAAACAGCAGTTAAAAGTCAGCAGGAAAATGAGCACCAAGATTAAAGGTCTGCAGTCTTCCCTATTGAAACAGCAGCGCAGTGGAGACCCATCGAGGCTCAAAAGCAGTAAGGAATGATTCACAGTTTATAAGGAAAAACATCCAAGCTTCCTTTATTTTCAGAGCGTGTAATTATCTAGAATCAAAGTCTCGGAGCGTCTGTAGCGAATGGAAGTGAAGAATCTAATGAGGCTGACAACTGTAAGAACAAAGCACAAAAGTGGACTGAAATCCAGACATGGTAGCACAGAACTCAAGTCACCTGGGTGGCTAGGAAGAGTCCCTCGAGCCCAGGGATTTGAGACCAGCCTGGGCAACACAGAGAGATGCTGTCCCAAAAAGGGATTAAAAAACAAAACAAAACAAAAAAACCCATTCTATACTTCAGCCACAAAGTCAGGAAGCAGCTTATAAAATGTTACTACCTACCTCTAAGTATGTCACTGAGGGGAAGATAATGAATTTACGCATAGTCTTCCAAGCAGAGCACAGCCTGCATACCCTGAGGGGTCATTCTAAGACTAGTAAGGACTGTGCGCTGCCTTGAACCCCTAGAGTGAGGTGTACTGTTGGTACACACACCATGCATGCATGGGTGCAGACGCTACCAAACCACTCTTTATATCACAGAACTACAGTCATGATGCAGCCACCAGCTTAGCACCTGACAAGGATTACGGAGGAATACTAAAAGCCACTGGGTGAAAGGTAGCTGGGGAATAGCATGGTCACTCTCAAGTGACCTCACAGACTACTTATCAGTGACAAAGCAAGAAGGCAAGCCTTGCCCAGAAGAGGGCTCGCTCCCAGATACTGATCACATGCTCCAATTCAGAACCAACAATAATAGGACAGGCTGGTACCATTAGACCTGGTAAGGATTATGTGGCTTCGTCTACATAGTACTGTCATTAAAAATGGCCGAGTCTGCCTTGCCTTCCTCAGCTACCACAGGGGCTGAAGCAAGAGGAACCCACGTTTAAGGCTGATCTGGGCTCAGAACTCAAAGCCAGCTTACAGAATTTACTGAGATCTTCTCTCAAAATAAAAGGGCAAGGGATACAGTCAGAGGGCAGAGTCCTTGCCTAGCAAGTCAGAGGCCCCAAGTTCAATCAAAAGTAGTTTGGGGCTGGAAAGATGGCTTAGTAGATAAGAGCACACCTTTGCCAAAGTACCCAATCAGGCTCACAACAGCCTGTAACTGCCGTTTCAGGGGCACCCAATGCCCCTGGCTCTATGGGCACATGTAGTACATACCTCCACTTAGACACCCACACCTACACATAATTAAAATTTATAAAAATAGATCTTAAAAACTAACAACAATAAAACTCAGTCTGGTTTAAATCTAGCCATCTACGGTACTGAGAACAATGCTGCCTCTTCCCACTGGGCTGTTCATCTTCTAGCTATCCTATGGGATGGAACAGGACAGACCCAGCTACACACTTAGGTGCCAGAGGCCAAGGGAGGAGAGGCAGTGCTCTCGGTGCACGCCCAGTGTGGCACAGAGCAGGCGAGCAGGGAAGGTATGAGTACTTACTTCCCGGATGGCCCCGTCACAGACACGGATGACATTGAGGAATGTGGGCATGACCTGGGGCAGGAACTGCACACACTTGAGCCCCAGGGACTTGAAGATGAAGGTGATGGCCTGCACCACCATGGTGTGGTGGTGAGAGAGGGACTGATCTCGGAAGATCCGCATCAAGGCCACCATGGACACAGCAGGGTAGAACTCGTCCAGGGGCAGGTTTCCCATGTTGACCAGCATTTCACTGGTGCTGTAGTCAGCTAGGACAAGGTGACAGACAGAATCATAAGTATTGGTGGCAGACCTCCAATGTGAGGCTAAGCATGGCTAATAAATAGCAAAGAAAGCCCCTTCAGAGGCCCCTGCACATCCTGACGGGGCTGTGAATGCGGAGCACAAGGCTATTAGGAACCGATGAATAGGCTCTCCCTGTCCTCTCGTCAGGAACAAGGTTCATCCGAGCTTTTCTATTACCCAAAGCACCAAAGCCTGAAACAGTGTTTGATGGGTTTTCTCTAAATTCCTAGGTTTAATGTAGCTTCTCAGCGTCACAGTTCACAACCTCAGAGCTGGAACCATCAATAAAAATAACTACTCCTCCAAATGAAAGGAAAGGGAATTAAATTAGGCAAACATCTGTTGCACAGCTGGCTAGTCCCACAGGGAATACAGACATGTTAGCAGGCATATGGCATACCCTGAACAGCAAGGACTCTGTCCTGGGCATGGACCATGCAGTGTGGAGGTGACATGCAGGAGATATAGGAGATGCAAGAGAGAGACAGGACGGCAGGAGGTGACATGCAGGAGGTATAGGAGATGCAAGAGTGACAGGATGGCAGGCGCTGCTGAGGAACAAGCAGCTGGCCTGGGCTCTGCTCGTCATGGTCAGGGAGCAAAGGGGAACCACACAGTACACTCCCTTAACCCAGATTAACCCAGATGGGAGAAGGAAATAAATGGAGAAAACCAAACAATCAGCCTAGAGAGCTTTTTAGGGAACAAACAGTTTCATTGTTGTAAAATCATATTCTGCTACAGCATTGAGGAGACCATTGTTGAACCTTCAATTTCATCAACAGGCTTTCCTCAGTGGATGGTGGGCTAGAAACTCATATTCCACCCTTGTTCCCAAATGCTCGAGTACTTGTCAAAAGGCAATGGGTCTCTATTGTCAGACTAGATGCAAAAAGAGAGGGCCCAGGGCTTGTGGGGCTACTGGTCTTTCTATGTCCTGATTTCCCTCAAATGAAACAGAAAACAAGAGCTATCCTCCCCCTTCATGAGGGCCTGGGAATAAAAGGAAAAAAAAAAAGAAGCAGTAACAAAAAGTGACAGACAACAGTGGTCAAAAGTAACCTAGACTTAGCCTGTTAACCCTGACAAAGACCCTGGACAGACACAGGACTGGTTAGATGCAGGGACTACAGGTGACCTGACCAAGGCTGTTGCTAACATGGACGGGAGGGACTGAGTCCTAACTTACAGGAGTCTTGACTTGACTTGGACTCTGACAGGCTGACAGCGGAAGCGTCCCGGGACTGGTCGATCATGCCGATGTTCACTTTGTGCTTGTAGGGATCCAAAGCCCCGAGGAGCCCCAACACTCGGATAGCCTGAGCAGGGAAGGGGAGACGGCCGTAAGCACTCACCCCAACATCTGAGGAAAGAGGACTTCAGGTACAACTCTCCTGTCCCACACTCCACACTTCCCATCAACAGAGCAGAGACAGACAGGACGACCTCCCAGTGGGCTGGGTTACTGCCACTACTTCCTCTCAAGTCTTTGCAGACCAGGTGGCCATGCTGTGTACCTCTCTCCGAGTGCCCTGGTTCTGCTCTGTCTTCAGGAAATTCAGCAACACTTCAAGCAGAGTGGGGTACTTCCTGTAGGGCTCTACCACATAGCCAGTGCTGGCCACCAACTGTCCCAGGGTCCACAAAGCCACCTGAATGAACAAAAAGCCACATGTTTATTGAACCAGTACAAAAAAAGAAAGCACAGGCATACTCTTTGTACTGAGAGGAAACTGAGATGTCAGAGCTAATGAGAAGACCATTAAGTCAGTAACCATGCACAGGAATCCTAGAGTCAGGGCATACTAACAGTTGGTCAAGCATGAGCCTACAGTCACTGCATCAAAGGTGAAGAATAGAGCAGGAGTCATGACTTCCAATGTACTCTCTGTACCAGGGAGGCTCAAGTTGGAGGACTTAAGTTGGTTCAGGGCCAGTTCTAACTACACAGTAAGTAACTTGACTTACTTATTGACTACGGAGTAAGATGTTGCCACAAAAATCAAAGAAAAAAACATACAGAATATCCCCACATTTCTCAGAGGAAATGTGGCTCTTTGTGTCCCGAGTGACTAAGAGGAGCTCCAGAAGGAAGCTAAGACTGTTCTTTGCTTTGTGCCTCTAATAACCCCCAGTGGCCGGGAGAAAGAGGGGAAGCTGTCTGCCTCCACAAGCAGTGTCCAAGCTTGCTTCCTCCCTCAGGAGCTGGGGTTCGACAAGCGGAGTACATTTCCGTCCATGCAGGGAAGGGTGATGCTCAGCCTGGATCTGAGCTGCGGGTGAGATCAGGAGAGCCAAAGCTTGTTCTGAGATTCTGCCCTCTTTCCTCATTCAAAGAAAATGTCTGTCAAGCTCTGCAAAGTCCTGGCTGGGGCCTCTGTGGTATCTCCCTGGTCCTGTGGCACTCACCTGCCTTTTGGCCAGCAGGGAGGAGTCCTGGAGCATGTCCATGATGATGACAAAGAGCTCATCCACCCACTTCCTCATTTCCAGGCCGCTCACCTGTAGAGGGAAGACCAAGGCAGAGGGCTGAGATCCTGGGATAAAGATGCTGTTTTAGGAAGGGTGTGGCGGCTTACACCTAGGATGTCCAAAACTCTAGAAGGTGAGGCAGGAGGAGTTCTGTGAGTATGAGGTCAGCCTGGGCGGCACAGCGAGATGCTGCTTCTAAATGAAAATAAGAACAAACAAAACCAGAAACCAAAACGAATGAAGAGAAAAACAAGTGTTCTGCCTTTCCCCAGGCTAAAGAGCGCGCTTCCACCCATGGCGTGCTTCCACCCGTGGCAGGCCAGCTGCTCCCTCACCTGAGCCAGTTCTCCTATAGTGGCCAGCACGTTATTGATCACGCCTGGGTTTGGGTCAGGGTCTGGATCTTTCAGTTTCAAAATTAAAGCCTACAGAAGAAGGTATAAGAAAATGAGTGTGGACAGGAATCTGTAGGAGAGCTATCTTACCCCTAGAGGGCAGCACGCCTCCCAGTACACACAAAGCTCTGGGTTTAATCCCAAACACCAGAAAACAAATAAAACAAAACCCTCCTAAGACCCTCCAGGCCATACAGAAGTTACTTATAGGCTTTGTGAATCCGCTCTGGACCGTGGATTTCCAAGCTTTTCTTGAAACCAAACACAAGCCCAGCGTACGCCCCAGGCAGCAGCACAATTTGAAGTTTCTCATGTGCCATTTCAACTCTGCCTGCCTACCATCCGCCAGAGGCACGTGTCAGACACAGAAAACGTCCATGACTAAAGCTCATGGCCTTCCTCTGGGGAAAGTGCACATGCTGTTTCCCTGCTTCTCCTTCCCAAGCGCATTGGTGGGCCTGAAGCATAAAGGGGAACTCAGTCCTGGCACCTTTAACTCAAGGTGCTATGTGTGGCCCTTGTCCCCAGCCTGCCCCCCAAAACCCGATCTATTTGGTTGAGTGTAGTAGTGCTGAAGCACCCCCTCCCCAGGCACAGAGACTCAGAACCCCACTCCGGCCATCTGCTGTGCTTTACCTTCAGAATAGGCTCCATATAGGGGCGGATGAGCCGGGGGGCGTTGGAGACCAGGTGCCCCAGCATGCGGGCGCTCTGCTCCTTGATTCTCCCAATGCCGCTGTGCTCCAGCTCTGTCAGTATCTGTAGGGAAAAAAGGTAACACACGATGGCACAGGGCAGAACAGAGAGCCGTGTAAAGGGAGATGTGTCAGCAGCTGGGGAAATGAAGCAGGCTTGCAGCGAATCAAATTTCTACTGGACATTCGGCGAGCATGGGGGCCGTAACTCTCAACAGCGAAGCCCTGCAGTACTGGAGAAGGAACACCTGTGAGAGCTGAGACTCTGGTTTTCCAGACAACGGACTGAAGAGAGGGCTCCTGAGGAAAAACCTCTGTGCAGACACAAAATTCCTAAGAGGTTCTATAATGACGACAAAGGACTGGAAGGACAGTCAAATAGCTGTGAAAGAGAAGGAGAGCTGGACCTGCACAGGGAGCCAGACACATCTCCATGAAGGAAGTGCTAGTGTCTGTAGACACGACTGAATGGAGCTGCTGGCTTGTTCTCACACCCCTGAACACTAGCATAGCAGCCTATTAAGCTGGAGGTTGAGTAGACACCACCACATGCATGGGCTTCTGGGTACAGCTGAGGGGAGGAGATGTAAGCAATGTCGAAGTGAACACTACAAGGCCAGTTAGTCAGGGGTCAGGCAGAATTAAGACTTGTGTCCCAGCTGCTGACTTGGTAACTGGTTTTCTGTATGACCTCCACAGCCCGTGTTCGTTCTCCAGTCACACAAGACAGCAGTAAATTAGCGATACACAGCGACTGAGTGAGGTGCTGGCTGGCTGCAGGGATGTGTCCCAGGAAGCAGAGGACAACTAGCAGATGTCTTGCAGGCCAGGCTAGAGTCAGCCATCCATACCACTGTGACATCCACCAATGCCCAGTCACCAGCCCTCGGGGAAAGGCCAAGTCACTCAATGAAGACACACAATTCAATTTGGGACAATCCATATCAAAACTACTTTTTTTTTAAATTTCAGAGTTTAAAGGCTATGGAGATAGTTCAGTACTAGTATTTTCCAAATACATACAAGGCCCTGGTTTTCAATTCCTCTGAATAGTCTAAATAAATATTTTAAAAATTCTTAGTTATTTATCTTTAAGTTTCAAGAGTTAAGTCTGGCACATAGTCAACCTATCTGATGGAATTTCATTCTCCAACATCAGGAGCTGGCCTGATGGCTAAGTATGGGCTTTCCAAGGACAAAAGCTGCATCTGGCTTGTTTACCCACATACTGCCGGCACACAGTGCTGTGGGGTGGGGCGGGTGAGCATCAGGTCCTGACTAAATGAACAAGCCCACGCTCCCATTAGGAGTTGTCTCCATGCCTAACTTAGCACACTCTGAACTGGCAGGCTCAGTAGTGGCTGTTTCTGCAGTCATGTTTTACTATAGCAAACAGCAAACAACCACACTTTCCTAGGTTAAGTTGTACATAGTGGCATTCTGTGTTTAAGTTCTTCATGTGTTATACAACCTGTCTATTTCAAAAGAGGTGGGAGGACACAGCAAGGCGGGAGGGTTGGAACAGGCACTGTTCACAGGAAGCCAAGGGAGAAACAGTGAAGGCAAAAGCCAAGAGCAGCAGAAAGGCCATCCTGGATCTCTCTAGGGAACCTACACATCTCACATCACTTAAAAATGAGCGTCAGTGATCCCCCACCAAGTGCAGTGAGCACAGGGTCATGTGGGAATAGCATGCATGTTAAGACAGCCAGTCCCTGCTTATCTACTGTTAGCAAGAAAAGTATGACAGCAGCAAGTCGGGAAGAGTGGGAGGCCCGAGACCCATGACGCAGACGTGGTGAGAGCCAAGACACTGGGTTACTGGAAACTTGCCACAGACACAGAGGAGTTGCCTGAGAGGTGAGTCTGCGGATGACAGGCTCACACTTGAACTGTAACCCAGAGCTGGGAAACACGGACTCTTGGTACAAACGTGACTTGGTAAGGGGTCTCCCTCCTTCTTCCCTCCCTGTCCCCAGGGCTCCCCTCACTGTGGAGGTCCACTCCTCCCTGCCTGCCACCCTGTTACCTGGATGAGCATCTTGCGCAGGAAGGGCATGACGAAGGCTGGGTTCATGCTGCTCAGTCGGCCCACAGTGCAGATGGCCAGCTCACGGATCTCAAAGACCTGGTCATTCAGAGCCACAAACAGAGCTTGTAAGTTTTCTGCCTGGGCCAGGTGGGCATCAAAGCGCTCGTCCAGGGATGCCAAGACACAGTAGCGGATATCAGGGTCTGCAAGAGCAAACAGGGCTTTGAACACCTCTTCAGGGTCCCGTCCCTCCAGCCTCTTCCCAGTTTCTGTCTCTACAGCTATTGCCCTCGTGTGGTGTCTCAACCCTCCTAACACCCCAACACTTCAAAACAGCTCATGTTGTGGGGACTCCCAAACATAAAACTACTTTGTTTGTTTGTTTGTTTGTTTGTTTTCGAGACAGGGTTTCTCTGTGTAGCCCTGGCTGTCCCGGAACTCATTCTGTAGACCAGGCTGGCCTCGAACTCAGAAATCCGCCTGCCTCTGCCTCCCAAGTGCTGGGATTAAAGGTGTGCGCCACCACTGCCCGGCATAAAACTATTTTTGATGCTATTTCATAACTGTAGTTTTGTATTTTTGCTACTGTTATGAACTGTAATGTAAATACCTATGCTTTCTGTTGGTCTTAGGTGACCCCTGTGAAAGGGTTATTTGACTCCAAAAGGGGGGGGACTGTGCCCCACAGGTTGAGAACTACTGTGAAACTAGTGGGAGAACCCCGAAACACCTTTTTCCACCTAATCTACTGTACCCATTTTAAAAAGCTATTCAGAGGAATAAAAGAGAAATTAAGTAAAAATAGATTATCTTATACCAACAGGCTACAGGAGCCATGCCTTAGCAGAAATATGGCTAACTATGAAATTCTTAATGTTGGTGATCTCTACAGACCATGCAAACGCCTCAAGCTCCAGGGTTACAAGATTTACCGGGATCTGTTATGCCAACCACAAGCAGCTTGCTGAGCACGTCCGCCACCACCTGCACTGCGGTCTGGCTAACCACGTGGGCATGGCCGCTGATGAGGTGGATGGAGGGCGTGAGCAGGCGTGAGCAGGTGCGGGCGGCTTCCATGCGGATCTCCTTGTGCTCGCTGTTCAGGAAGTGATCTGCGCAGTGTCGGACGAACTGGGTGAGAGAGTGGCCTAGGCATAAAGGGAAAGGAGAGGAATGGATGCCTCGGCCTGGGCAGGACTCCACACACAGTCACAGGAATGGGAGTGTCTGGAACCCCTGCCAGACATTCTAAAGCAGTAAATCCCCTCCTGGCTGCACATCAATGGGGCGGTAAGGAGGGTGGAGCGCCATCCCGAGTTTCTGCCTCCCTGCCTGGCTGCACATCAGTGGGAAGGAGCACCATCCGAGTTTCTGCCTATGACATGCTGCTCTTCTGAAGCAGTGCATGCTTTTTAACACCATCTGTCCCAGAGACATGAGACGAAGAACAGACAGGAAAAGCCTGGGAAGGCGGGGCCACCATTTGTCTCGTGCCCTGCATGAAGACTCAGATCCTGAAATCTAGCGATCATATCCCTTTCTCAGGTCCACTCCATCCCTCCACAACTCAGCAAGAGCCACAGTAACTTCTTACCTTCAAATTCAAAGCTGCCAAGGGTTCGAAGGGCAAGAGTGATGCTGGCCACGTCGCTGGCCTCAGGGAGGGTGGTGAGACCAGGGGAGGCCAGCTGGTGGGCCAGGCCTTTGGGCATGCCAGGGTGCCGGAGGGGTTTGTGCATAAGGACCAGGGACAGCATCTTCAGAAGGCCATCCTGAATATCTTTCTTCAGCTGCGGAATCTGCCGGCTCAGGTCATAGAGCACAGCAGTGAGTGCAGGGCTGTGGAGAAGGAAACCGTAAGGACTCACCAGGACATGCCAGTCTGTCACTGTCTGCCACGGACAGACAGGAGGATTGAGCCTTGTCACCGCTTAAGTCTCTCAGGTGCTAATCAACCTCAGTCTTGTCTCAACTTCAGAAAAATCTACACATTTCTGGTTTTCACCAGAGAGACCTTCTACAATGCAGTTCAGCCACCAAAGACAGTCTCAGCCAATGAGCAGACACAGAAGGAGAGCAGTCTCCTTACTTCATCAGGGAGGAAGCAAAGCTTTGGGAGCTAACCAGACTTCCCAGGAATAACATGCATGCTTACCAAGTACTCCCTCTATGCCCCACCTTGTACTAATGGCTCTCACTCAATCCCTACAAATACCCTATGCAGCACACGCTGTTCTTTTTCAGATGAGAGAGCTGAGGCACTGAGAGCTGCCTTAGTTAAGATCACACAGGATGGCTGGAGAGATGGTTCAGTGGTTAAGAGCACTGACTGCTCTTCCAAAAGTCCTGAATTCAAATCCCAGCAACCACATGGTGGCTCACAACCACCTGTAACGAGATCTGATGCCCTCCTTTGGTATGTCTGAAGTCAGCTACAGCGTACTTATGTATAATAATAAATAATAAGTAAATCTTAAAAAAAAAAAAAATGACCCAGGAGCCAGCCCCATCACTGAAGGGGGGTGGCCACAGGCCTCTAGCACACACCTCAGGCCCACTGCCAGCATGGGCTCCAGCAGCTCCTTGATGTCCTGCTGGATGCCCGGCCCCATTGCTCGTGCCAGCATGCTGATGCATGTGAAAACTGTGGCATCCACCTGGACGGTTTTCTGCCTCCTGCAACAAAACAGAAGGGCTTTATTAGACATAAAGACACTCACAATGTCCCACCTCTAAGCTACTTTGGGGCCAGGAGGGCAAGTTATTTAGGCAGGGCCGGCTACAAGTGAGTGTGGCGATTATTGTGAAATTCTACTGGGTACAGCCCATCAGACACTGTGTGTGTGTGTTTAAAAGACCACTCCAGCAGATGGCAGTAATGTGTCTTATGGAAGGGCTCTTTTTCTGAGTTCAGAAGGAGGCAGCTGACCAAGCAAGCTACTGAGTGGTGAGGGCTCATCAGGAGCCACAGGGTGATGTGCAGGGTCCCACAGGAAGGAATGCCACCCTGCAGTGAGGGTGCTGGGCAAGCCACTGGAGCAACCCTTCCTAACAACATATATGGAAACAGAAGCACCGACTCCCCAGGATCGGCCAGGCCTCTCCATCTGGCAAGATGGCAAAGGCTTTGCTGTATTTTATTCAGTGGTAGAATGACTTGTTACATGTTAGAGCTAAGGAAAAAGATGACCATCTGGTCAGGGATTCCTCCACAAGCATTCTGTCAGCAGAAGACTTGAACACCAGAGAACAGTCAGCCAGGAGAACACATTGGTCTCCAACATTAAGGTATTCTACCTTTCTAAATAGCTAGTCATTACATCCAAAGAGCCTGAACTCAGTGAGGAGGGAATGTCCTCCACCTGTCGAGCCTCAGAGGTAACAATGTGTGGAATGGGCATAAGCTGTGAAATCTCTCCACCTCGACACAGCCAGACGGAGAAATCCTATTGGAGGTGCTCACTTGTGGGCAAAGTCCTTCGGAGGCAGGGCTGCTCGGATGATGTCAAGTACACGGGGCAGGTAGACCTTAAACTCCGACCTCACTGCCACAGAAAGCAGCCCCAGGGCCTGGAACGCTGCAGTCCGTTCCTTCTCCTTCTTGACACAGCTCAGGACATGGTTCATGGTGTCCTGGAGGTACTGGGTATCTGGTACAGACAAAAAAAGAACACATGGCCAAGGTCAGAGTCCCTACTGAGCACTCAAATTTAAGGCAGCCTAAAGGAAGGATGCTAAGAATTTAAAGGATGAATTTTTTTTGAGACAGGGTTCCTCTATGTAGTAGTTCTGGCTGTCTTGGAACTCACTTTGTACACCAGGCTGGCCTCAAACTCACTGAGATCCACCTGCCTCTGCCTCCTAAATGCTGGGATTAAAGGTGTGGGCCACCACACTCAGCTTTAAAGGATGAATTTTATAAGACATTTTAAGCTTAGCGATCTCTCCTTAGGAATGTCTTTTGGGAAAGTGTCACAGAGCTGACTCTTAGTCTAACTCTTTAGTAACTCCATCTGTGTGGGGAGAGGTGTGCTGAGAGGTGTGCATGCAGAAGCTGGAGGACTGATATCTTTCCTTGTACCTTGTGACTCCAGGGTTAGTGGCAAGCATCTTCTTTCTCTGCTATGCTAGTTTGCTGGACCCTCCATTAGTATTACTCTGGAGGAAGAGTACATGTTCTTCAAAAACCGTTGAGGGAGCCGGGCATGGTGGCGCACACCTTTAATCCCAGCACTTGGGAGGCAGAGGCAGGCGGATTTCTGAGTTTGAGGCCAGCCTGGTCTACAAAGTGAGTTCCTGAACAGCCAGGGCTATACAGAGAAACCCTGTCTCGAAAAACCAAACCAAACCAAACCAAACCAAACAAAAAAACGTTGAGGGGCCACAACTTGAGAGGCAGAGGTTGGTGGATCTATCTCTGTGAGTTCAAGGCCAGCCTGGTTTATACAAAGTTTCTGGCTAGCCGGGTTACAAGGTGAGCCCCCCACCCCCACCCCACAAAAAAGCTAAGGCGCTGAAGAGATGAGGACCCAAGTTCAATTCCCAGAATTCATACAACGGCTCACAACTGTAAAACTCCAGTTTCAAGGGATCTAAGGCCCTCTTCTGGTCTCCACAGATACTAGACACTTATGTGGTACACAGACATACACACAGGCAAAACACCTAGACACATAAAATAATTTTTTTAAAATTCCAAAACCCAAAGTAAATAAAACATAAATCTTGTTTAAAAAACCGGAGATTAATCAAATTATCTTACAGTAAGTATAGTGACATTGATAGTAGTATTAAATATTATTTACTACATTTCATTCAGCCAAAGTCTGAAACTCTCTTTGCCATTACCTGGAGATTGTTACTGCCGCTACATTAGAGTAAGACTTAGTCTTCAATCTGGACAAGCACCTGCATCTCCATTGGTTTTTTGTTTTTTCTTTCTCACCCCACCCCAGAACAAAGGACTTTCTCGATTTCTCTGCCACTGATGCTGGCTGGCCCTTAGACGTGGTGGCACGTCTTTACCATCTCACAGTCCCTGAGGGTGGTGCTGTGATGTAGTTGTGTTGCTATGCCCAGCTTGTGTCTGCTGTTTTAGGCTTCATTTTTAGGGTATTTCTGCTATTCCCAGACCCTCCACCTTCGGGAAGGTCAGGTGAGGACTTCCATGCTGTGAGTTTTACTAACATGGGCTTCAGCATGGAGGTTCACAATCAGGGTGACTCTCGAACTGAGTTCCCTGATGGACTTTAATGTGATGTGTAACAAAGCAACAAGCCACATCAAAAGAACACACACAGAGCCTGTGTCTCTGTATTCTGCTGCTAGGCAGCCCCCTGAGCACAGCCTGGTATGCTTCTACAGCATGCCAGCTTTTCATCAAACTTGACCTACTTGCTAAGTTTCTTTTGAACCAGAAACTTTCAACCCAAGCCCATGTAAAGCCCCGTGTCTGGTCCCCGGGAAAGAGAGAGCTGCTGGTGCCAGGCAGGCAGGAGGGAAATTTCAGAACTTATGGGTGATCTTCATTCCCCCTTCTCTCTGGATCAGCAGGTCTCTGTGCCCATTTGGTCCTCAGCCAGGACACTGCACTTGCCAGCCCAGCCTGCTTCACCCCTCACTATCCACGGCACCTAGCCCTCCCAAGCCTCCCCTGGCCTGGGAACCAGCACTTGCTGCAGGTCAGGCTGGCCTTCCCCGTATACCACTAGCTCTTGATTGCCTCTGAAAGCTTACTAAACACAAGCAGCACGCCACAGTGAAGTACAAGAGACCTCTGAGACAAGGTTTCACTCTCACCAAGTAGGAAGCCAGGGAGAGACATTAACTAAAATAGACAACCAGAGTATTAGTATCATACACACCTCCTCATTCCCAAAGTGGATCTGAGGGGCTCCAGAGGCAATAACAACCTAAGAATGGTTTCTGCTCTGTGCCTGAGTACTCATGTGCTATTCACTCAGGAGGCAGGAATTATTATTGTATTCTTCACTAATCAGGAAGTGGAGGCCCACAAAGGTCAATGACCTGCCCCACTCTCTCCCTCTCTCTCCTTCTCTTCTCTCTGCATATTCTCTCTCTCTCTTCCTTACCCTCACCCCTTCCTAATGGCGACTTCCCTGGCCTTGGTCCTTGGAGCCAGTGAACTCGCTTGCCAGAGAACAGCTTCCCAGTAAACCTGCCTTTAATATAATCTTAAAAAAGAAAAGAAAAGCCGGGCGTGGTGGTGCACGCCTTTAATCCCAGCACTCAGGAGGCAGAGGCAGGCGGATTTCTGAGTTCGAGGCTAGCCTGGTCTACAGAGTGAGTTCCAGGACAGCCAGGGCTACACAGAAAAACCCTGTCTCGAAAAACCAAAAAAAAAAAAGAAAAAAAGAAAAAAACCTGCCCTACACTTCAGTAACGGGCTGACTCAGGATTCCCGCCAGGTCTGTCACCAAAGCTTCCTACAGCTGAGGACTGTGACAGGAAGGGAAAAAAATGCCTCTAGCCACGACAGTCAGGACAGCCTCATGGGAAGGCCTATATCTGCGCTCCCAGACCCGACAGCCACCACTCAGTGACCATTTTTGTATAGCATAGGGAATTCACAGTCCACATGAGTGGAACCTGCCTCTAGCTCAGCCACACTCCTGATCAGTCACCATGGGGAAAGCAGGCCACTAAGCCCGCTCTACCCCAGCCAGTGCCGCTGATGGAATGAACCTGATGTGCCCTTCTGATGATCTCTCTTGAGGTCCAGGCTGGCCGCAGGCTTTGGATGGTCTCCCCTCAGCCTCCTAAGGCCTGTGATGTGGATATGAACCATCATACACAGCACAAGAAATTATGTTGTGTTCACACATTCCCATGACGGCCTGGCCTAGAACTGACCTTCCACTACACACTGATTAGTTGTGTTTTTTCTGAGATGGTCTTCTGTGGTCCAGGCTGGCCTCAAACTTGCTATATGACCAAGGATGGCACTGAACTCTTAATTCTTCTGCCTCCAGAGGCTGGAATTATATGTGTGTGCCACCATGCCTGACTCTTACCTATATTTTCACTACTACAAGGTCTCTTAATAGAAAATGGAAAAACTGGACAGGAGGCAAAGTGACGAGAGATTAGCCCTTTGTCAGCACTGCTTCAAGGAGAGGCAGGCCTGACTTTCTGGGGCCACCACTTTCTTCCCTGTCTGAGAATCTTTGAAAGGGAATGTCTTCAGAGGACAGCCTCCCTCACCTGTAAAGGCAGACGGTCGGAATGCAGCCAGGCGGGGCAGCAGGTTAAGGATGGTCATCTGGATCAGCGAGTTCTTGCTGCTCCTGCACTTCAGTACCCACTGGCATACCTGAGAGAGCAAGGACACAGGGTTGGCGGAGGAGAGGGAGGTGTGGCTTGGAGAAGAAGGGAGGCCCTTTTGCCTTTTACCTGATCAAATTTCTCTTCCATCAAGTCCCTGCAACAGCGGCTTTCCACCAGAGTGGACTTGGCAGGGCTGGGGGACGTCCCAAATCCCATCAGGCCTTGGGGGGAGCTGTACCCCAGCAGTCCCACCAAGGCGTTCGGCTGCTGGGGCTGCACAGCCTGGAAACTGGTGAAGGGCGTGATGTGCCGGGGCTTTGTCCCGAAGCCCATCAGGTCTTTGCAGTACTTGTCATGCACCAGCTGCTGCTGGGTGATCTCCTCCATCTCTTCTCTCAGACGCTACACACACGCAAGGGAGGGAAGAGGCGGTCACTAAGCTTCTGTGAGGCTTCCACCCTGGGCACATTGAGTGTGCAGCACAGTGAGTGTGCAGGGCATCCCCCACCCACCCCAGGAGTCTGACAGTAGAGGGGCCAGTCTGCATCAGAGGACCAGGTCCTGCTCCAGTGTAGGCAGAAGACCACTTTTACTGAGCAAGGTCAAAAGGCAAACAAAGTTCCTCCCACCAAGTGTTCAGCATCCATGCTCAGGAACTGCAAACTGCTGAGAAGGTGCCAGTGGCTTCCTGCTGGCCTCCTGCTAAGAACATTCTAATGTCTTTCTCTGAAGCAGAGTAGAAACTCAGGCAAATCATTTTCTCAGAATGCTCGCCCTGGGGTGGCGTGGAACAAGGTGCCTGACAGTGCTGGTCTTTCTGCTGCTGAAGGGACCCACGGAACTCACCCCCCAATAGTCTCTAGCACTTCTTGGCAGATCCTTTTCATTTTCCAGGAAGGCTCCAAGGCTCCCCTGCGTCCTCACCTCATACCTGCTGTATCTGAGATATAGACTGTGATCTCTGCATGAGCCCCACGCTCTGTTCTGCTCCTCCTTCTCGGCTGGTCACTTCTCAGCTTCAGGTCCCCAGACCCCACCTCTTTCCATCTACACTGGTGGATCATGCATAGTTCTCGCCCAGTCTTAAGACTTGAGTTAGCGGCAACCCCTACACTCATTTTTCTTAACCAGATCTCTCCCCAAAACTACTCAGTAGGTCACTCAGGTGCCTAAGAAGCACCTTAAATTTAATATACTCAAAAATACCCTGTTCTCCTCACCTTGCTTCCACATCTCAGCACAAAGCAACTTGGTCTCCCAGTTACAAATCCATATACTCTGACTTTTCTTCCTTCCAATCTATCCCAAATCCTCAATCCAGAGCCCAGCCTCTTCTTATACATCAGCAACTCCATGGAGAGCCGCAGGAAGCCCTGCCAGACGGCCCATATTCCTCTCTTTAATACCTTTCATTACTCTGCGCATGTGTGTGGGTGAGAAGACGGCTGTGGGAACTGGTTGTGTCCATCCACCAATTCAGGTTGTCAGCCTTGACCACAGTCTTCTTACCTGCTCAGTGAGCATTGTGTGGCTCTGTAGTTCCCTCTTAATGAATTTGTAGCTTCACCCCTTGACCCTTGATAGTCCCTTCTCACCACGGAGGCTCACATCAGTCAAAAGCCATGCCTAGGGACTCAGTAAAGTGCTGACTGCACAGGCAGGAGGACCTAGCACAGATGCCTAGCACCCACGGAGCAAGCTGGGTGTGACTGGGCGTGGCTGTTGCACATGCCTGCGCTCTTAGTGCAGGACATGGTCACAACAGTGGACAGCTAGTCTGGCTGAACTGTTGAGCTCTAGGTTCAGTAAGAGACCTTGTAAAAGATACAGCATGATAAAGACACCCAACATCAACCTATAGCTTCCTCATTCCCACGCATAAATGTACACATCTCTATACACAGGTAGATATGTCAAGATAAGAAGGTTATTTTTTTTTTAAGTTCTTCTTTTCAAAATCTACAACTAGCCTACCACTGCACACAAAGTGGACTCAATGGCTTCCTAACCGTGTGCGAGATCTTCCATGCTGGGACGGGATGTTCCTGGAGCTTCTCCTGCTCATCCGCTCAGGCACAGGGATTCTTGCTGCTCTCAAGGACTGCTCTCTTCCCTAGACACTGGGGCGGCTTTCCATCTCCCTCACAGCCATGTTCAAACACCCATCTGGGCTCTCTCCACTGTAGTGTTGTGGTACTGGTCTCACATGCTACCACACCAACACATAACACCATACAGCTAGCTTATCACAGTGTATTCTATCTGCATGGGGTCTGTCTGTCTCTCCCTGTTCGCTGCTCTTAGGGTTCTCTGCTGCTCGCACACTAGGCTCTGCACTGGTGAGAGAGAGAACCCAGGATGATGTCATCATCGTTGTTTTAGGAGCTTCCTAAAGCACCTATTCACAAAGCACCTTTGTGAGAACCGTATCACTTAGTGCCAACATCTTTATGTGCTAGGTGACATTCTTGTTTCACTAAAAGGAGACAAAGGCCCAGAACTATCTGGACTACACTAGAACTAGGTTAACAAAATCTCAGAGTGTTATCATTACACCATGCCCACCAGGTATCGGGCTGCGCTTCACGTGTATTTAGAAACATCTCAGGCAGATGGGGAGAGTGCTGTGAAAGGGTGGAGGAGGAGGCTCGTGAGTCGCACAGCAGCCGCAAGTTACCCCCTCTATGTGCTGCCTGACACAGGCACAGTGGTTACCAATCAATCACTGTGTAGTAAGTCAGGGAACCCGGGGCTGAACTACCACACAACAGATCCTCACAGGAAGTCTCACAGATGGAGTTTTCCTCCAGCATCTCCTGAACCCCGTCTCCTCAGTATCTGTGTTCACAACATCTAACTGAAGCTGGCCAGACTATTCCAGGAGCCTCCTGTGACAGCCACCAGAATGTGACCTCAGCTACGGAAGCCTGACTCATCAAGAGGCCCTGGTGGTACTCAGAGCTCCATCACTAATCCTATGCCACAGCCACAAGGGCTGCTCATAACCAACAACATAGCGAGGATGCTGTAGCCTGCCTGCTCCTGGGTGACACAGCCTGCTCTGATGGCCCATGTTGGTGTAAAGGACCTCACATAAAGACAAAGAGACATCGAATGCTGCTTCTCTTTTGTGCATTCAAGCCAGTGTGGACTCAGCCCTTCCTGTGTTCTCTCACAGGGTGCAAATCCTTTCACCTTTAAGCTGACTAAACAACACCTAACTCCCTGACTTCATTCCCACCTCTCCACACACTTGTTCCCACAGCTAACCAGAGGTGTCAGAAATCCACAACCCCCATGATTCCCATGTGCACACCACTAACATTGGTGCTGCAATTAGAAAAAACTGCTGACCACAGACAGTAAGCATGTAACTGGGCTCACGTCTCTGACACCATCTCCCCCTTCTCCCTTGCTTACAATATACCAACTCTCTCGCACCTCAAAGCCTTCCCCTAGAGTATAGTTCCCGGCCATCTGCAAGGCATCCTCACTCACATCCTGCGGCACCACTTTAGGAGGGCATATCCTGAGTCCTCACTTACCCTCCTGAGTCCAGACCCACTCATTATCTTCCTGCCTGCTTCATGGTTTTCACAGGACTTGTGCTACCTGCAATGATCCTATCTGTGGCCTCCCTTGTCTGCTGACAGACAGGCACGGGAACCCAGGCCCCGACGCAGGCGCTCACCTCTCCCTCCATGCTGCTGATACGAACTAGCTCGTTGAGGATCAGCAAGGCTCCGTGGATTCGATCATCTCGATTCATACCCTTCTCTTTGGCCAGGGTCTCATCAAAACCTTTCTCTGCTTCTTCAAATGTGTGCTAAGAGTAGAGAATGCCTTCATTACTTAGTGTTCAAAGTAGAAAATGCAGGCTCGACCCCTCTACCCAGTGCCTGTTGGTGCCTTGTACCAACATCACTACTGACTCCCAAGTGCTTCTGTTTAACTTAGCTCCAATGCTTGCAACAGGCTTTTGAGGCAAGTGCCACTATCACCTCTGTTTGACGGCCATATAAAACCCAGTGAAATTAAGTAACTTGTCCAATGTCACACAGCAAGGGAGGCCAGGTCTCTTATTCCCACATTTAGGATTCCTTCTGTGACATACATTTCCTTGGCAGCAGCTATCAGCAGAGGACTCAGGACACTGGAGCAGAGGAACTAGCCCTTTCTAAGTCAGTAGCAACCAGGTTTACTGACTCAGAAATATCCAGACTCCTGTCTTTGGACAACTGCTGATAAGAAGGTAATAAATACCAGCTCTCATTCTGGTTGTGTTTTGAAACAGTGTTTCATCAGGTTCCAGACTGACTTTGCATTCTTTCATTTGCTCGTATGCTTGATCACAGAACTTAACCTTGGTTGTAATATTTTGAAGTGATGATGATGAGGTGGGCACTGCTAGCCAAAACTGCAATTATCAAACATAATTTGCTTTTGTTTTAGATACAGGGTCTCATTATGTACATCTAGATGGCCTTCACCTCAGAGACCTGTCTGATTCCCAAGTGCTGGGATTAAATGCATCAGCCACTACTCATGGCCAATTATCAATCTTTAAAAGACACGGTCCAGGGGCTGGTGGGCATGTAGTTCAGTTGGCGTGTTTACCTAACATGCACAAAGCTCTGGGTTCAAGACCCAGCAGGGCATAGAACTGGACATGGTGGTGTGTGCCTATAATCTCAGCACTAAGGAGATAGAGACAGAAGAATCTCAAATTCATGATCAGGCTCAAATTCTCTTTTTTTTTTTTTTTTTCATTTTTCGAGACAGTGTTTCTCTGTAAAGCCCTGGCTGTCCTGGAACTCACTCTGTAGACCAGGCTAGCCTCGAACTCAGAAATCCGCCTGCCTCTGCCTCCCGAGTGCTGGGATTAAAGGCGTGCATCACCACCGCCCGGCTAGGCTGAAATTCTTATCTTCTTGCTACAGCCTCCCAAATGCTGGGATTATAGGGGTGTCCCACCATAGCCAGAGGCCTCTAATTATAGTCTAACTGAAACATTTTTATTGTTAGAGATGCATAAAATAATGGTGTGACTACCACTATATCTGTACTAAGAAAACTCAATACAGTAACTACAGATTCACAGTGAACGGAAGAAAGCCATGCCAGGCTCAAACAAACATAAGGCCTGCTCTATGGCCGGCTGCGACTCTCCAAGCCAAAGCGCTTTGCTAGTGGCCACGTGGAGTCATCAACTCACCCTGTACCACTGAGGCTTCTGCATCTCCTTTGGTTCCCGCTGCGTGGTGAGGATCAGACAGGCACGAAGGGCTGCCACAGCTCCTTCCCGGATGGCCTGCTTGGGGTCCCACACAGCCACAAAAATGTTGTCAAAGAAGGGCTGAACTTGCTGGAAGAAGAAGGTGGGGACACTAATGGCCAACTCACGGAGAACGAGGACCTGGGAGAGAAGGATAAATACAACTCTTACTCCTACTAGGACTTCTGCTCTCTCAGGACATACCCCTGCCATCCTTGAGCATCTCCCTACAAGGAAAAGCGAAGCCCAGAACCAGGAGAGGCAAAGGATGACCAGCCAAGCATCCCAGGCTCAGCGAGCGCCTGGTTGTGGACAAGCACAGATGCTGGCGCTATCCAAACACTCAGGACAGGCCAGTGTTGATGCTTCAACACCAAGACAACAAGCCAAGAACAATGCCTACCATCCAGTACAGTCAATAAACAGATAGTTACTGGACAAAAACATGATGTTCAATTTTGTCACTACTTTCGTTTTAGAGAAAACTAGTGTCTTTAGTTGAGGCAGCCAAGCTACAAAGTTGTGACTGACAAAAGCCATTAGCCAGGTTGATGCTTGTGCTCCTTCCTGGAAACCAAGCTGGGAAAGCGGCCATTCTGAGGCCTGGCTTGCCTCCACGTCACAGCCTGGAACCCTTTCCCAGGACACACAACGGGGGCCCCACTGCTCCCAGCCCTGGCTGGGCTCAGTCCCGGGGAACTCACAGCCGCATGTCTCCGGCCCTCATTTCGGTCAGCACCCAGCCACTCCAAGGCTCGCTTCACTTCAAACTCCACATACTCAGCAGTGAAAGTGTCCCCTGCCATAGCCAGGCGGCCAATGGCCTTGGACGCCATTTCCATGACAACTGGATCACTTGAGGGGAGGAGGTTCCTGAGATAGTTGGCAAATCTGCCAATTCTGGTGGAATTCCCACCTTCCACTCCTATGAGGCTGGCTAGAAAAGAAAGCAAAGGTGACCGCGTGGGTGGTGTGTTCTGGAATGCATGTGGCCTGGAGCTGAACCTTGGGAGAGACCTTACTCCGTTTTCAGTACATTTCTATATGGAAGACAGCAGTTTTTCATTTGAACCAGCAGTTTGGATTTTTGTTCTGGAACTATGTATATAAATCAAAATGATCTCATTTTAACACATCTGTGTATCTCATTCTTAAGACTGAGTGACAATTCACAGTTCTTGAGGCCAGCTCTTGGGCAAATAGCACACATTTCTACTTGTGTATCTATGAGCCCCACTGTGCCAAATCCTACTCTACTGTGGTCAGACCCACCAAGGCCACCTAGGGCAGAAGAATGAAAAGCTGGCTTTTAGTCTCACCCTTGGCAAACTGGCCACAGAAGTCACCAGTTCTAAGACTCAGCTGTCACATCTAACAGCGTTTTTTTGCCCATGTCCCAGGACTTCTGCTAGAATTAGCACTCGTCTATATGTAGCCTGTCTACGGGTGCCTTAAAACTCTTTTAAACTACAGATGAAGTAGATACCACTATCCTTTAGCAAGAGCAGACAGAGTACAGTGAGCACCAAGTTGAATTGTCCAGTGTCCCTTAACAGTTGTTGTTATCAGAGGCTGTCCTTACCGATGGCCAAGATGCCACCCTTCCTCTCATTGGCATCTGAGCTGGAAACCAGTTCAAAAATGTGATGGTTCAGCTGGTCATAGAAGCGAGTAGACTCCTCCTGACTCATCTGCAAGGAAGATGTACACAGAACAGATTTGTGTATTTGCACCACTGGGAAGGCAGTAGCGAGCTGGCAACTTGCAATTCAGATGGAGAGGTGGCAGGCACAGTTCAAACCACAGACAGGCTATAGCCCATTTCCCCAGCTGTAAAGCGAAGAGCAACTGATCACATGACTCCTGTTTATTTAACAACTGCTTACTGATTTGCTACTCGACAGCAGAGAACAGCTTGTCTTAAAATCATCATAATACCAGTGGGACACAGGTGAGTAGGTCAGTATCTCTGACCTCAACTGTAGTCTGTTTGGAAAGTTTGAGACTATCAGCTCTTCAGAGCCATTCCAAACACTGTCAGAGACAGAGAATCAAGGGTGGAAGAAAAAACAAAACAAAACAAAACAAAATAAACAGCTGACTTGAGACCATAAACAAGCAATATTACAGAAATGTGCAATCGCTGCAAAGGAACCCATACACTCCACAGACATGAAAACTAGTGTCCTCTCATATCTGAGCTACAGTGGCAATCTAAACCAGGGACGGCACAGCAGGCACGGTACCACAGGCTTGTGCCCAGAGACCAACCTCTCGAAGCTCCATGGTGACATAGTGCTGGAGTTCCTTGGCTGCTTTGGCCCTGGTCTCCTCATTCCGGCTCTTCAGTCCACTGGCGAACTGCTGCAGGACGCTCACGTTGCTAGAGGTGGCGGCACTGGCGGTGGCCGCGGCAGGACCCGTCCCAAGCATCTTGCCCTGAGGTTCTTTGGGGAAGAACATCTTTCAATATTATTACAGGATATTTGAACCAGTTTCTAGTTATGGTGTAGCTCGGCCCTTAGTACACACCTTTAATCCCTCTAGCTCGAATACAGACATGCCCTTAGTATACACTTTTAACCCTAAACAATAAAGGTTAGGTCAGTGTGTAGAAGGAAGCACCCATGTTTGAAAGTGATGTCTAATTGAGTGGCACATAGAGTACAAATCAGAGAAAGATTTGAAAGAATAGGATATGGCCAACTCTCATGAGAAGTGAGAGGAAAAGGAAGCTACTTTAGGGAGAGTACAGGAGGAAGACAGTACAGTGCGGAAATACAGTAGAGTTCATGGAGACAGTACAGTGGAGAGGGAGAGTAGAGCGGCCAAGAGGGAGAAGAAGGGAGTTTTACTGGGAGTTTCACAGAGATAGACTGAAGAGAAAACAAGCTAGACACAGGAAAAGACAGAATGAGCAAAGGAATAGGAAGGAGGCAGAAGATTAGAAAAGATTGCTAGAGTTAGTCTGAGGCCAGGCAGAGCAATTCAGGAGAGGCTGCGAGAAGCAAGATTGAATCAGTCAGCTGAGAGATGAGCTTCAGCCAAAACACCTGACTTGAACCAGCCAACTAGAGATCAGAAAGAGCTAGAAAGGGTGAACTTATTCAGCAGCAAATCTCAAGGGGCTGAAAATATTCTAGGCCTAGATTAGATTGTATGGAGGGTAGAAGCTCCCAGGACCAGACCTAGGTTCGAAAATGGAGGCAGTAAGCCTCATGGGCAACCAATACAGGTGAACAACAGTTACTTTCACACTTCTTTTCTTTCAAATTAATTTTTTTTTCCTCCGAGACGGGGTTTCTCTGTGTAGCCCTGGCTGTCCTGGAACTCACTCTGTAGACCAGGCTGGCCTCGAACTCAGAAATCCGCCTGCCTCTGCCTCCCAAGTGCTGGGATTAAAGGCGTGCACCACCACGCCCGGCTAAATTAAAATTTTTTAAACTTACATTTTTTATGTGCACACACACACACACACACACACACACACCACAGCACACGAGGCGAGAGGACAACTTGCAGGAGTGGTCTCTTTATGTGGATCCCAGAGATAAAACTCAGGCTGTAAACCCTGGCAGCAAGCACCTTTGTCTACTTAGCTATCTTGCTGGCCCCTTTAAAACATCTTTTTCTTTTTTTTTTTCAGCCAGTCTTATATTCATAGCATGACCCTGAACTCACGCCACAGCTGACGACCTGGAACCACCAGCTTCTACCACAAAGCTGGGAGTCTAAGGGAGCTGGGATTTTAAGCTGGGCTCTGCATGCTGTACGCATTCTACCAAGACTGAACACCATCCCCAGCCCCATCCTTCCATAGTCTATAAACTCTGTTAATAAACTTCTCTGTGGCCTTACTTCCTAACACGGATTTCCACTCATTTATGCCAGGTATGAGACTCCAGAAACTACCTGGGCTTAAATACTGAAGCAAAGTCACATTCCTTAAGGGAGACACTCAAGGCGCCTCAATAGAAGAAACGAGTACCTAACTCGTGGGATGGGGTGAGGATTTACACATTTAAAAGTGTCTCTGGAGCCGGGCGTGGTGGCGCATGCCTTTAATCCCAGCACTCGGGAGGCAGAGGCAGGCGCATTTCTGAGTTGGAGGCCAGCCTGGTCTACAAACTGAGTTCCAGGACAGCCAGGGTACACAGAGAAACCCTGTCTCGAAAAACCAAAAAAAAAAAAAAAAAAACCAAAAAAACAAAAAGTGTCTCTGGAAGTGCAACACAGCTCTTCTTCGCTGTTATAACCACTGAAGATATGGCCTAAAGTCAGGTACCAGGAGTAGGGCGCATGAGAGAGAACTAAAACTAAGATTTCTCCTTTCCTCAGACTGTCGTTTGCAGGAGTGTACGGACTAGTCTACAGTAGCCTGGCCCAACAGAAATATAATACAAGTCATGAGAGTCATTTTATTTTATTTTATTTTATTTTATGTATGCATGACTGTCTGAGTGTACGCCACAGATGTGCAGAAGCCTGCAAAGTCCAGAAGAGTGCATCAGAGTCCCTGGAGCAGGAGTCGCAGGCAGTTGTGAGTGGCCTGACAAGGCACTGGGAACCAACTGGGGTCCACTGGATGAACAACTGCTCTTAGGTGCTGAGATAGTTCCAGCCCTCCATGTAATTTTAAATGAAACAGGTGAAATTCTCAGGGTGTACTGGATCCAATAATTCAAAAACTCATTTTGAGACTGAGCTTCCAAAAATCTCGCATTCAACTATCCCGATCTGGACCGTCACACCTCAGCAGCTACGTGTAGCTACAGGCTGTTGTATGGACGGCGTAGTGCAGCTGTGCAGAGTACTAGCAGGGCTAGCTCGTCTCATCCATGGATTCTGAACCTGGAGAGTCTACCAAGGATGGACAGAATATACAGGGTCGGGGGGTGGGAGAGATGCCTCAGTGGGAAAGGGAGCTTGCTGCTAAGTCTGATGACTGAGTTCGATCTCTGGGACCAACAAGGTAAAGAAGAGAACTCCTATAATTTGTCCTGACATCAATGTGCACACCACTGCACGCACGGCACTGGTTTCTTTCTCTTGTCATTATTTGCTATATGGTATAGTATAACAACCATTCATAGTGTTTGACGTTAAAAGCAAGGGAGGCGTGATTTAAAGCATACAAAAGGTTATATACACAACTACCGCACCATTTCATAGGAGGAACAGGCATTCACTGGGTTGGGAAGGCAGTTCTAGAAATGAATACATACACATATGCACACACACACCCCATAGGAAGTGGCAACACACTTAAATTGTGAGCTCAACACGATCATTCATTTTTCAACTATGTGCTATTTGTTCCCTTAGTAAGTTTACCATCCAGGGGACCCCAATAAAGTGGCCATTAAAAAGGGGCCAGCCCACTATGCCATAACAGTAACTAACATACACCTATCCTGCCAGAGTATACTAAAAAACAAAAACAACTCCCGAAGCACTCTGGCTTTGAAAGAATCTGTGAGACACAGCCGAACATGCACAGAACCCCGAGTTCAATCCCCACCACCTCATAACCAAGGTATGATGCCACACATGTTTAAGCCGAGCATTGAGGTAGAGGCAAGAAATTCAAGGTCATGCCGGGGTTGGGAGCAAACACAAAACAGGAGTAAAACAGTCTTGAAAGGCTTTCAAACGCTACACTACAGAGGGGATAAAATACTTATAAAAGGAACTGGACCGTTTTCGAGAGGAAGAAACCACTACTGAGTGTGTCCGCACACGAGGCAGCGGGAAGGAGACTGACTTGGGCTTTCTATTCTCCTCACGCCAGTAATTAGACAGTCACTGGAAGGTTTGCCCACAAGCCAGCTGCCCCAGGCTGGATTCAAAGTAACTATTTGAGTCACAAATCCCAAAGGTTGTGGGGCTGCCTTAGGGGAATTCGAGTTGAAAGGTTGAAACGTGAAGGGAGGGCGTGACCCTGAGGCTGACCCTGCGTGGGCGCGGAGCTCTGGATCCCTGGCAGGTCTCCACCATGAAGTGTAGGGGGCTGATCCCGAAACTGGAGCTCCCAGGGACAGGCTCCACCGTAAGCAGGTGGGTCTGGAGTTCCAGGTCCTGAGCCTGAGAAGGAGACCTAAATGCTCCACGGCGGGCCCGGAGCAGATCCCCGAGCCTGGGGGTCTCCCCGAGGGCGCGGGGCTGGTGCTGGGGCGCTGTACGGTCCAGACAGGCGGCTTCCCGGGCCTCCCCCAGCACGGTCCACACTGGCCGTGAGTCCGGCCGCCCCGCCAGCCGCAAGCGCTCGACTCCAGGCCCCAGACTCACCGCGCGGCTTCGGCCACCGCCTCAGCTGCCGCCGCCGGAGCCGGTACGGCCGCTTCAGGCCCCCAGCCTCACCACCCGCCTTCCCCGCTGTCTTCTAGGCCCGGGAGGTGAGGAGGGCGGGCTCGTAAACGCTACAACCAATCAGAGGTCCGAGCTCGAAGATGGGGAGGAACATCCACCAATGATCATGAAGAATTGGTGCTTCGGGACCGGCTCCTCGGGGGCGGGGAATGTTCAAATAGACAAAACGCGCAACCAGTGGCAAGCCAAAGAAGGCGAAGGACTATTCCGAAGAGCCAATCAGTCGTGAGTTGACTTGGGTCACTTCCACGAACACTTCCGGTACGTCGCTACTACGAGTCCCCTCCACACACGCTGTGACGGTGTGGAGCCACGGTTTGGTACCCTAAGGACCTGTTGAAAGAGCTAGGGCAGAGGTTGGGGATCATGCTCGGGATGCTGAGAAGGGGCCGAGTGTACGACGCTCTCGAATCACTGCAGAAGACATAGCTTGTAAATCGGTTCAATGAGGGACTCTTAAAACTGAGTATGTATTTGCAAGGTTTTGTTGTTTTTTTTCTCACTGTCCCCAAATTGCCTTACTTGTGAACTCATTCTCAGGATAAGATGATCACCACGAACTACTTTAAATACAAGATTTTAAAGAAAAATCCTTAAAAAAATTTTTTTTTCAAATGGGCAATAACGGGAGCTGGGGATGTAAACCTGTCGATAAGAGTGCTTGCCCAAAGCCGGGCGTGGTGGCGCAAGCCTTTAATCCCAGCCCTCGGATTTCTGAGTTCAAGGCCAGCCTGGTCTACAAAGTGAGTTCCAGGACAGCCAGGGCTACACAGAGAAACCCTGTCTCGAAAAACCAAAAAAAAAAAAAAAAGAGTGCTTGCCCAATAAGCATGAAAGTCGTGGGTTCAAGTCCCAGCACCGTGTAAAGTGCATGCCTCCTAGTCCCGGAACTCTGGAGGTAGAGGTTAAGGATCAGAACTTCAAGGTTGAACTAGGGAGATTTCTCAGTGTTTAAGGCCCTTCCAGATTCTCTGCTCCAATATATATAAATGTATCATTAAAATTTTTCAAATGAAATTTATGCAGATCTTTTGTGTACATCTTTATTTTTTTTATCAGTGTTGTAATACACACTGGAAATTCCTAAATTTGAATGAAATATTAAACACATTAATATTAAAAGAAACATGTGAAGCTATTAATAATGATAATGCAGATAAATATTTGCTAGCAAGGTAAAGATTTCCAATTAGTTGAAAGCGTTAAACGTTTTTAAATTAAAAAACAAATTAAAAACACACCAAAGTACAAGTTATACTACAATACAACCCTTTATAAAACATTGATAGCACTTCCTAGATATTAATTTGGGGAAATGCCAACTAAAATGTAATGAGATTTGGGGAAGACACTTTTTTTTTTTTTAAGATTTATTTTATTTATTATATGTAAGTACACTGTAGCTGTCTTCAGACACTCCAGAAGAGGGCGCCAGATCTCGTTACGGATGGTTGTGAGCCACCATGTGGTTGCTGGGATTTGAACTTATCACCTTTGGAAGAGTAGTCGGGTGCTCTTACCTGCTGAGCCATCTCACCAGCCCCCACACTTTCTTTAGACTGGACCATGAATTATTTGTATATTGAAAAGAACTGTTGAAGAAATAAAGCTTTCAGAAAATCTGCCTGCCAGGCAAGTGTTAATGTGTGGCCCAGGAACCAAACTGGAGGTGACATAAATCCCCTGCCTTGTCCTTTTGGTAATTAAGGTAATTAAGGAAATCAGGTGTTCCTCTAATTTGGCTGTTCTTTACTACGTCTAACTTTTTTTTTTTTTTTTTTGAGACAGTGCTTTGCTATGCATCCCTGGCTGGCCTAAAACTTGCTATGTAGTTCCAGGTGAGACTGGCTTTCAAGGGAATGAAACGGGTGCAGCAAAGAAATCCAAATCGCTGCTCCAGAGGTGAAAAGAGAAAAAGGTTATTTCAAGCTGCCAAGGCTGTCTCTTGGGAAAGCAGAGAGAAGCTATGGGGGTGGGGTGGGCTGGGGATATGGATGATCTGTATGCTCTGGATGGATGATATCTATGATGTGGATGGCTGGACCTCTGGGGTTACGTGGGAGCCTGTGAGCTGCGATGGGGACTGAGTAGGGACTGAGGGAGTCTGAGGCTAACGTCTCATCTCAGTCATAATGGGAGCTGCACCTTTGCTAGACAGTTTAAGAAAGACTCCTTTTAGCAAGTAGGAACTATCTTCAGGCTCCTGAGAGAATGCTGGTTTTTGTCTAAATGCCAGACAAAAGAAATAAAAGGAATTTCTTTTTCTTTCTTTTTTCTTTTTTTTTTTTTTTTTTTTTTTTCCGAGACAGGGTTTCTCTTTATAGCCCTGGCTGTCCTGGAACTCACTTTGTAGTCCAGGCTGGCCTCGAACTCAGAAATCCACCTGCCTCTGCCTCCCAAGTGCTGGGATTAAAGGTGTGTGCCACCACGCCAGGCTCTCTCTGTCCTGTCTCTGTCTGACTCCCACCCCCCACCATGCCCCTTCTTCTTCCACTACTGGGATTACCGAGTTCTCACCTCCTTGCCCAGCCTCAACTTGGTTTTTCATTGTCTGTCTGTTTTTCCGGTGTTATGAGACAGGATCTCACTGTGTACCCCTGACTGTCCTGGAACTCACTATGTAAACCAGACTGGCCTTGAACTGACAGATCCTCTTGCCTTTGGAGTGTTAGGCTAAAAGGTGTGTGCCACCATGCCTGGCCTAACATCAGCGTGGGTTTTTTCATGTTTGTTGTTTTTTTTCCGATAATTTATTTTTTTAAATTCACTTTGCATCCCCATCGCAGCATCCCCTCCCTCCAACATTTCAACTCTCGTTGAGTACTAGCTGTTCTTTCACAGGACTCGGGTTCAGTTCCCACATCAGGTCGTTCACAAGAGCCTGCAGGTTGTAGGGTTGGGATGTAGCTCAGATTGTAGATTATCTGCCTAGCATGTGGAATCCCCTGCACCCCATAAAAACAAGTGTGGGTGAATGCTTATAATTCCAGCACTCAGGAAGTTGGAGGAAATTCAAGGTTGGATCAAAATGTCAAGGTCATTACGGGCTACATTGCCAATTTCTAGCTAGCCTGGGCTATATAGGCCCCTGTCGTTTTATTATTGGATTTTTATATGAATAGATGTTTTGCCTGTATATATATCTAGTGTGATCTTCTTCCATGTATGCATGCCTGGTGCCTTTAAAGGCCAGAATAGGGAGTCAGATCCCCTGGAACTGGAGATACAGTTATGAGCTCTTGGGGGTGCTAGGAATCGAACCTGTTTCTTTGGAAGGGCTGCTAATGCTCTTAACCACTGAGCCATCATCCCTGGCCCTGTTTCCAAAAACAAAACAAAACAAAAACCTTGTAGGGCTTTACATCTTAGTACACAGAAAACTTCCTACTTCTTTTTCTTACAGCTATAATACATATTTCATCACATAGTAGTACCACATTTTCTTTTCCAAGCTCTTTGCTTATGAACACCTCTTTTCTTCTTTCTGTCTCTCTTCTCTTCCATTTCCTTCCCTTTCCCCTTCTCTTCCCTCTTCTCCACTTCCTTTTTGCAGGGTGATGGTGGCACGCACCTTTAATCTTAGCTCCTGGGAGACAGAGGCAGGTAAATCTGAGTTGAAGGCTAGCCTGGTTTACAGAGTGAGTTCCAGGACAGCCAGGGCTACATACACAGAGAAACTTTGTCTTGAAAAATGAAAACCAAACAAAAAGACAATCTCACAAAGCTTGGGTTGGCCTCAAACTCACTATATAATAAGGGATGCCCTTGAATTCTCTTCCTGTCATCATCTCCCAAGTTCTAGGATCACAAAGATGCACCACCAGCCCAGCGTGCGCACAATATTTTCAACGTAGGATTTCTTGGGGTAACCTTCTCCCTCACAATGAGTCTTATTTCTTATTTCAGAATCTGCCTAGTATAACGCAAAGCGACACGCCCCGAAACCCCTGGAGGGCTAAACTGCTTCTTCTTTCCAGCGCCTTGCTTTTAGCTTATTTGTTGAACCGGGCTCCGGGCCTCTGACCTCGCCCCTCGCCGACCACGCCCCTCGCCGATCACGCCCCTCGCCGGTCTTCACCCGGCCCTGCCCGCCTCTGGTCCGGGTTTCCGGGCCGGCCTCCTGAGGCCGACGCACAAGATGGCGGCGCCGGCCGCCCGCTGGGGGTTGCGAGCTGAGGCAGGTTGTTGAGTGGTGGCACGGGGAAGGCGACCCCAGACAGGCCTCGCTCAGGTGACAGGTGGGCGGGCAGCGCCGCTGGCCCTGTGGCTGTGCATGGCCTCGTTGCTGTCTCCAGTTTTCCCCGCCTCCCAAACCCTGTCCCGGGGCGGAACCAGAGAAAGGTCAGGCCAGGCTGTCCCGCCCGTCTGCGTCCTGGGGCGGTCCCCGTGTGTGGCTCACTTTTAGAATTGACTTTAGCCACGTGTAGCTTCCATGGCTGCGGTACAGGCTCCGGGGGAGAAGATTAATATCCTGGCAGGAGAGACAACCAAGGTCGGGGACCCGCAGAAGAACGAGTGGCCCGAGCAGGACAGGCTTCCAGAACGATCCTGGAGGCACAAGTGCGCCTCTTATGTGTTGGCCCTGAGGCCCTGGAGCTTCAGTGCCTCACTCACCCCTGTGGCCCTGGGCAGTGCCTTGGCCTACAGGTCCCAGGGTGTCTTGGATCCCAGGCTGTTGTTGGGTTGTGCAGTGGCCGTCCTGGCTGTGCACGGGGCTGGTAATTTGGTCAACACCTACTATGACTTTTCCAAGGGCATTGACCACAAAAAGAGTGATGACAGAACTCTGGTGGACAGAATTCTGGAGCCCCAGGATGTTGTTCGATTTGGAGTCTTCCTCTACACCTTGGGCTGCGTCTGTGCCGCTTGCCTCTACTACCTGTCCACTCTGAAACTGGAACACTTGGCTCTCATCTACTTTGGAGGCCTGTCTGGCTCCTTTCTCTACACAGGAGGTAAGATTTGGCCTGTTTCCTGCTCTAAGGTCCCAGTTGCCTGAACTAGAAGCAGCTACCTTCCATAGAATTGTAGACTTGTCAAAGACGCCTTACTAAAATAGGCCACTTGACTTGAAATCCAAAATGTGTGTATTGTGGATACTTTGAAACCTTAAGTTGTGAAGATCCTGGTTTGGCAGTAAATTATGAACATTACTTCACCGATGGAGACATGGCTTAGCCTTTAAGATCTCTTACTGTGGGCCGGAGACTCCCCTACTGTTGGCTCAGCAGGTAAGAGCACAGGCTGCTCTTCCATGGGTCCTTAGTTCAATTCCCAGCAACCACATGGTGGCTCACAGCCATCTGTAATGGGATCTGATTCCCTCTTCTGGCATGCAGGCTTACACTGCAAACAGAGCATTCATATACATAAAATACAGAAATAAATAAATGTTCATATTTCCTGGCAAGGGAGATGCCATGGTCTCACAGGTGGTTTTCCCTGGCCAAGACTTCTCCATTGCACTCCAATATGCTGACCCCGTGATTTCCACAAAGGTGGGAAACTCAACCGCGTGCTCTCTCTCCCCTCTCTCTCTCTCTCTCTCTCTCTCTCTCTCTCTCTATATATATATATATATATATATATATATATATATATATTATTGCTTTTATAGAGGACTCATGTTCAGTTCCCAGCACCCATGTTAGGTGCCTGACAAACATATTTAACTTCAGCTTCATGAGATCCAACACCCCCTTGGAGCCTCAGTGGGCATCAGCACACATGTGCTCACACATATCAATAAAAATTTAAAAACAACCCCCCCAAAAAAATACAGCATAGAGTGGGCTAGCAAAATAGCTCAACAGATAATGGCTGCTACCACAGAGCCTGGTGACCTGTGTTTAATAATCTCCAGGATTCATAAGGTAGAAGGAGAGAACCAACTTCCAAAAGTTGTCCTCAAAAATCTTTTACACACATGCTTGCACTCAAAACAAAACAAAACGTCAATGTGTAATAAGAAAGCATAGAATGTAAGCCATTATCTTTTGGAATCATTGTGAGTCTGGTCTTTCATTAACTGAAGTGTGATGCAGGTCACAGTGAGTGTAAGAGGTGGTAAGTGCTGTGGCGCAGGGCAGAGAAGGGGCCCTGATGACTGCTTTAAGTCGTTTGGCTGGCATTCGGCTCACTGAAGAGGTTACACCTGAGTTAGACTGAAGGCAGTGAGAGATGGAGCTGGTGGTGTGGGTGTCCAGGAGTAGAACTCCAGGGGACAGGAACAGCAAGGGCCAAAGTTCCTGTGTGATAGAAAGAAATTCACTGTGTGCACAGCGGGTGGGGTGTGGGGGGAGTAGTCCAGGGGGTAAAGGAAGAGAGGAAGTAGTGTCCGGGAAGAAGTGGGAAAGCTTGTGGACTGTATAGGCCCTTTGGGCTCATGGGCGTCTTTACTCTGAAGTGCAGGAATCATTGCAAGGTTTTGAACAGCAGTGTGAAGTCAGTCATCTGAAAGAATCCCTCCAGCATTGGCATCTGGAATAGATAAGAAGTAGGGTGGGCAAGGGTGGAGAAGCAGAGACCCAAGTCAGAGGCCCATGTAAGGTCCAGGCAAGAGGTTTGGTGGCTTGCATCATGGTGGTGGCCATCCTCGTTCTGAATGGACTTTGGAGGTAGACAGTGTTTGCCAGTGGACTGGATCTTAGGTAGAGATACCACAGAATTAAGCTTGACTCAAAAAGTCTGGCCGAAGCCACTGGAAGGGCACAGTTGACGTCATGCCACACGGGAGAAAGGCAGGGGCTTTGGAGGGAAGTCAGGAAATGGACTCTGGACATCTTAATGTGTGCTAGAGCTCCAAGTGGAGATGTGAGGTGGGTAGTTGGATAGCCCAGGTTATGGAGGAGGCCCGGGCTAAAGAGACAGATATTTGGAAGTCATTGGCCTATAGATAAAGTAGGGCTGGTGGGATGGTTAGAGAGAGTGTTGGTAGAAAGCACAGGACCAGTTAAGGACTCTGTAACCCTCCAGCCTAAGAAGAGGGAAGATGAGACCACATAAAGGAGACTGAAGGAGTGGGCAGAAAATCAAGAGACTTGTAGTTGTCTAGCAGCCCGGTGTAAAGTTAGGGCAATTAAAAAAGTCTGAGGCAGCCAGGCGTGGTGGCGCACACCTTTAACCCCAGCACTTGGGAGACAGAGTCAGGTGGATCTTGAGTTTGAGGCCAACCTGATCTACAGAGTGAGTTCCAGTAGAGGATGGATGGATATGGTGGTCCACACCTATAATACCTGCATGATAGAGTGAAGCAGGAAGTTTCACATAAGTCACATATACACACACACACACACACACACACACACACACACAGTCTTAGGGATAGCCTTAGCTACATAGTGAGGTTCTGCCTCAAAAAAAAAAAAAAAAAAAAAAAAAAAAAAAAAAAAAAAAAAAAAAAAAAAAAAAAAAAAAAAAAAGGAAAGAAAAGAAAAGAAAAACTGTAGGTGGCTGTTATAGAAGGTATAAGGCTCTGGGAAAAGAAGAGCCCTCTGGGTTTGTCTACTTTCCATAACTGTGTCAAAGTACCTGAGTTAATCGGCTTAACATGAGGAAAGGCTTACTTAGCAGAAAGGCTTCTGATTTATGGTTAGTTGGTGTATGGCGTGGTACACATGGCCGGGACTGTAGCTGAGGAAGTCTGTTTTTCTTGGGTCTGGGAACCAATAGAGGAAGAGGAGTAGGCTTGACCCAAATCCCAGTGCTTCTTCAAGTATGCGACTGGAAGACCCCTACTAAGGCTCCACACCTTTAATCCCAGCACTTGGGAGGCAGAGGCGGGCAGATTTCTGAGTTTGAGGCCAGCCTGGTCTACAGAGTGAGTTCCGGGTCAGCCAGGGCTACACAGAGAAACCCTGTCTCAAAAAAAAAAAAAGGAGGAGGAGGAGGAGGAGGGAGAGAGAGAGAAAGAGAGAGAGAGAGAGAGAGAGAAAGAAAGAAAGAAAGAAAGAAAGAAAGAAAGAAAGAAAGAAAGTTAGTTCTACCACTGTCTGAGTGTGGTGGCACATCCGGTCAATCCCAACATTCCAGTGGCAGGTGGATCTCTGTGAGTTCAAGGCCAGCTTGTCTACAGAGCTAGTTCTAGGATAGCCAAGACTACACAAAGAAACCCTGCCTTGAACCACCCTCCCCTCCAGTTTTTTTTTAAATAAATAAAATTTTAAAATTCTACCACTGGTCTGAGAGATGGTGGAGAGGTGGCTTGGCAGTTAAGAGTACTCGTTGCTCTTCTAGAGGACTTAGGTTTGATTCCCAGCACCACCACATCAGGCCACTTACAGCCTCTAAATCTCCAGCTCCAGGGCCTCCCTCATCCTCGTGATCTCCACAGGTGCCTGCATGTGTGTCCATCCACTCACACAGATGCATGCACGTAAGTCAAGTGTTAAAAATACAATATTCCACCAGCCCAGGGTCTAGCTCTCCAACTCTCTATCTGGAATTCTCTGACCCACGACCTTCTCCTTGTTGAGTTTACATTTTAACCAAGACTTGAAGGAAACAGAACTGGCCATTGTTTAGAATTAGAGCCTGATTGAAGGACCAGCAAGTGCAAAGGTCTGGGGTCCAGAGGTAGAGTGTGGCTCAGGTGGAGGGACACAGCAAGTGCAAAGGTCTGGGGTCCACAGGGAGAGTGTGGCTCAGGTGGAGGGACAGCAGAGCTTACAACCAGAACAGTCTGCTCATCCCTTTCCATCTCTCAGCTTCTCCCCGCTCCTCAGCTTCCAGAGCTTAGGCCTTTGGTCTCCTTTCTCTCCCATGGCTCCTTTGGTGATTATAGCCAGTCTCACTTATTAAGCTGGTAACTCCCATGCTCTAGGCTTGTAAACTCCAGGCTCTTATCCTACTTCTTCAGCAGGATAGATGCTGGGGACCGGACAGTTTCCAGTGTTCTCTCTCTCTCTACTCAGGTACAGCATGGAGAGTGTGTGCCTTACCTGTGAACCACACATCCAGTTCTTAGACACTCCTAGAACATGTCTGAAGTCAAATTCCTGGTTATCTCTCCGAAGATACCCTTATTACCTTATTACCTGTGGATTTTCTCATTTTACTCAGTGCCTTCATTTATTCCTTCTCTTCATTTGTGTGTGTGTGTGTGTGTGTGTGTACAGGCTCCTTCACATACTAGGCAGTGTGTGTGTGTGTGTGTGTGTGTGTGTATAGTTCACCTCACATGCTAGGCAGTGTGTGTGTATGTGTGTGTACAGGTCCCCTCACATGGTAGGCAGTGTGTGTGCACGTGTGTGTGTGTGTGTGTGTGTGTGTGTGTGTGTGTGTGTGTGTGTGTGTGTGTGTGTGTGTGTGTGTGTGTGTGTGTGTGTGTGTGTGTGTGTGTGTGTACAGGCCCCCTCACATGCTAGGCAGTGTGTGTGTCTGCATCCCTGGCCCACTCATAGTTCCATCCTTCCAACTCTTCAAGCACAAAGTCATGAGTGTGCTTACTAACTTTTAGGGGTTGTTTGTTTATTATGTTTTTGAGACAGAGCTTCTCTGTGGAGCCATAGCTGTCCTGGAACTTGCTTTTCAAATCAGGATGGTCTTGTACTCACAGAGATCTGATTGCCTCTGTCTTCAAAGTGCTGGACTAAGGGATTGTACCACTAGGCTGACTGGTCTCTTATCTGGCACCTAGCACATCAGCATGCTATGTTTCTGTTAAAATCCATTTGAGATCTGACCACTTTTCCCGTGTTGTGCCTCTGCTGTGATCCTCTCCTGCAGTATTGCAGAAGCTCCTGACAGTCTCTTTGCATCCTCCCTCATCCCTTTTAGGGTGTGTGTGTGTGTGTGTGTGTGTGTGTGTGTGTGTGTGTATACAGGTCCCCTCACAGTTACCATGTTAGTGGGAGGCAGCTGACTGTCCTGTTTAACACTCTTCAGTAGCTCCCACCTCATTCAGAGTAAAGCCAAGTTGTAATAGTGATACGTGGGACCCTGCAGTAATTTTATACCTCTGCCCTCCCTGGCTCTAACCTACCCTTTCCTCTAGGACCTGGGATATCAAGGCATGTACCTAGCAGGTCCCAGTCTCTGTTTGGAATGCTCTTCCTTGCCTCTGTGTGGCTTACCCTGACCTCCTCCACCTATGCCACCTTCTCTGGGAGGTTTGCTTTCCATCTAATTTAAAATTACAGTTAGCCGGTGATGTTCCACACCTATAATTCCAGCACAGGCAAGGCAGCCTGGGTTTACAAGTGACACCAACCCCATCTCAAAAAATAAAAATAAGAAAGTCGGGCATGGTGGCGCACGCCTTTAATCCCAGCACTTGGGAGGCAGAGGCAGGTGGATTTCTGAGTTCGAGGCCAGCCTGGTCTACAAAGTGAGTTCCAGGACAGCCAGGGCTATACAGAGAAACCCTGCCTCGGAAAACCAAAAAAAAAAAAAAAAAAAAAAAAAAAAAAAAATAGAGGTGGAGCGTCAAAGAGAAAGACAGAGCACATGCATGAGTGAGCACCACTGCATACATGAACATAACACATGCCACACACACAGGTTTTTTGAAATAAGGTTGCTCTGTAGACCAGGCTGCCCTTGAACTCATAGAGATCTGCCTTCCAAGTGCTGGGATTAAGGTGTGGGCTACCACTCCTAGCCTCAGTGTGAGTTCTTTAGTCTGCCTTCTTTTGCCCCCGTGTGATGTTTTTAAAGCTCACCGTGTTGTCGTGCATGTCAGGAGCTGATTTTTATTGTTGAACAGCGTCTGTTGAGGGACATGCCACACTTTTGTTCTGCTCACCTGTTCAGGGACCTTTGGGTTATATCTGTTTTTTCTATTGTGACTGAACATTCATGTTAAAGTCTTTTTATGAGTATTTGTTTTCATTTCTCCTGAGTAAATGCCTGGAAATGGAACTGTTGTGGCCTCTGCTGGGTGATGTTTAATTCTACAAAGAGCTGCCAGCCCCTTCAGAAGTACCTACACCGCTCCTCCTACCACAGCCTCAGGGGATTGGTGGTGGCTCTGCACATTTGCCAGCCTCCTCCATGAGTTAGCCTCTTTGTGTGTGGCCAGAAACTCGTGATCCTCCTGCCTCTGTCTTTCAAATGCTAGTATTGCAGGCACGTACTACCACTTGGCCCTTGCCAACTTTTTGATGTAGGTCTAACAGATTCATTCTGGCTGCTCTGTGGAAAATGGACCCACTTTTCACTGTGCTGTCTCCTTCAGAACATGGCGTTGCAAAGGGTGAGAATGCTTAAAAAGAGACTCCCACACGGGTCACATCTCTGGGTCAGGCGGCACCTACGGTCTTGGGCTATGTCTCCCATACTGAGAAAGTGCTCTTTCCAAAGGCTCTGTCATTGTATTGCATCAGATACACTCAAGGTTATCAGACCTTTCTCATTCCTCGAGTGGGTTTGTGCTTGGCTTTAGTGGAAGGCCTACTTAAGGTCAGGACACAGGGTTCTGTTGTGTTGTGCTGTGTTTTGAAGCTCAAGTAACACTTACATTAGAGTCAGAGATAAAGACAACAGGAGAAGCAAGCTGTAAATCTAGCTGCTGGGAGGAGGAGAACAGAAGTGGGTGGGAGGTCATGCCTTTTGAAATACAGGTAGGACAATAGCCTTGTGGTAAAAAGTGAGGGGCTCCAGGCAAGGACTGAGAGAGCGTGCAGTGGACTTTGGCCAGTGTTCAGTAAAGAGAAGAGAATGAAAGTCAGAGAGCATGCTCATGGTGAGGCTCCATGTCACTTTTTGGCTGCTGAGCTGAGGGCTGGATCTCTGGAGCATTCAGCTAGAGGTTAATTCTTCCCTATCCAGAGCCCTGTGGTGTGTAGGTCGGTGAACGTGAGTGAGAACAGAGGAGCATCATGCTAGCCTGGCCCGGGAGGAGGCTCCTGAATATCTGCAGTATGCAAGGGCCATGTGCTCCCTGGTTCAGGGTGCTTCCTGGTGCTGGGGAGCTGAGGAGGCATGCCTGTGATGCCTTGTAGAGATGCTGCATTCAAATAAAAAATCAAGGGCCAGGGGCACTCATGTGGTGCCAGCAGACCCACACTGCTTCTGAGAGGTGAGACTGGTTAAAATGTGATCAGACGTATGCCTTTAATCCCAGCACTGGGGAGGCAGAGGCAGGCAAGATTTCTGAGTTCGAGGCCAGCCTTGTCTACCGAGTGAGTTCCAGAACAGCCAGGGCTACTCAGAGAAACCCTGTCTCGAAGAAAAAAAAAAAGATGTGATCAGATCTCCTGAAGCCATGCCTTATAGCATCCTTAGATTCAAAGGCTTCACAGGTTTCTGTAGTAACCAAAGTTTGAAAGGTCATGTCTTTGGCCAGCTCCCACCATTGCACATGGCTTTACCTGTTCCAGTCTGAGTGGGAAGTACTCTTGAGTTAGAAGTGTCTGTTCCGGTGGCTCTGTGTTCAGCTCAGCCCCAGTGCCAAGTACTGGGGAGCCAGCTGTGACAAGCCAGATGCTGAGACTTTGAATCCAAAGACATAGGGTTGCTGACAGTTCGAGTGTGTGTTGGGAGAAAAGGCAACCCGGAGTTTAAAGATGCTGGGACAGGGTGAGAGGTTCTTACAAGATCAAAAGCCACCAGGCGGGTGTGGCAGTATTCCGGAGTAAGATGAGCCTGATTTGGACCTGGATGGAAGGCAGTGGGATGTGGTACAACACTGGGGCTGGAGGGAGGGTACTAAAGGAATGGAAAAGGTAGGCTTGGGAGCAGAGTGGTCGCTAGGGGGGATTTGGTTTTGACTGATGAGACCCACAGAGGGTACACTGCGTGGTAACTTTCACTGTTTTCCTCTTTTTTTTTCTATATGTAACTTCTATATGGAAGTTATAGGTTGTGAAATGCCATGGTGTTCCACTGGGATCTTTCAAACCAGAAAAAAGGCTCAGGGGCAGTGGGGAAGAGGGGCGGGTGCGCGGGAGAGGAGGCAAGCTGTACATTTTTGCAGGGCTGGAGAAGGGCAGAAGAAATCAGTGCTCTGGACCATAGAACCTTTTGCATGTTCTTGGCTCCTCTCATCTCTGTGTACTTGGAGCACTGGCCACTGTGTGGCTGAAACTGATTTTTGGGACAAATCCTAAAGGCAAACTTGGTGGGTACCTGGCAGTTGGGCTCAGAAACCTGAGTCTGTATTGGGTTGTTTGGGGTGCTCCAGTGATGGCTCACCCTCGTAGTCTCTCTTCAGACATGCTATTCTCTTGGACCAGCCCGTGATTCACACCGCCTCTCTGGCTTTTCTGGCCGCAGGAATTGGATTCAAGTATGTGGCCCTGGGAGACCTCGTCATCCTCATCACTTTCGGCCCACTGGCTGTGATGTTTGCCTACGCTGTCCAGGTGGGATCCTTGGCCATCTTCCCTCTAATCTACGCCATCCCTCTGGCCCTCAGCACAGAGGCCATTCTCCATTCCAACAACACCAGGGACATGGAATCTGACCGGGAGGCTGGCATCGTCACGCTGGCCATCCTTATCGGGCCCACCTTCTCCTATGTCCTCTATAACACTCTGCTCTTTCTGCCCTACCTAATCTTCACTATCCTGGCCACACACTGCAGCATCAGCCTGGCGCTGCCCCTGCTCACCATCCCCATGGCCTTCTCCCTCGAGAGGCAGTTCCGCAGCCAGGCCTTCAACAAGCTGCCCCAGAGGACAGCCAAGCTCAACCTCCTGCTGGGGCTTTTCTATGTCTTTGGCATCATCCTGGCACCAGCAGGCAGCCTGCCCAGACTCTGAGGAGACCAGCAGCTCCCACCACAGCACAGCCTCTCCTCCGGCGGTGCAGAGCCAGAGACTGAGAAGGGGTGCCACTGGCCAGGGTGGGTGCACAGCAAGGCTGCGAACTCCTGCACTTGAGTGTTGGGATTATCGTCCTAAAGATAATCTGTTTGTGATTTGTGTTCCATGTTATGGGAAACCCTGAAACCGTTCTAGTGTCGTTCCTGTGTTATTTATAATCTCCACTAGAGGGTGTCATCGTGCCACTCTAGGATGGAAAGTCCATTCCCCTCCTTGTTCTAGACAGAATGCCCTGACAATTTGTGAAGGAGCTGTGTCCCAAAAGAGCCATAATGACTAGGCATGGTACTGCCCCGTTACCTTGGCACGTAGAAATTGCACTAATTGGTGCCAGGCCCCATTTACACAGAGCGCCTGTCCCCTGAATGTGCTGCCTGCTAGAGAAGGGTCCTCATTAACAGGGAGTGCTCCTGGCTTTTTGTGTAGTTGGTGGTTCAGACGCTCCTGTCCTTCATGTCTCCCTTCGCTCCTTGCCACTGTGGAGGACAGTGTCAGATCACCCTGCAGCAGGACAGTTAAGCCTCGGGCGGCTGAGACGAGCACTCTGCTCTCAGTAAAGCATGGCGTGGTGGGTGAGGGGGCGGCTTCCCTCATAGACTCCGCTAGGATGGCAGGGATTCTGGGACCTGAAGTGGCAGTGGGATGGGTGTTTAAAGGCCAAAGGGCTTTGTCCCCTCCCAGCTGCCTCCCCTGGTATTCCTCTTGCCTACCCAGGATCTCTGTCCCTCCATCTGTTTCCAGTGCCAGACTGTGGGCAACAGCAACACGTGAGTCAGGGACACTTACCCCCCTCCACAGAGCCACAAGATGGGCAAAGCAGGGACCTTCTGAATGTACGAGCCAGTGGACAGCAGTCCTGGCCACACTCAGCTGGAATGTGAGGCCCTGCCAGAGAAAGGACTATGAGCACAGGTCCTTCATCTCTCTGTGCTCTGATGCCTTCCTTGTACAGAGTGTGGCTTCAGTGAGGTCACATCCAAAGGACCAGAGGTGTCTCACTGTCTCCTGTACACTCTCTGAGTATAACATCTTGCATGGAAATGATCATACCATCTCCAGTGTGCTTTACTCTGATCAGCTGGCCTGAAGGGGGCTGCAGGCTCTCAGCCTGCAGAAAACTCCCTTGAGTTAGCACTGGGTCACTTCCTTAGGAAAACATTTTAACATTGCCCAGAGTTACTCTATAGTCAGGGTGGTTTGTCTACCAGAGAGCCAGAGTCCCTGAGCTTGGAGCAGGGTCCAGAAACCTAGGAACGGAATGTTCTTTCCTGTTCTCCCCAGTGTGCCGGGTTTGTGGCATCTGGTGCTTTTGAGTGTCCTGCCTGTGACCCCTGCTTGGGGCTAATAGTTGTCACCCAGACCAATGACTCTCACTGTCCATAAGCCAGGCCTGACACGTGGCTACCCTCATCTGAACTGTGTCAGCTGCTACACTGAGCTCTGGTGCAGATTTTAAATGCTTATTTTTATATACCATCCCCAGAGGCCATATTTAGTACCACATTTTGTATACAGACCACCATAATTTGTATTATGTCTCCTATTCAATGAAGGTTTCCTGTAGATTTGCTAATTAAAATAAGAGAAAATGTATGCCAGTGGCTTTGTTTCTTTGCTTTCTATCTGCTTTTCTTACTTGAAATGTGCAGAGACTTCTGGGAGTACCAGGCATGGTAGTGCACGCTTTTCATTTCCAGCACTGGGAATCAGGCTGGTGGATCTCAGGAGTGTGAGGCCACCTAGAGATACACAGTGAGACCTTTGTCTCTTACGAGACCTTTGTCTCCTAAACAAAAACCCATTCCAGGACTTTGGGAGAAGTGCCATATGGTAGAGGGTCACCTCATTACCAGTGATGAATTTGGGAACAGCTTGACCAGGGTTGATGGTTTTGTGACCACTTGCCATAAGTTTGACTCACCAGAAGGGAGCCTCCATTGAGAAAATGCTTCCTGGGCTGTAGGCAAGCCCATAGGGAAGCTTTTAAAGTTGGTGATTGGTGTGGAAGGGCCCAGCCCATTGTGGGCGGGGTGCCACCTGGGCTGGTAGTCCTGGGTTCTGTAAGAAAGCAGGCTGAGAAAGCCACCAGGAGCAGGCCAGTAAGTAGCAGAGCAGCCCTCCACGGCCTCTGTCTGCATCAGCTCCCGCCTCCAGGTTCCTGCCCTGTTTTCCAAAGATAAACAACAATAAGAAAATATAAGTCAAGGAAATCTTTTCCTCACTAAGTTGCTTTGGTCATGGTGTCATTGGTAACCCTACCTAGGATAGGGGCCATTAGGAAAGGTGTCAGGGACCATTGGGAGCCAGCTAGCCAGACCACATTAACCTCATTTCCCTCTATCCTCCCCTGCTTACGTTTTTCTTCTGCTAGGTCACCGTGCTGATGGATTAGGACCATGTAGTAGATGGAGTGCGTTTACATTTTGGCTAGGCATTTGACAATATATCCTTATGAATGAGGCAGAGATACGTGGAATGGATATCACCGTACTTAGATAAATTCCTGAGGCCGAATGTGCCGGCGTGGGAGAGAGCTGACGGATCAGTATGTCAGCAGCACAGGGAAGGCAGCCTTCAGCAGCACATTTGAACAAGCCCTGCCCTCTGCCCTCTGCCCTCTGCCCTCTGCCCAGCGAGACTCAATACCTGTTATTAATAACTGGAGTAAGGCAGCCCAAATTGAGGCTTTCGGGAACCACGGAGGGAGAGCTTCTAGAAGGACTGATAATTAGGACGCTCGTGAATTAGAGAGCTGCTTTCGCAGATCGAGAACTCGAGCATGAGTAAATGCAGAGCGATTGATAACACTCAGGCCTCTCTCCCTGATAGCAGCGTGTGATTGAGAAGGAGGTGCTGTGTGACGGGGGGGAGCAGATGTGGCTCTGGGTTTGAGAATGACTCTAGGCTACGTGGTCACACACCTTTACCATTTGAGTCAGATTTATTCTGCTCACACAGCGAGTAGCAGGGAATCCAATTCCAAGCACCTCAGGATTTTCCCCTGCCTGTAGGGTCACTGGGGATTCCTCAGTTTGGGGAGTTAAGGGGGGAGCAGAAGCTAGGTCTTCAGCCCTTACCAGCTGTAAGGTTGCCTCTCTGCTGTATAATGCTGGGGTTTAGGCCTGGAATTCACCCTGAACCTTGAAGGGTTCAGGATGCTGACAGGTAGCATGGGCCTGTGAGGGATGCTGGTTCCTGCCACCCCATCCCCGCTTTCTACTCTTTCTGTGGTTTCTCTGTTCACCTCTGCTGCTCAAACCTGCCCTCCTTCCATACGTTTGCTGAACCCGCACACAGTGTCCCACCTAGAAGACCTTGGAAGCTCAGGGCTGGCCTGCTGTGGAGGGGAATGAACCATGAACCCATCATATGCCACCTTATTTTCTGTGTTAATATCCAACCACACTCACACTGGAACCCAGCCCTAACCTCAGGCTAAGACAGTGATGACCTTGGTGAAGGTTACAATGCTACAGGAGGTACACAGGAAAGAGATTACAGTTCAGAATAAGGAGGCAGACACTGGACTTGAACCTGGACACCTTGTTTGCCTCGAAGAGACTCTGTGTGGAGACAGAGCAAGAGCATATTATGGAGATGTGCACTTGGACTTCAGAAGTACCTTTGACAGCATATGAAACGCAGAATGAGTGGAGATAGAGTTGGGAGCCAGCAACATTTCTAAGTGTGTGTGTGTGTGTGTTACATGGGTAACAGCTGTAGCAGACATTTTACAGGTTCTCAATGTGGGAACCATATTTTGAAGGTGTTATTAACAAACCGGATCTTGCCCAAGATGCATTTGGAATAAAGATGAAGGCACACAAGACCACATTGGCCTGGAAAGGAGACCCAAGAGAGTTGTCTTGGGGAAGAATTGGGCCAGGCATGTGGTATTCAAAAAGCAAAACCAGGACTTGCAGATAGGAGTTGCATGACCCTACGTAACAGCTCTTGTGTTAAAGAAACCTCTGCAGGTGTGAGTGGAAGCAGAAGCTGGAGGGCTGGGAACACCCCAGTGGGTGGGGAGTTCGCTGTAACTAAAGAGAAAAGCTGGTTCCTTGGCAAGAACGCTGAAGCAGAGTCGCACCACAGAGAGGCTCGCTGAGACAACTGGAGTCTTCTCACCCTGTGATTTGGCTGTTCTGATAGAGAGTTGCTCCATGGACCTGCCTGTGAGGGTTGGAACCAGAGGGTACAAGAAACACGTCGACAGTTCAGCTTCTAAGTGTCATCACAGCTGTGATGACTGATACCCTCTTCCGGTTTTGTTTGCCTTTCAAAAATTACATACAGACACACACCCAGACACATCCATGCAATTGACTTCACCCTCAATGGCCCTCGAAGGGAGGTGGCTGACAGCTGCTCTCCTCTGTGCCCACTGCTAATGGACTGTCAGCCTCTTTTATTACAGGCTACAGACCACGAAGGCTGGTGTAAGAGCGCCTCTGGCGAGACCTGTACTCATGTGGCAGCCAGCTGACACTTGTGATCTGCCAGGGCAGCAGAGGGTGGTGAAGCCTAGTGAGGCCCTGCCTGGGGGCCTGGCAATCACTGAACCCAGGCAGAGCTCACCAGCAGAGGCCAGCAGTTGTAACTGTGAGACACTCTCCTACCTCCCAAGATGCAGAAGCACTAGATGAGCCAGGGAATGTCTTGGTCACATGCTCCTGACCAAACTGTATGTGTTGGTTAACAGGAAATTGCTCTGGACTCTCTGGTAGTTAAGGCATTGCCCCAAAGTCTGCACTCCACGCTCCAGCCATACCCTTGCTTCTGTATATCCCAACACAGCTTAGAATCGCCACCACAGTTAGAGCTAGAGTCATGGATAACAAGACAGCTCCAGTGTGTGTTCTGTGTCTGTTTGTTAACGTGTTTAGTGTCAGTGTCCCCCAACAGGTGGCTGGTGGACAGGCAAGTCAGACTGTATTTCAGCACCTGCCCAGCACTAGCACAACTGACCACAGTGCGTTTCAACAACTGGTCATGGAACACAGGCTTGGGAGTGGCTAGACCCTATGGGACAGGTTTGCCAACCACGCTGACATGCGTACCACATAGCTGGCTGACCCACAGCAGTAAGGAATTCCACCTGGGGTTGGAAGTGGAAGGGGAAAATGACAGTAACTCTGAAGATCTCTTAAGGTCTAGCTCATGTTTCCGGAAACCTGTAAATAATTAAGGTGTTGGATAAATGACTGAGGGAATGTAGGGGATAATGATGGCATTTAGTGCAAGCTTACTGTGTACCAAGCCTTGTTCGGAAGCTTACATATATTGTTTTAATGTTCCTAATGGCTCCACATAAAGGTTATTGAGGTCTTTTTTTTTTTCATGAGACAGAGTAAAGGGAGATGATTAATTGACCAAGTCACCCATCATTGAGACCTTAGTCTGTGTCCATGTGAATTCTCTCCCACAGCCTCTTGTCCTGTCTCTGCTTACCTCACAGTGTCTTGCTCATGCGAGGACTCCAGCCACGGGTCAGTCCTTGGGAGTGTGAGGTGTGAGGACTGAGGGGTGGCCGAGGCCTTGGAGGGCTGGACTCCCACGTGGCCTTCCCATGGCCACAACACTAACGTGGGAGTGACTGGGCCAGCACCTGCAGGCCAGGAAGGTAGTTCCCCTCCAAGTGAGCCAGCCACCTGCCACAGGACATTCCAAGATGGGCAAGAGGCGGCCAGAGAGCAGGTGGAAGAGATGAAGAGAGGAAACACCAGGGCCCCTTAAGAGCTGCCTCCCATATTAACACTGGCCTACAGTGTTTCTGCCTTCAAAGTGAGGTCCCCTTGGGCACTCTGCCTTGGGCCTCCAGTTGCTCAATGGTGAGAGAAGAGGTAAGTCTACATTACTGTGGAGGTGGGGGTGGGATCAAGGTTTCAAGTCAGAGCCTGCCAAGTTCTGATGACCTCTCACGTCAGCTGGAGAGGAAGGCCTATTTTCAAGTTAAATGTGGGCTCCCCTCCCTCCCTTCCTCCCTCCCTTCCTCCCTCCCTTCCTCCCTCCCTCCCTCTGTCCTGTGGTCAGTTTAGCCTTTTCTTCAGCTCTTACCTGGCCACTGAAACAGAGGGGCCTTAGAAACAGCCCAGACGCTTTGCCCGATGAGAGTGCAACCAGCCACCAGGGGGCGTCAGAGAAAACTCCAGTTCACCTTCAGGGGGATCAGGCTCTGCTGACTTGTGAGTGTTCAGGTAAAGGCGGTGAGGAGAGATGCCCCTTTGGGTGAGTGTGCTTCCGTTAGGGAAAGGTGATGGACAGAGTCAGCTACAGAACAGAGAGCAAGAACTGTAGCTCGCTGAGGGTGTAGATCATCTGCAGATTGGAGCCAATCAGGAGGGGTTTCTGGGAGGAGATGACAATGGACTGAGCTCAGGGTTCCCAGGAGAAGTTAGCCAGGAGAGGTGCTGGTGACCTGGCCTACCTGTCCTCACAGCTGGAGAGTTGTCGCCCCCTGCTGAGACCATCCAGGGCACATAGCCAGACTGTAGTGTTGAGGCAGATGTGCCAAAGGTGCCCTTCTCACTGCCAAGGTCAAAGCCAACTGAGGAGTGACTGATAACCTTGTTGAGAAACAATCAGAAGGAGATGGTAGCACACTTAATCAGCCCAGGCTGCCGGTACTAAATCCAGCTGAATGGCCTGGAATGATGAAGCTCAGGGAGAGCATTGCTCCCGAGCCTGCATCTGCCGAGGACGAGGGCTTCATTCCTGCTGTCCCTGGCTTTCTGCTATCTTGTTAGGCCTCCCGCTCGAATGGTTGCTATACGCTGGCATCAACACACAGTTCTCTGTAGCAACCAAGGACAACCTATTCAGAGCCTTTCTTGCAGAAGAGAGCCAAGCCTGTTCTGGGGCCTGCCAGGAGTCATAGTGGATAGAGAGGCTGCCTGATGGGTACCTCCTAGGTTCAAGACCACATCTTGGAGTACAGTCTGAGTTCAACAAGGCAAGACTATCTGCAGAACGCCCAAGTCCAATTTTACCAAAAAGTTGTCAGCATATCTTTAACTGTGCATGTGCATATGTACAGATAGATCTGTGAGACCATTTGGATGTGCACGTCCCCCTCACTCTGTACTGGGACAGTGTTCCAGGTATTCAGGAAGTACCACAAATTCTTGGAACCCAGTGTAATGAGCTCTACCTTGCAGAACAATCTCAATAACCAGATAAGCAGTCTCCACGCTGCTCTGGGGTGGACGAAAAGAAACCACAGGGGCTGTGAGCAAATGATTGCCCAGAGCAGCTCCAGGCAGAGGCAGGGGGATACAGTTGTTCTTTATCCTGTCGGTTCAGAGCTGCGCCTGGCTGGATGCAGGGCCTGGCTGCTCTGCTGAGAAGAGTCATTCCTCCCCGAAGAGAAACTGCAGCAGGAGAGGGATGAAGGCAAAGATAGGCAAATCCCTCAAGTGAGGCAGAGCCCTCGGAATCTCTGCCTCAGGCCGTGCGGTAGATGTCGTGGAGCTGAATTAACAAGAGCTATGAGGAAAGCCCCTGCCTCCTCAGGAGGACCTGTCTCCTAGAGGAAGCTAGGCCCTGCTCTGGGACCCTACTGCCAGCTCCCGGAGTTGGGGGCGTGGATCTCTCTTGTTGGTAAAGCAGTAGAGGCCTGTCACATGACCAGTCACGAGAGCCACTATAGCCAGGATTTGGGAGAACACTTGGGTCTCTCATGGAATCCCCCTGTGTCTGTCCTGAGTTGACTATGGAATTTGAGTCAAGATATTCTGAGGGATCAGGTGATTCTCTCAAGGTCATCTAGCCACCATTGGAGGCCCCACGTAGAAGCTGATTCTCTCCTGACCCCAAATGCAGCACTTCCGGGGTTAAAGTCATCCTCTATGTCACTGCTCCACTCTCCTTTGAAGGCAGGAGGGGAGGCATTGTTTAGGCTTTTAAATATAAGTCTCATTTTTGATTTACACATTGAAAGAGCCAGAGCTGCCTCTTGCCATTATCCCTCCCAGTCCCTGTCCCCTTCATCTCCCTTCTCCTCCCTCACCCTGTCCCCAGTTCCCCTCAGCACACCTTTGCTCTCCGGCACTGAGACAGCTTCCTAAGCTGGCTGCTCTGGGTGTTAGAGGACAGGCGGAAGAGTCAGGGCATAGGCACTCCACTGTGGGGGTGGCGCTTCTCTTTGAGAGTTAGATGATTTAGTAGTCACGGGTTTTATGTGGCTGCCCCGGCAAGTCACCTCAGCCATCTCTGAGATCTGGAGTCAGCTTTAGACTGCAGCAGCCATAGGTGGAGACACCCACAGAAGTGCGTGCTGACACATCTTGCCCTCTGGCTCTCAATTCTTCTACCCTGTCACCTGGATTGGGTTCATACAAGCTGATTGTCACATTTGAGCAATGCCATGACCCAGTTTCCTAATGAGGAGAGTGAGGCTCTTCCAACAGGGTTAGCACCTTGCTGACTCTGCCCTCAGATCCAGAACCCAAGAGCACAGTACCAGTGACAGAGCTGGGCTTTGGAACTGGGTCTTTGACTCCTTCCCACTCTGCTCGGTGGCATGGGCCAGCATCTCTTCTGTATACTGTCATAGCCTCCAGAAGGCTGGAGGGGCCCCCTAGAACCCTCCTGAAACCAGGGATCAGCTCCAAACACAGCCAAGAGGCCAACATGCTCTGCCTCACAAGGCACCAGTGGCTTGAGATGGCTCCCCGGGCGAGGATAAGTGCCAACCATCGAGGAGCCACTGATTGCACCGATTGGGGCTAATCTCCCTGAGAAATGATGGGGACCAGTTGCTTTGGCAGCTGTAGGGCTGCATCTGAGCCCCAGTGCTGGTGTGTGTGTACCCACCCCCAGATCCGCACCGTCATTGGCTTGTTGCAGAAACAGATGTTCTCTATTCTCTTTGTCCCTAATAGGCACTTAAACACTGGAGGGGGAGCCAGCAACGGGGACAGAAATCATGTGACTATTTCAGGCTTTTTCTGGAAGGATAGGCTCCTATGAGACTTGGGGTCCGGGAGTGGGTGTGTCAGAGGATCAGCCCCTGCCCTGAGTGCTTCTGGGAAAATCCTGGGAAAGCTACCATAGTAAAAGTGGGCATTGGGTGCTGAGGACAACTTCTTGGGGAAGCTGCCTTAAACCTGTCATCAGGATTGGCCCCAAAGCTGACATCAGAGGGAGGGAATGTTGGGACTTCTGGCCTCCTGCCTCCCAGACTCCAGAGGATTGGAGGGGGTCAAGGGCTGGTGAGACTGATGTCTTTTGTTCCATTCTCATTTGAGCCTTACCTGTCTGTCCATCCATCCAGTGTGCACACATCATCCATGCATCTACTGAGAACATCCAGTATCTGGCAGCAGGTCTGCAGGTAAAACATTTCCCGAAAAAGGCTTTGCACCACCCTGTTTGCCTGTTCAGCCATGATCATGATTTAATGGGAGCTTGGAGTCTTTCCTGCCCCTGAACAGCTCTGCATCAACCCGCCTCAGTGCCCTGAGCTCCACAATCCATCAGCCTTGAGAATGGAAGGCGTCCCATTTCCCAGAGGTCCACGCTAAGATACTGGCATGCCACCGAGGAGATTCTCAAAGAGGAAAAAAACAAACAAACAAAAAAAAACAACCCACTACCATCTTGTCACAGTAGAGAGCAGAGGGTCAGGCCTGGGCACTCAGTGAACAGGGTCCGGTGGGAGAAAAACGAGAAGCATCCACCCCATAGATGTTGCTTTAGGAGGGAAGATCTGAGGATGTCCCAGGAGCAATGGGGACTTATAGGGGCGAGAGGAGAGGGGCGTCTCGTGGAGGGCATCATCTGAAGCATGACCCATGCTTTCCTGGATGCTTTGCTTTTTACCTGGAGACCCTCGAGGTAAGCAGAGACCTGTCTAAGAACAATCCAGCACAGGGAAGAGTTAGGGAAAGGTTTTATTATCTTCTTTTTATTATCTTCTACTGACCTGCAAAAGTGGGATGCTCAGAAATGGACCAACCTCTGTCACCACAAGCCCTGCCCCTGAAGATCTCAGTGGGGCAGAGTAACGGGTAGAGGCTACAGCTGTTTGGTCACCTTCCAAACCCCTGCAGCCTGCCCTGTGTTGTCTTCCCCACGGGCAGAGGACTGGTTACAGATGAGCTCAGGCCCCACCAGGGGCTGCCAAGGGCAGAAAGTAACCTGCTCCACCAGGACAGTTTTTTATTTTGTTTTGCTTTGAGATAGGAGCTCACAGTGTAGCCCTAGCTGGCTAGAACTAGAAGCATAGTTCAGGTTGACTGCTCTTGAACTTTCAGCAATCCTCCTGCTTCTGTTTCCAGAGTACTGGGATGACAGGTGCAACCATACCTGGCCAGTTTGCAAGAGAACCTAGTCACAGGGCTGGGGAGACTCTGTCCCTCTGTGTCCTTCATCTGATGGATGTTAGGAAGGTAATTAACTGGGGAGGTGTCCAACAGGCAGAGACACCCTTGGTAACCCCTAACTACTTAATATTCAGAGCCCATGTTACCCTCTCATAGCAGAGAGTTTCTGGGGGGAGAAATCCCATTGTGAAGTACATTAAAATTCACCTTAAATGATTTCCATAAAGACAATTATTATTATCGGTGATAATTCTCAGTGGCTGCCTGGTGTACTAAGTGTCAGACTTGTAGTGGGGGTGGGGATGTTACGGTGGGCGGGGATGTTACGGGGGGCGGGAATGTTACGGTGGGCGGGAATGTTACGGTGGCCTCCAGGAAGCACTGAGGAGTTCTGTCCAGCATCTCTGGAAGCCTCCTAGACCCTGTCCTCCTCGTGTCCCCTCCAGTAACACAGCGTTAGACAGGAACACAGCTATGGATAACATATTCCTAACTCCCAAGTGACATGGGGTTGAATGAAGAACACAGTCTAGGAGAAAATTCAAGAAAAACAGCCAGAAGCTCTCAAAGGCTGGCTGACTTCTGTCAGTTCCCCCTCCTCTCCCTCCCCACCCCCAACTCTTCTTCTCACTTCTCTGGCTCCTTGCTTGGATCGTGTAAGCTTTACATACTCACTGCACTGCTGTGGATTGAACCCAGGACCTCAAACATAGAAGGTGAATGCTCTAGAAACATAGCTGAACTATGTTCCCAGCCCATTTTGGGCAGAGATGGGCATATGAAAACTTAAGATTACAGAGCTCTGGGAAGTTTGACAGGTACATCCGTGGCTGTCCCGTGCCCACACATCTCTGACCAGCAGAGACGTGGGAATAAACGACACGGGACGCCAAGGTGGGTTCAAGCAGCTTGCCTTCTCAGCTTCTGCTTTATTCTGCTTCTCTCTCTCTCTCTCTCTCTCTCTCTCTCTCTCTCTCTCTCTCTCTCTCTCTCGGGTTTCACACAGCTGCAGCCGTTCACTCACTCACTCTGCTCTCTCCTACGCTGCTCTCTAATGCTGGTGCTGCTCTCTGGCCTAACGCTACTGGCGCTCTCCTATGCTGGCGCTCTCTAACACTGGTCCGGTCTCCTCATCTGGTCTCTCTCTGCTACGCTGGTCTCTGGTCTCTGGTCTCTGGCCTCTCTGCTGGGCTGGTCTGGTCTCTGGCCTACCTCATCTGGGGCTGCCCTCAATTTATACTCCCATTCACACGCCACCTCACACCACCCAATCATAAATGCACACACCCAAGGCAGCATGTAGGATTGGCTGATAGAATAGTATTGTGAGATGTTGCTCTAATCTCTCCAACGAGTTACATGCGCTGTTTGTATTGCGCATGACTGAGACTGGGATAAACAAGTGAGGTCATGGGGCTTGGCATAGAGCCAGGCGCCATCTTTGGCCCATGCGGCTGTGCCCGCTCCCCACACGTGGCCCCAGACAGAATTTCTGCTCCAACAGCCCAGCATGGTGAGGTGAATGTCTTAACAGCAGCCTGTGTCTGGGAGCCTGGGTCTCTGGCCTCTGAAGGCACATTCCTACTTAGAACTAATCCATAGTATTAGAAGTTAGGACAACAGTTGCTTCTGTTGGGGACATAAGAAGGGGACATTGTGGGCACTGACTAAACAGACATATTTGCTTGTCATGAAGGGGACAATTAAAATGTGAGTGTCCTACTGGAAGTATGGGATATCTTCATGCAAAAGTAGCTGTTCTTGCTTGAATAGCTGTGGAATTATACCTGCTCTGTCAGGGCAGGGTGGTCCAGGGAGCAGAAAGTGCTCCCAATGGCTTCCCAGTGGGATGTGGAATTGGTTTTTCTTTTTGGGCAGGCTGTGGCTCTACAGCTGTGGCAGGGTTCCAGGTCTCCACTCTTCTTTGTCAGTGCTGGGATCCAGATGTTACACACACACACACACACACACACTCACTCAGGTGCTCTTTGTCACTGTGTAGCCCTGGCTGGCCTGGAACTTACCATGTAGACCAGGCTGGCTTTGAACTAGATGCTCCTAAAGGCCTGTGTCACCACCCCCAGCCACAGTGTGCTTTTGTTTGGGAAGGATTTGATTTTGACAGTATGTGTGCTCTCCTAATGTTAGAGTTCCCTGGCAACTTCTGAGCACCTACTACTCAGCTCTGGAGGTGATGTGGCCCTGGTGCATTCTGGGCCGCAAGGAAGTCATACGGGAATGAGGACAGAACACAGTTGTCTCCGTCACCGCCTGCCACCGCTGCTCAGATTCCTGCAGTGTGCATTTCTCTCCTTCTGATGCCAGATTAAGGTTCTCTAGAGAAACAGCTGATGGGAAAGTGTATGGTGTTTATTAGAATGGCTTACAAGCTCTAGCCTAGCTAGCCCATCAATGTCTGCTTACCAACAGAAGGTCCAAGGATCCAGTAACTGTTCGGTCCTAGAGGCTGAGTATCTTGGCTAGTCTTCAGTGTATGTTAGAATCCTGAAGACCTGGGCTCCAGGGTCAATTACCCTTGTTCACATCCAGAGCTTGAGTCTGTCTTCTGCCTTCCGTGCCCTTTATGTCGGCTGTCACAGAAGGTGTGGACCAGACCAAAGGTGCAGCTTCCCACCTCAGAGGATCTGGATTAAAAGTGGGTCTTTCTACCAACTCAGCTACCATCCAGGCTCAGATCCTGGGCTTTGAGTCAACCCAGCCCAATACCTACCCTGTCTATGACCTGCTGGTCCATGTGAAGGGACTGGTCTTGCAGAACCAACCCTGCAGGATCTCCGTGACACAGGGCAACAACAGGATATTCAGAACATCCTGAGGAAGATCCAGTGTAGACAGTGTAGCAGCAGGAGAGGCTGCAGACCAGACCAAGGGCTCATTGCAAACAAGTGAACCTGTTTAGACAAAAGAGTACACTGTGGGACAAACGGAGACTGGCATACCACAGCTTCCACAGAGAGGTGGGTTTTGTTTTTGTTTTTCTTTGTAGGGGGAGTTGCAAGGGTGGAGGGTGGGTGTGGAGGGAAGGGAAGATGAGTGGGATTGATATGCATCAAGTGAAATTCACAAAGAATCAATTAAAAAGTTTAAAAATGCAAAAGGGTGGGTCTTCCCACTTCAAATATTTAGTTAAGGAAAAAATACCTAAAAAAATAAAAATTAAAAATTAAACTGGGTGGTGGTGGTGCACCACCCAGCACTTGGGAGGCAGAGGTAGGAGGATCTCTGAGTTTGAGGCAGCCTGGTCTACAGAGTGAGTTCCAGGACAGCCAGGGCTACACAGAGAAACCCTGTCTTCAGAAAGAAAGAAAGAAAGAAAGAAAGAAAGAAAGAAAGAAAGAAAGAAAGAAAGAAAGAAAGAGGAGGAAAGAAGGAAGGAAGGACAGAAAGAAAGAGAGAAAGAAAATACCTCACAGGTGTACCAGCCACTTGAGTTTTAGTTAATTCCAGATGTAGTCAAGCTGGTACCTAGGAATAGCTACCACATCTCAGTGTGAGGATCCAAAGGAAACTTGAAGTAATAAGGCTCCAGACTCTGACCCCAGACCGGTTTCCATGATGCTACATTAGAACAGATGCCCCAGCTACACCCCTGTTCCAGGTCCTTCACCATTCTTTTAATCTTAAAATTGTTTAGAGTGTGTGTGTGTGTGTGTGTGTGTGTGTGTGTGCGCGCATCAGCACGCCATGCCATGCGTGTGGACTTGGGTCTCTCTGATGTGGGCACTGGGTATTGAACCTGGGTCCTTAGGCTTGGTGGCAAGCGCCCTCACCTATGGAGCCATCTTGCCAGCTCTTGTCATTGTCACTCTTCTTATCCATCACCTCCCGACGGATGCTGTGAACCTGGATCGGGCTTTTGGCTCACTGACTGGTAGGAAGGATGTAAGACCATGCCTGGACCTCAGAGTCCACAGCTTCCATCCTGGCTTTCAGAACTTCTGAAGCCAGGCACATAACGGACTGTTCAATCCTCTCAAACTCTGCATGAAGCAGAGTTTCTGTGCCACTCAGAAGATGCCAGCCGCAAACACCACAGGAGTGAGTGAAGCAGGCGTGCGAGCTTACCGCGTTCCAGCCGTGAGCTCTGTCCATAGCCACACTGAGAGCGCAGCTTACAGGCTGTGAGCAAATGAACAGTGGGCATCCTAAGCCGATAAACCTTGGGTTGCTTGTTTACACAGCAGTTCATAATCCACACAGTCACCCCCCTCTCTCTCTCACACACACACATGCAACACACATACAACACACACATATACCATACACACACACATACAACATACAACACATACAACACACACATACATACAGCACACACACACATACAACACACTTATGCACACACACACATACACCACACACATACACCACACACATACACCACACACACATACACGCACACACATACAACACACACACACATACATGCACACACGCTTGAGCACTCACTGGCCAGTGCCACATTCCACTGGGGTGGAACTGCGCCCTCACAGGCTCCACCCCCTCTCGCTGTCTAGAAGCTTCAGAAACAACTTTCTTCCCAAGATTTGTTCCTTTCCTCGTTCTCACTGGTTTCCAGGGCTGGCACGACAGTGCCCATTGCTCTTTATTAGTTTAATATACGTTGAAGCCTCCAAATAGATGCTGGGGCCCAGGTGGAGCAGACGGGATGTGACTAAGTTCTGGGGATGATTGATAATGAGTAAGGACTGGAAAATCAATTGTGTTAATTCCTGGTCTGTCACCGGGACCGAGAATTAATGAGAAAATCTGTCCAACTTAATGGTATTTACACATTATACAGAGTGTGATAAAATTGTCTGCAGGTGCTGCCTGGCATTCCAATTACAGTCGAGGGACAGGCCAGGACCCAGCCTGGGCGTCGGTAACCTCCCTAGGATCCTTTAACTTCCTCCATGACTTTGGAGTAAGCTTCAAGCACCCAAGTGGATGTCGCTGTCATGGATGGTCCCCACCAAGCATGGGCTACCCAGCTGGCATAAAACCAGGGATGAGCTGAAGGGTACACTTCAGGTCTGCTTTGGAGATATATGCGCTATCACCGCAACACATCTAAGGGACGAGTGTAGTGGCACACATCTTTAATCCTAACTCTTGGGAGGCAGAGTCAGGCATGTCTCTGTGAATTCAAGGCCAGACAGGGCTATGTATTTAGAACCTGTCTCCACAGACAAACAACACACCTGAAAGAATGATTTTTTAGCTCACTGGTTCAAGGGACTCAGCTCCTAGCACTTCGCTCTATTGGTGCTGGGGCTTGGTGAGCTTGGAGCGTAATGGTGGCAAGCAAGTATAGAGGAAGCCATTCACTTCATGGTGGAGAGAGAGAAAGAGAGAGAGAGAGAGAGAAAGAGAGAGAGAGACAGGGGTGAGGATGGGGTCTAAACTTCAAAGGCACGCCCACAGTGGCCTTCGCCCTCCAGCTCTGTCCCACTGAGATTTCCCTCAGCTGTGGCACCGAGCATTTGACACTTGAACTCTCAGAGGGTAACCATCTACAAGTCTCGAGCGAAGCTGACAATGGTCAAAGAGGACTTGCTCTTACATGCTGTCAGGGCACGTGGTCTGGGGGCACGGTCCACCTGCACCCCCAGTCCTCTTCTTCAAGAGGGAGTCCACACCAGCTCTGTCCCACCACACACCCACAGGGTGGTCAGTCTTGGAAGACCACCTTGAAAAACATGTTGACTGCTGCAAGGAGAGAGCCTGCCTCAGGCCGCGATCCTGCTTCTGCTGGAGGCAGGACAGAGAGCCTTCAGATGGCCCCATGGAAGGTGACTTCAGTACTGCCAGCTCGTGTTAGCAATTCCTCGGGCACCATCCTCTCCCACACCGAAGAAGATGGTTTCAGGAACCAATGAGGTAATATGGTGGCCCAGCCATTTCTTCCTCCCATTCACTCTTGGGAGTCTCGCTGTTGTGCGGGGAGGGCCCTGTTGGGAATAAGACCTCACTAAGTGTCAGCACCAAAAAGGAAGCCTGAACCAGGCTGCCTCACCACAGTTCCTGAGCTAAATTGTTCCCCAGCTTCTGACCCCCCCACCCCGGAAACTGGCAAAGATAGAGGTGCTTACTGCTAACCTAAGCTGCTGAATGTGAGGGCCACTTTTACACAGGTTGGGGGTGAAGCAGGCAGGCAGAGGCAGGGTGAGCATATCCTGCAGGGTGTACTCATAGAAGCCTTCCCAATGCCTTTCCTGTGCTTCCACCTTGATTTAAAAAATATTAGTGTGTGTGTGTGTGTGTGTGTGTGTGTGTGTGTGTGTGTATTTGTATGTCTGTCTGTATGTGTTTGTGTGTATGTGCACACACATGCATGTATGCACATGTGTGCAGTTGCACGAGGAAGCTGGAAGAGGTCACAGGATGCCCTGGAGCTGGAGTTACAGGTGGTGGTGAGCTCCCTTGCATGGGTGCTGATAATCAGAACTGGGTCCTCTGCAAGAGCAGTAATGCTAAGCCATCTCTCTAGCTCCCTGCCGTCATTTAAATGCTTTTGGTTTTATCTTTTAATATTTTTAAGGTCTCTCTATGCATGTCCATCTATGGGTACATGCATGTAAGCACAGATGCCTATGGGGACCAGAGATGTCAGGTCTCCTGGAATTGGAGTTACAGGTGGCTGGGGGCCACCTGATGTGTTCGTAAAGTTTTTTTTTTTAATTAATTTACAAATAACTAGTGGTGGTGGACAAGAACATCCCGCAGTGTTCCTGTGGAGATGAGGGCATCTCTGTGGAGTTAGTATCCTCTATTTGAGGAACCCTGAGATTGAACTTGGGCTATCAGACTTGGCAGCAAGACCCTTTGCCCACTGAGCCATCTCGCCGGCCCATCTACCCGATTTCTGCCCCAGTGAAATCCCTCCTGTGTTTTGCAGCTTCCTAAGCACACACACCACCCTCCCGCCTCTGAGCCTGCAGAGGTGCCGCCCTCCCTGACTGACAGCCTTTCCACTCTGCTCCCTCCATGTTTCCCCAGGCCCTTCCCCCACCTTTAAGACTTGACTCCCCTGTGCCCTCCCCTGGGAAGGTTCTTAGGACATTTTCACCACCTTTTTAGGCACCCGAGGACCCTCTGATCCTTTATGGCTACCCGAGGGATGTGAGCTACACAGAGTATGAGTTACAGCATCAACTCCATCCTTCTTACTTGCTCCCGGGCACCCAGAGGATGCTCAGTGTAGGTGTAGGCAACCCTGGGGAGCAAGATGGCATCTGCATGCAATTTCACTATAAGGGGCAGGAGGGGCAGAGCCTGGTGAGTAGACTAGGGCTTCTGTGGTTGACCCCTGTGGTCAGTTTGGGGGCCATTCACCTAGCCCCCATGGTCATTCTTCTCACCTACCATCGCAGAGCACCTTTGGTCTGGGGACAGGACATCACTTTGGAGGGTCCAGTGTCAGTGTGCCCCTGTGACGCTTCCTTCCAGAACCCTCTTCTTTCTTGTTTGATGCTTTTGCTTGCCCAGTCTCTGCCCTTCCTCCCTGAAGGGCAGAGGAGCAACATACAGACAAATGTGACTTCTGAAACAGGTTTAAAGGTCTTTTCCCAGAGACCCCAAGCTCATTTCTTCTCTCCGTGTCTCCAAAGTACCAAAGCAGCCATTCGGATTTCAAATGCCCCGAGCCGGGGTGCAGCTGAGCTCTTTATTGCACACAATGAATTTGTTATGTGGGGATTCTCTGGCCTGGAAGATGGCTTAATGACCAGCATCGCCCGGCTTCCCAGCCCGGCCGCTGCTCAGAGGCCAGAGAGCCTCTCTGTCTGCTTGCTTTTTGGTCAGAAGGCTGACAGGGGGGTCTGTGAGCATTTGGGGACGGAGAATTCCCCCATAGGCTTGCCTGCTATGGCAGTCAGCTCTGATTTGTGAAGAATCTTGCAGACTCTGAGACCTCACGACAGTTGGCAAGCCATCCCATAGCAGGGGAGAGCAGAGCTAAGGTTTCCTGCCAGGACTATCTGATTTCAAGGCCCTGCTCTGAGCCATCAGCCCCACATGCCTGAGTCTGTGAATGCCTAGTTTGGGCACTGTATAGGTAATAATTTCTCTCCTTCTTCCAGCCCCTAGTCCCTCCAGAGGCCTCAAAGAATTTCCACAGGATTAGCTAAAAATAAAAGAAATGAAGCCCACAGTTGAGGTGTCTGGGTCCTCAACACCCCCAAGTTCCTCAGCCTCCAGAAGCCAGTCTGAGGCCTAGCAGCTCCTGTTTATCCGAATCTTCCACCTGTCTCAGGCAGAGGGAGGGGCCGCTGGCTGCCCAGATTTATCTCCCAGAACTCCTCAGAGCAGAGCATGTGAAACCTGTGAGCCAGCCGAGGAGAAAGAGATTAAAGACGAAAAGGATTAGAATCTACAGGGCTCCTGCGCGCTGCCGAGTCTCCTCTCTTCGATCTCTCTATTAGGCAGCTGGACAGAGCCAGCTGCAGCGGTGGCAAGGACTGCCTCCCACCCCACCCCCACCCGCCTGGGCCTCAGGGACAGCTGCACCGTTAAGGCACAGAGGTGGGGAGGCAGTGTGTTCAGGTTGGGGCAAAACATAGAAGGAATTTCAGGTACAGAAACGAGGCACGGTGTAGGGTAGACACCCTGGATCCACCCACCTTCCTCCCTCCCTGCCCGTATTCCTTAGCTTTTGCTGCAGAACGTGGTCTCCCACATTCAGAGATTTTTAAATTGGCTATTATTTTATTGTATTTTTCTCATTTTTGATTATGTGTGTATGGGTGGGCGCATGCGTTTCCGGTCACCTGTGTCTAGGTCAGAGGACAGCTTGCAGGCATCAGTCAGTACTCTGCCTCTATCATATGGGTCTCCAGATCGGACTCTGGTTGTCCGCTTGTCAGCAAGGGCCTTTCCCACCCCCTGAGCCATCTCACCAGCCTAAGTGTGGCTTCCTTATGGAAAGGGAATTGAGATTCATCTCACAGCTGCTGTGAAGAAAGATCACCGGGTGCGGTGTCAGCAAACTGTTTAGCCTCTCTGTAGATCAGTTTTCTTACCTGTAAAATGGGAGAGCACACTTGCTTCATAAGGAGGCTTTGAAATGACTTAGCAGTTTCCCATTGCTGGAACTAACATAGTAGGTTCTCCATAAAGGCGGGCTCTCCTTTCCAGCTGCCCCCACGTTCTAATTGCTGGTGACCTCATCTTTGTTGGAGAAAGATGGGTCAATAGGTAGGAACAGCAAAGAGAGGCTGGAGAATGCAGAGGATGAAGTCGGCAGTGAGGGTCTTCCCACACTGAAGCTGCTCAATTTTGTCCTGGGGACAAAATTGGGTCCTGGGGACAGCTCTAGGGCTTGAGGGACCAGGACAGCTCAGCTGTGAGGTTGATTGTCAGGAACACAGGGAAAGCCAGGAGCAGTGACAGGCTACCGTCAGGACGTCATAGTGACTTCAGAGACTGGATCATAGCATGACATGGCCATTCAGCTTTGTTCACTCTGGGGGGCACGCCAGCCAGCACTACTCAGCGAGACCCTGTTTCAAAACAACAGCAAGAGAAGCCACCGTCACCCCATAGGGATTGGTGTGCAGAGGGTAGCAAGAAAGGCAAGGGTTAGACCCCTGCAGAGCGCTCCGGGTCACCAAGTAGCTTTGTCTTGAGTGGGTTCAGAAAATGGAGTCTCTGGGGACTGCAATGAATACAGCTAATGGTGAAGGGCCTTTAGTGGTGAAGATGTAAAGCTCGTGTTAATAGATCCATAGGATAAACTCTCTCCTGTGCCCATTGTTAAGGGGACAGTTCAGTGGCATAAGGACCTCTATGCATTGTGCAGCCAACACCACCCTTGTGTCCAGACTCTTTGATGTGGCCTTTTCTGGAAGTGTCTGCCCGCCTGCGGACTCCCTCCGGCCTGCCTCCCTGATCATATCAGGAGCATGATGGGAGGAGGAGGGGCAGCTCAAACCCGCTTCTTCCCTCCTCCAAGGGGAGGTGTTAAAATGATCCACCTTTGAGGTTTCGTCTCTGCTTCAAAGACTCTCGGCAGCTCTGCAGATGCCGCCGGAACAGCGCGGCATGAAAGGGAGTTATCAATAGTTACCTGGAGCCGGGGAACTCATAAACCTTTCATTAGTTTTACATCAGTGACGGCTCAAGTCCTCGGAAGTAGATTTAGGCTGGATGACAGATGTCTCCATAAAACGTCACCTTGGAAAATTAGGGAAATGGAGGGTGCTTTAATATAGGATTTCCCAGGAGCCCCTATTCTGAGCTTCTGTACTTTCAGAGAGAGGACAGTGGGGGTACTCAGACGGGTTCCTCCTGAGCCAGTCTCCAGGGATGGCACAGTTCACAGCTCTTGGCCCACACTGGCTGACTTCATGGGGGGTTTGTTCATTTTAACTATGAGGGAAGCAAGAATCAGCATTCCAGATGTTTCTGAGAGGAAGAAAGGAAGCCTGGGTACCAGAAGGAGCCCAGGCAGAGCAGGGCTTTCTCTGGCTAATGAGGCACACTAGCACCAACACCCAGTGTCCTGTTACAGAGTGTTAGCAGCTTCCTGAAGTCCTGCATGCCACGGACTTCACCCAGGGTTTTATCTTCATAGAGTTCCTCATCATCACCGTCTCATTCTACAGATGAGAAAACTGAGGCTCAAGAGGTTTATTCCAGAACATTCCAGGCTGCCTTGAGAGTTCTACGTCAGGCTGAGCTACGTAGTGCTTGTTTTTGGTTTTATTTCATTGGTTGCTGTGATGAAAACACCCTGGCCACCCTGGGGACAGAGTGTAACTTCAGCTCGCAATTCCAGCTTCTAATCCGCAGTCACTGCAGCAGGAGCATAAGGCAGTCGGTCGGGTCACAGCTACAGTCACCAGCAGAGAGAAAATAACTATGCAAGCTCAGTATTCAGCTTCCGCTATCCTTTTTTAAAATACATTTATTTTATTGTGTGAATATTTTACCTGCATGTATATCTGTTTGCAATAAATGTATGCATGCTTAGAGCTCAGTTAGCTTTCTCTAGTCTTTCTTTTAAAAATATACTTATTTTTATTGTCTGAGTATTTTACCTATATGTATGCCACCCATGTGCCCAGGGGATATGAAGTTACAGGTGATTATAAGCTGCCACGTGGGTGCTGAGAATTGAACTTGGGTCCTCTGCAAAGAATAATCACCTGCAAATAGTGATATTTTGACTTCTCCCTTTCCAAATTATATCCCTTTGATCTCCTTTTGTTGTCTAATTGCTTTGGCTAGAACTTCAAGTACTATGGTGAAAAGATAGTGGGCAGCCTTGTCTAGTCTCTGATTTTAGTCATAGTGCTTCAGGTTTCTCTCCATTTAGTTTGATGTTGGCTATTGGTTTGGTGTATATTGCTTTTACTGTGTTTAGGTATGGGCCTTGAATTCCTAATATTTCCAAGACACTTATCATGAAGGGATGTTGAATTTTGTCAAATGCTTTTTCAGCATCTAATGAGATAATCATGTAATTTTTTTTCCTTTGAGTTTGTTTATATAGTGAATTACATTGATAGATTTCCGTATATTTTGAACCATCCCTGCATCCCTGGGATGAAGCCTTTTTGATCATGATGGATGATTGTTTTGATGTGTTCTTGGATTCAGTTTTCGAGAATTTTACTGAGTATTTTTTTTTCTTTTTTTTTGGTTTTTCGAGACAGGGTTTCTCTGTATAGCCCTGGCTGTCCTGGAACTCACTTTGTAGATCAGGCTGACCTCGAACTCAGAAATCCGCCTGTCTCTGCCTCCCAAGTGCTGGGATTAAAGGCGTGCGCCACCACGCCCGGCTCCTGAGTATTTTTGTATCAATATTTGTAAGTGAAATTTGTCTGAAGTTCTCTTTGTTGGGTCTTTGTGTGGGTTAGGTATGAGTGTAATTGTGGCTTCATAGAACGAATTGGGTAGAGTACCTTCTGTTTCTATTTTGTGGGATAGTTTGAAGAGTATTGGTATTAGGTCTTCAACATCCTTAGTCATTAGGGAAATGCAAATCAAAACAACCCTGAGATTCCACTTCACACCAGTCAGAATGGCTAAGATCAAAAACTCAGGTGACAGCAGATGTTGGTGAGGATATGGAGAAAGAGGAACACTCTTTCATTGTTGGTGGGTTTTGCAAGTAGGTACAACCACTCTGGAAATCAGTCTGATAGTTCCTCATAAAATTGGACATAGTGCTACCTGAAGACTCAGCTATACCACTCCTGGGCATATACCCAAAAGATGTTCCAACATATAACAAGGACACCTGCTCCACTATGTTCATAGCACCTTATTTATAATAGCCAGAAGCTGGAAAGAACCCAGATGTCCTTCAACAGAGAAATGGATACAGAAAATGTGGTACATTTACACAATGGAGTACTACTCAGCTATTAAAAACAATGACTTCAGCCGGGCGTGGTGGCGCATGCCTTTAATAATCCCAGCACTCGGGAGGTAGAGGCAGGCGGATTTCTGAGTTCGAGGCCAGCCTGGTCTACAAAATTAGTTCCAGGACAGCCAGGGCTATACAGAGAAACCCTGTCTTGAAAAACAAACACCCCCCCAAACAACACCCCCCCATAAAAAACAATGAGTTCATGAAATTCTTAGGCAAATGGATGGAACTAGAAAATATCATCCTGAGTGAGATAACCCAGTCACAAAAGAACACACATGGTATGCACTCACTGATAAGTGGATATTAGCCCCAAAGCTCAGAATACCCAAGATACAATTCACAGACCACATGAAGATCAAGAAGAAGGAAGACCAAAGTGTGGATGCTTTAGTCCTTCTTAGAAAGAGAACAAAATACTCACAGGAGGAAATACGGAGACAAAGTGTGGAGCAGAGACTGGAGGAAAGGCCATCCAGAGACTGCCCCACCTGGGGATCCATCCCATATACAGTCACCAAACCCAGACACTACAGTGGATGCCAAGAAGTGCTTGCTGACAGGAGCCCGATTTAACTGTCTCCTGAGAGGCTCTGCCAGAGCCTAACAAATACAGAGGCAGGTGCTTGCAACCACCCATTGGGCTGAGCATGGGGTCCCCAATAGAAGAGTTAGAGAGAAGACTGAAGGAGCTGAAGGGGTTTGCAACCCCATAGGGAGAACAACAATATCAACTAACCAGATCCCCATCCTCGCCCCTGGGGCTCCCAGAGATTAAACCACCAACCAAGAGTACACATTGAGGAACCTATGGCTTCAGTCACATATGTAGCAGAGGATGGTCTTGTCGGACATCAATGGGAGGAGAGGCCCTTGGTCCTAGCAAGGCTCAATGCCCCAGTGTAGGGGAATGCCAGGGTAGGGAGGCAAGAGTGGGTGAGGGGGTTGGGGAACACCCTCATAGAAGCAGAGACAGGGGGGTTGGGATAGAGGGTTTCTGGGGGGGGGGAACTGAAAAAGGGGATAACATTTGAAATATAAATAAATAAAATATCAAAAAAAAAAAAGAAGAAGAATAGTCAATGCACTTAAGCCATCTCTCCGCCTGCCCCCCCCCCCACTTTCTCTATTCTCCTGCAACCAGGAAGTCCTAAACTAGAGAATGGTGCCGCCCACTTTCAGGGGGGGTCCCCCACAGACACACCCACAACTCAGCGTCAACCCTTGCTGAGACTCTTGCAGGATAATTGTAGCTTGCTTTGTGTAGACCGTCAGAGCTAACCACCACAGCCCCTATCTTGAACAAATATTTGATGTATATCCATATTAAAATGTATCCTAAGCTGGGCATGGTGGCGCACACCTTTAATCCCATCACTTGGGAGGCAGAGGCAGGCGAATTTCTGAGTTCAAGGCCAGCCTAGTCTACAGAGTGAGTTCCAGGACAGCCAGGGCTACACAGAGAAACCCTGTCTTGAAAAAAAAAAACGTGTCCTAGTCATTAGGGTTTTTTGGTTGGTTGGTTGGTTGGTTGGTTGGTTGGTTGGTTGGTTGGTTAAATTTTACAATTACAAAGCAAAACAAAAAACAAAATGAAAAGCATTTGTTTTTGGAGTGGGGGCTGAGGAAGAAGTGATTGCCTTCTGTAACCCAACAGAAGATGACAAGGATAGGACCTGGTTTCCCATCTTGGGAGCTGTTTTTATGGTACTAGAGACTGAACCCAGGTCATCACATACACTAGGCAACAAGAGCCTGCTAAATTGTCTAGGCTGGTCTTGAACTTGTGATCTCCTCACTTCAGCCTCTCTTGTGCTGAGATTACAGGCATGTACACACAAATCCACCATATAGCTCCCCTTTGACTTAACTTTGTTAGGCTAACTTCCCTTTTAGGATCCAGGTTTCTTTGTCTCTAAAGTAGTCAACCTTGGTCATCATTGGTTCTCAAGAGTAACCAGCAGGCCAGGAAGCTGGCTTAGCATTCTGGGGCTCCTCAGAATATGAGGATGTGGTTCATCAGGAAGATGTCCACACTTTGGGTTTCTTGGGGCCTCTGTCATGTTTCAGGCTGAGGAGACAAATGCTTATTCTATGACACATGAGACTTACTCCTTCCTACCGCTCCTGGCCCCAAGTCATAGGCACAAAACTGTAAACAACGTGGGCGCTGACTAGTTGTGGGTCTTGGCTTGCCCTGAGGTGTCAGGCCAGCAGCTGGCTTAGCAAGGTCGCATACCAAGCACAGGACTGAAGTGCTTCTTGTTCTACCTTGTTGGAGAGGTAAGACAACATGGGCAGGAGCTTATGGTGGAGTGAAGATGTTCACCTTGTGGCGGCCAGAAAGCAGAAAGAGCAGAGAGGAAGGCGTGGGAGACAAGAGTTACCCTTCGAAACACCCCGATGACCTGGGGCTGGTTCAGGGGTTTCCATCTTTGTTGCTTTCCTGCCTCAGGACTCCTGCCTACCTTCTCATCCTCCTGCACGGCCGGCCGCTGGACTATGCCTCAGAACCCAGTGATGCTCACCAACGCTGCAACCTCCCCTACAAATCAAAGACTCTTTAATTTTCTCTCCTCTCTCTTCTCGTGTCTCTGAAGACCTGGAGGGTAGCTAGTGAGAGACTCCACTGGCGAGTGAGTCAAAGGTGAACTCTGCAGTCCGGGAAGCGTAATGTCCCAGGAGAACTTTTATGTGCATGAGAATTTAGTTCCCCATCGCTGGCCTCCCAGCAAGGTGCTTCAGTGTGCTAGGCTGAGGTAGGAGAACAGGGCTCAAAGATTCCTGGGAACTAGAGGAAGACTTGGGTTCCCGGAAGACTGGCTGCCTCGGGTGTACAACCTCCTCTCCCTCCTGCGAAGAGCCTGCCTGTCCATCCTGCCAGCTTTACTTGGGGCCCTCTGAAGTCAAGATTCTTGCTTCTGTTCTCTAGATGAGGGAAGAGATTTGCCGGGGAGTATCCTGTGTAAGCCAGGCTTAGTGGAGTGGCACACACCTGCAATCCCAGCACCCAGAGGTTGAGGCAGGAAGATCCAAGTTCAAGGCCAGTCTGAGCTACACAGTGAGACCCAATCTGCAAAATAATAATAGTGATGATGATGGTGCTGCAGGCACATTAATTTACTCTGTTTTCTTTTCTAAAGTTGCTTTATTACATCTATCTATCTATCTATCTACCCATCCACCCCAACCCTTCACCCTCCCACCCCATCCATCCATCCATCCATCCATCCACCCATCTACTCATCTATCTATCTATCTATCTATCTATCTATCTATCTATCTATCTATCTATCTATCCATCCATCCATCCATCCATCCACCCACCCATCCACCTACCTTCCTACTTACCCATTCATCCACCCATCCATCCACTCACCTATCCATTCATCCATCCATCCATCCATCCACCCATCTATCCACCCACTCACCCACCCACCTACCTTTCTATTTGTGTGTGGCTGTGTGCGTGGGCCTTTATACATGTGTAGAGGTCAGAGCACAACTCGGGGGAGTCAGTTCTCTCCTACCATGTGGGCCCCAGGGATTGAACTTAGCTCATCAGACTGACAGCAAACCCCCTTTCCCACTGAGCCATCTCTCCGATCCGACAGTAATCCATTTCCTCGCCGTGAGCCAGGTATACATGACTTGCTCGTTAGACTTTTCTCAGTAATGTCCACAAGACAGATACCTCTGTCAACTTCAGCTTGGATTCTAGATGAGGAAACTGAGGGCCAGTTGTCTCAGGTTACAGGGCTGGTGAGTGCAAAGGCAGGATTCAAGCCCTAGCAACCAGGAGGCAAGCCTAGCAACCAAGTCAAATGTTTTAGGGTAAGCCTGAACCTCAGAACTTTAAATCTCAGAGCTGCTCTTGGCCAGGTGGCCCTCCTGCTGGGGGAGGGGTCTGGAGGGACTTTACAGCAGCTGCAGAAGTCAGACATAACTACCACAGGCAGGAGAGGGACAATATTGGTTTACAAGGGAGTCCTGGGCTGGATCTAGGATGCCACTGAGGTCTGGCTGCCTCTCTTTGAGGCTCATTTAGCCCCCAGGTCTCTCTTTTGCCTTCATGTTAGGGAAGGTAGGGGACACATGAACACAATTTAGGCACTGCTCAAAGGCTTACAGATGAGTGGTCCAGGTGAAGCTGAAATATACCTGACACTGTTTGCCAGGCTCCTGCCCTGGGACAAGGCAGTGCCAACCCAGACTGAT
>LR749549.1:2093787-2151114 GCA_902729485.2 Mus minutoides
TATCCACTCACCCATCCACCCATCCACCCATCTACCCACGTATCCACTCACCCATCCACCCATCCACCCATCTACCCACGTATCCACTCACCCATCCAACCATCCACCCATCTACCCACTTATCCACTCACCCATCCACCCATCTACCCACGTATCCACTCACCCATCCAACCATCCACCCATCTACCCACTTATCCACTCACCCATCCAACCATCCAACCATCCATCCAATAAATATCTCTCAGCCTGGACTATGAGCCCAGCACTGTTCTGGGTCTCATGGCTGACGACTGCAGTGATCCAGGTAAGCAAAGTCCTGCTTAGTGGTGCCCACATGATTATCTGAATAATCCAAAGAGGTTTTAAGGCCAGAAGGAGACATATGAAGAAGCCATGGCCTTTCCCCTGCCTGGAGTACCCAGGCCCCTTCCACTATCCCTCTCAGCAGAGCCTGGCAGCCAGCCCCTAACCTTCCTGCTCTGGCCATCTGTGGGAAGGTCACCCAGGCTATGGGAGGAACATGTGCCAATGCATTGATAGCCAGGCCACAGCCCTGCTGGGCAGCTCTGCTAATTACAGTGACGAATGGGTTTAATTTACTTTGAAAGAATAATATGGATCACTCCGTTGGCACAGATTAACTCTAGAGTCTGCTCCTCCCTTCCCACACAGGTGCTCACCAGAGCTCCTGCCACCCCGCTATCGCTGTCTGGCACCCTTGAGCCCAGGCACCTTGCACTAGCCTTGGAGGAAGGGGTGGTGGTTGAAGGAATAGGTTTGGCTTTGTTCGCTCACTGCCACGCTGCCCCGGCAAGCTGCCAGCTGGTGGCATGTAGGAAGGAGATGAACGTGGTGGTGCCAGGTGGGGACGGGCTTGCTGGGGATGGCTGTGTTCCTGCTTGCTCTCCCTGTGAGGAGAAAGGACTCTGCCTATCAGTTCTTTAGTCCAGTTAGGACAGGACAGAGACAAATGAGGCAGCAAACAGGGATTGCAGCCAGGCAAGAAGGCAGACACATCTTGGGAGGGAGTGAGTTAGAGAACCTGATGTGGCATGGGACAATGACATCAGCCTTGACACTGCCTGTCAACTATGGTGGCAGGTCCAATCTGGCTTGGCTTTAGTCCCTCCACCTACAATTCAGGAGTCTTGATCAACTGAGCTGAAGACCGAGGTCTCCTCTGGTCCTGGCATTCATCATCTGTAATTCCTGCCCCAGGGGGTTCAACCAGAAGCAGAGCAAGGCAAACCTCCTGCCTGAGGTGCTGGGACCAGAGCAGGGTCCTAAGGACCAACTCCCCGAGACGTGGGTCTCAGTGAACAAGAGCCCAGATTGGTAATTGACTCCCGCCATGGGGGATCCGGGGCAGCTTCATCAGTATGCAGCTGGGTGCTGAGCGCTTAAGAGAAACTTATTAATTTCCCCTCCACAAAGACTGAGACTTCGACAGTAATCACAGTATCATATCGTAATAATAATATAAAAAAAAATCCTTCCATAGAGGTTGGGAATGGAGGTTGGGGCTCTGGAGAGTTCAACAGGAATGATTGTATTAAGATAAAGGAGATTATAACCAAGCAGACATTAAAGGTTGTCATTGTCTGGTAAATCACATCAGGGAGGTCCCAAGACTGCTGTCTCCCAGTGAGGGAGCATTGAAGCTTCTGACCTGCAACCCCATGCTACCTGCCTCCTGCCGGCTCCAGGGCATCTCGGTCTCCCTCCTAGACAGCAAGGCCACTGAGAAAGGGGGTCGCATGGCCCACTCAGGCACTTTGTATCATTGCTACCCCAAAATGGACGTCAGATCCTCATCAGAGGCAGAGGCGGGGACAGTGCCCAGATTTGGGGGGAATAGAGGGTTCTGTGCTGGGCTGGATTCTTAGAGTTCTGGCTGAAAGAGATCTTGAAACAGATTCAGGAAGTGAGGCCAGGCAGTGTTCTGGGCTCTGTGTGCTTGAATGTCTTCCTAATGACAGGAGAACAGAGCCTGAGGCCTCGGGACAGTCACCTTTCACCTCTTAGACACAGGTTTATTTAGAACAGTTGTCCCAACAGGACAGGTGGGAGTCTGCATCCTGGTTAAAAAAAAAAAAAAAAAAAAAAAAAAAAAAACCTCAAAAGATTCTGGCCACACACACCCAGATGCCAGGTAACCATTCCCCCATGGGGCTGTGGCCGAGTGATGATTGGCTAGGCAGGAAGTAGGGAGAGCTGGGGTGAGGTGGGGCTTTCCCTACTGGAGCCACAGGAAAGGGGTAGGATCTAAAAGTTACCTGGACCCAAGACAAGGAATTATAAGCTGCGCATACCTAGAAGACAACATGGAAGAGTTGAGTTAAAAATGGGCCCCTCTGGTATCATCAAGGAGAAGAAAGGGTTAGGAGGGCAGAGGAAGGGGGAGCCTGGTGGTGTAGATCTGTCATTCCAGCTCCTGAGGAGGCTGAGGCTGAAGGATCAAAATTCAAGACCTAGCTGGGCTACAGAGTGAGTTTGAGGGAGCTTGGACAACTTAGTGAAGCCCTTTTCTTATAATAATAATAATAATAATAATAATAATAATAATAATAATAATATAAGTCTGGGGAGATATTTCTCAGGTAAAGTTCTCCTGCATGAGGACCTAAGCCTGTTCAGGTTCAATCCCCAGGGTTGTGTACACACATCCTGAGAGAGGGAGAGAGAGAGAGAGAGAGAGAGAGAGACAGAGACAGAGAGAGAGAGAGAGGGGGGGGGGGACTTGGGCCAGTGACTAACCCTCTCTGTGTATTAACCTATAATATCTAACCCACAAGGTTATGATGAAAGCCAAATGTTTTATTATAAAAGCCGGGCATGGTGGCATACGGCTTTAATCCCAACATTCATGAGGCATAGGTAGGTAGGTCTCAGTGTGTTTGAGACTAATCTGGTCTACACAGTGAGTTCCAAGTGAGCAGGGGCTACATAGTGAGACCCTGCCTCAAAAAAAATTATATGTAAAGTGCTATAAATGATAAAATTCTACTCTTGCCCCTTACTGCCCTTGGTGGCTCATCATGAGACTGTCTCCTGCCCCTCACCCGCTCTCTTCAGACCACTCTGGGAGGTAGCAGTGGTGGCTCAGGCTTTGGGTTTTGGACTGGAATACCTGGGTTCAAATCCTGCATGAACATGGTTATAGGAGACTCATGGCCGCTGCACACCTTTCAGCTAGGAAAGTTCCTGGCTCAAGGTTAAACTGCAGGCATTCAGTGGACTAACTGGGAAGGGACCGTTAGTCTCAGAGGTCTGCTTAGAGCAAGCCCAAGGGTCAAGCATTGCCTACCCGTGGCCCTCCAGGTGGCACCTGGCTTCTGCAGCTTCAAGTCCCAGGACCCAGGGGACTCTTCTGCAGCTGCCTGGAGTTTATGAGGCTAAGCAGAGAGGGTGGCTGTCTTATGTGTAATGGGGTTGTGTGGAGATAAATGTGAGGCCAGGGAAAGGATGGTAAGGCAAGCTATCTTGCCAGTTAATGCGCACATTTAAGGGACATTGAAGGGAGTGAAGCCATTTGAAAGGAATGCTAATATGGGTGTTCTGAAAAAGGAGACCTTGCAGAGGGCAAAGCGAGTGAGTGTCAGCTGCTGACTGCTTAGAAGCTACTTCTCACACAGGGTTCTCAGAGGCTTCTATGCCCCGCCCATGCCCCGCCTCCACCATCTTCGAGTGTACACGCCTTTGGGAAGCCTCAAAGCAGAAAGGGACGGGAAGCTTGACATTGGGTGTAGGCTTTGGCCAGTCTGGAGCCTTCGAGAGGTGAGGTCTTTGTCTCATGTGGAGAAGAGAATAGATGGGGTGCAGCTTAAAGGGGCTTCTGGGATGTGGCTTGAGCTGAGCCTTGGATGAGGGGTGAGAGAGTGGGTGGGGCCTGTGACCAAGCTGGAGAGAGATGCATGAAGATCTGCGCATCTTTTAGCCTATCTCCGCCAGAGTCCCAAAGAGTAAGAGACCAGGGTCCAGAACCTCACTTTCTTGGGGACCCTCCTGCTCTGGAGTAAAGAGGGGTTTGGCCTCCTACAGCTACATGTGCCCTCTGGCAGCAAGGCTTGAAGTTGGAGGCTGGCCACGTGCTCACTAAGGTCCCCACCCTTCCTTCCCTCTTCCCCAGAGGCTCCTCTTTCAGCACAAAGGAAGAGTGTCCCTTGAGGACCCCAGCCTAAACATCCTTCCCACCCCATGTCCAGTCTGTAGGTGGGGTGAACTCAGCCTCCGGCTGTGAGAATTTGTCTTCTCTAGAGTGCCTTCCGCAGCAGCTGAGGAGTCCCGGCTTGCGAGGCCAGTCAGGAGGAAAAGGCTTGCACGCACCCCATGAGGTTATTAATAACGTCACTGGGCTCTGAATGCCTCTTTAATTCCTCTGCTTAAACCACTCTGGAATCCATAACACTTGCCCCTTAGCCTGTGGTTATGCCACCCCCTTAATGGCCTTTTATGGAGAGACCTTATTGAAAGCTTTTCCCCAGCCCAAGTAAATCACGTCCTCCGGGTCATCCTCACCGCTGTTTTATTAACTCTGTACAAGAAGTCGGAGGGCCCAGAGGGAGGCCAGCGCGTCCTCGGTACTCTGGCCTGGCCAGTCCCAGCATAGCTACCTACCTGGCTGGTTCCCACCCCTCCCCACACACTTACTCCTCATGGGTGGCGCCCGGCTGGAGACTGGGTACTTCCAGCTGGACTCGGGGAGGGCCCGAGGGGACTGCACTCACGTAGGCATGTGCCGGTGGAGGCGGGGCATAGGCGGGGCATGGGCGGGGCACGTCATCCTGGGGGCCTCAGCTTTTTGGTTCATTGGTTCCTGGGTGGCTGGTTGGAGATTTGCTGTATCGCTTTTGTACTGAGAACATGAACCGGCAGGGTAAACAGTGATAAGCGAAATCAGTGCAGAGTTCTGGGGCCTAGAATTATTAGGTACAGGACCATGCTAATGCAAGATGAGAGTATTAGGGGCTGCTATGTCAGAAGAAGAGGGTGCTCGGGAACCTGCGTCTTCTTAATCTGCTACGGACCCTCTCTGTTTAGGGCCCCTCCCCCAGTCTCCTCCAATTCCTCTCTCCCTCCTCCCCCCTTTTCTGTTAAAAAATAGTCTACAGCTGTATTAATCCCGCTGCTTTTTTGAGCTCCAGCTGGGATGAACATTCAAAAATCTTAAATTACATTTATTGACTTATTTTGTATTTGAGAAACAGGAAGGGGCAGGGATGGTATCTGTCCACTGCTCTGACCCTCGGGTGGAGAATGCTGTGCACCTCGTAGTCGATGCTCAATATGTGTTTGCTGAATGAATAAAAGAAAGGAGCAAATCCTTTGCCTCGGGGAGAGGCTCACCCAGGAGCGTCCCTGCTGAACATCTCAGTTCCCTCTGATCCCCTCGGCCTTACTTTGTCAGTCTTAGGAGGTGGAGAGAAGCAGGGTAAGACTGAAGCTCCCAGCCTGAGCTGTAGGCACTGCACAGAGCCCTGGGGTGACAGCCACTCCCCCTGAGATGGATGCACCTGCCTAGCTGGCTGCCCCAGAATCGGCTTCCTATTAATAACAGCAGTAGCACCTGCCAGGAGGTGGGGAGGGCAGTGGCGGGGAGGCGGAAGAATGCCCTGTCACAAGCTGAGGTGGGCACGCACCAGGGAACAGTTCCTTATTTTCTGGAGGGTAGCTATGTCACTTTCCATTAGACCCAGCTTGTAAATCGGGCCTTAGCTGATCCCTGTGCCTTCCAGCGAGCGGCGCAGTCTGCCCCTGTTGAGTGGGCTGTCAGTTAGGTGGAGAGGGTAGTAAGGATGTCTGAGCCATAAATCCTATGGATGATAAAGGGCTGGAGACGGGGTACTTCCAGCTAGACGCGGAGAGTGCCCGAGGGGACTGCACCCACATCTGATACCTGGCATGTCCTTACTGAGGGTGTCAGTAATGTGGCCCATGGAGGATCAAGGGGCTGAGGGGAACAAAGTCTGGCTTCCTGCGCTGGGGAAGGGGACCTTGGCTTCTGCCTCTAGGGGGGATGTTAGGAGCAGAAATCAAGGTGAATACAGAAGAAAGGGAATGGAGGAGGGAAGGGAGCTGATGGTGAACCCCAGACTGGCCCCCACCCTAAAGGGCAGAGAGCCGAGAACAGCAGTTCTCAACCCGCCTAACGCTGCAACCCTTTAATACAGTTCCTCATGCTGTGGTAACCCCCCACAACCATAAAATTATTTTCATCACTACTTCATAACTGTCACTTTGCTACTGTTACGAAGCATAATGTAAATATCTTTGTTTTTCTGATGGGGGTTTTAGGCTCAACCCCAGAGGGGTTGAGACTCAGAGGTTAAGAAAACACTGAGATAGAGGAAACAACAGAAGTGTCAAGACTTGAGCTGTTCTCTCTCTTGACAAGCAAAGATCTTGTCTCTGTTATTTTTAGGGGAACACAGCACCCCGTCACCTCTCAGATCACCTTCTGTTAACAGCAGAGAGCAGCTCTGAGGAGTTGCCAAAGGAGGAAGAGGGGGGAAGAGGAAGAGGAGGAGGGGAGAGGGAGGAGGGAGAAGAAGAGGAGGGGAGAGAGGAGGAGGGGAAAGAGGAGGAGGGGGAGGGGGAGGAGGGGAGAGGGAGGAAGGGGAGGAGGAGGAGGAGGGAGGAGAAAGAGGAGGAAGATAGCTTTGTCACCAACCTGTGCAGCAAGTTCTGGGCTGCACACTGGGACTTGGTGGCCTAATACAGAAGGCCTGAATGGGAGAGCCCAGCTTGCAGCTGCTTTTCTGTCCCCACCCCAACCTCTAAGTCAGTCCGGGGTACCCTCCCTGATGTCATCCCTGCCTAGCCCCTGCCTCCCTCAGCTGGTTCGGATCCTTCTCAGCCCTGTTTCTTCACAGCCCCCACCTTCAGGCCCAAGTGCCTAGTCCTGGGCAGTAAGTCCCAGTTCCTCGGTCACCAGGTTCTATATACCCACTCTGTGCTTGAAATGAAATGAAGACCGGGCCCCACTCTGTCCCCCTGACCTCTTGTTCTCAGGTTCGGCCTCTGAGGGCTTGGGGGTTTGCAGACCCTCTGTCAGTCCTGAGCTAACAGGATATCACTAGCAGGTCTCTAACTGGGCCATGTTTCCCACTGCCAGGGCAGCTTGTGCACAGTGCCAAAGAAAAATCACACTTGCTTGCTGGTTGGGGCCAGTGTGAGGACTTGTGAAAAGTCACAGCCTCTAACTCCTACCAGCCTCCTCTCTGACTGACATCTTGCTCCACTAGGAGAGTGCACTGTACCCCATGAAGCCTTCAGTATTAATGTCGGCTCTGGTCCCAGCTGCCAGCTGAGATCTCTGAATTGAAATCCATGGTGCAGGAGCTAGTAACCCCTTCCTGAATCGTCTTCCTGCCTCAGCCTGAGCTGAACATTAGTTTTCTGTCCTCACCCGGTGTGACATGGATACCAGAGATGTCAAGCCACTTGCCTAAGGTCACAGAACTAAGCCCGACAGGGCTGTGCATGGGTCCCGGTGTTTCCTGTCTGTCTTTCCAGAGCTACATTGCCCCTCATATCTGATTGGGTTACACTGAGTAGGCCCTTCTAAGTGGCAGTGCCTGGGTGAGTGTAGGAGTGGTGGATCTGGGTCCGGGGCAGGCTGTGATCTCCCATGGAAGCAGGAGGAAATTCGTCCACAAACCGAGGGCTGGAGAGATGGCTCTGTGGGTGATGTGTCTGGCCTGTAAGGATGAGGGCCCGATTTTGGATCCTCGATCCCTCCAGACAGTTGGGTGTGGGTTGGGCACCTGGTGCTGAGGAGGCATGGGCAGGGAGCATCTCTGGGACTTGCTATACGGTCATTGTAGCTGCATAAGTTACTTTCTATTGCTGTAATAAAACACCATGACCAAGCCAACTTCTAGAAGGAAGGGTTTATTTGGGGGAATTATGGCTCTAAAGCAGTGGTCCTCAACCTTCCTAATGGCTGCAGCCCTTTAATACAGCTCCTCATGTTGTGGTGGTGACCCGTAACCATAAAACTATCTCTGCTGCTCTTTCATAACTGTAATTTTGCTACTGTTATGAATTGTGATGTAAACACTTGTGGGTTTTTTGTTTTTGTAGATAAAGGTTTGCCAAAGGGGTTGCAGCTCACAGGTTGAGAACCGATGTTCTAGAGGGATGCGGGATCATCAGCGTGGTTGAGGGCCCACGGCAGCAGGCAGACATGGGAGGTGAAGTAGAAGCTGAGGACTCACAACTCAAAACTGTTCGCAGGAAGCAGAGCATGAACTGAGAACAGTGTGTGGATTCTGGAACCTCAAAGCCCTCCCCTAGAGACGCACTTCTTCCCGAAAGACCAAACCTTCCAAGTCTTCAGGTGCCTGAGACTGGAGGGACATCTGTCATTCAAACCACCGCACTAGCTGAATTGGTGAGCTCAGGCTCACGAAAGATGCTGTCTCTAAGAAAGGGAAAGGATGATTGATTGATGAAGACACTCAGACTTGCTCTCTGACCTCCACACACACAGACTACTCAACAATAGCAAAGAGAGAGAGGATCGCCTGAGTGAGCAGAGCCAGGAACCAGGAGAGAGAAGAGGAAGGACTGGGAGAGCAGGAAAAAGATCTTCATGACTTTGTCCTTTCCCAGCAGATTGCGCTGGGTATGTCCCAGCTGGCAAAGAGGACCCCCCCCACCCCCCAGAGAGGCTTTGAGGCAGCTGCAGCAGGTACAGCTGGTGGGGAGCCGAGCCATGATGCTAACCCCATTCAGGGGTGTCAGTCTTGTTTGAGTGTGGCTGGGTACACATTGTGTATATATGATGTGTGCATGGCATACTTATAGTATACTTATATAGTGTACACACGCTATACACACACTGCACAGGCAGTAAACATGCAATGGGTTTGTAAGCATGAAACTCACATGTGGAGTGCATGTGTGGTGTGTATGTGTGTGGTGTGTATATATCTTCAGTGTGAATACATGTATGGCCTATGTAGTGTAGATGGAATGCACATATATGTGGGCTAGAGAAAGACGACCCTCCCTGTCTGTTTCAGGGTGGGCACTGCCAACTGCAGTCCAGCCCCTAAGAGGGCACACCACCCTCCTGAGCCACACCGTTCCTACAGTGGCCACTTTCTAGGTCCTATGCAAGCAGGTGGGAACTCTGCTTTTTATTGAAACTGATTTATTATTGAAACAACTTGAATGGGTTTCAAAGTAAGTTAAATGAGAAGAGATGTTCAGACCCGGTCTCATAAATCAGGGGGTATACAAAGAAAGAAGGAAACAAAGAATTCACCAGGGCCTGGGAACAGATGGGCTGGAGAACAGGAAGAGAGGGAACAGGTTTCCAGTTGACAGGGTGTCCCAGGAATAAATCTCCTCTCCCCTGGCTGCAGAGCAGGGGAAAACTGCCTCTCCTCCTGTTGTTATCTGGGAAGGGTAATGTCTGGGGACTTCTATTCTTTCTGGGGCACTGGACACTCCCGGGGGCACTGGACACTCCCGGGGGCACTGGACACTCCTGGGGGCACTGGACACTCCTGGGGGCACTTTCCCTGGTCCCTGGGGCACTGGACACTCCCGGGGGCACTTTCCCTGGTCCCTGGGGCACTGGACACTCCCGGGGGCACTGGACACTCCCGGGGGCACTTTCCCTGGTCCCTAGTTTCTGGAGCCTGAAGGAGGCAGATCTGTGAGAAAAGATTGGGTTTCAGGGCTAGATGAGTTTCTGGTTTCTGGGTGACCATTAGAGATATGTGAATCTTGGAGTCTGTCTGTAAAACCATTTGAACTGCTCAGAGCATACATGTTTGTAGTGTTTGTCTGTCTGGTGTGCGTGTGTGTGTGTGTGTGTGTGTATCTGTGTGTCTTTCTGTCACTGTGTGTCTGTGAGTCTGTGTGTGTCTTTCTGCCTGTCTCTCACTGTGTACGTGTCTGCCTGGTTGTCTATTTATTGTGTGTGTCTCTGTGTGTGTCTACCTGCTTGTCTGTCTCTTACTGTGTGTGTCTGCTTGAATTTCTATTTGTCCTGTATGTTTATATTTGTGTGTTTCTGTGCCTGTTTGTCACTGTGGGTGTGAGACTGTGAGTCTGTCTGTCACTGTGTGTATGTCTGCCTGATTGTTGTTTGTGTGTGTCTGTTACTCTGTGTGTGTACCTAAGTGTCCCAGCATTCGGTAAGGCCTGGCCTGAAGTATCAACTGTACTCCAGAAAAAAGAAAGTTGCGAGCTGTTGCTTTGTCTTCTCCAGCTTTGCCTCTGTGCCAACTTGCCACGGTCGAGAGCAATGTGGGGCTCCCTCATCCACTGCAAAGCCTAGATCTGCATGGCAGGGGGAATCCTCTGGCCAGGGATTGGGGTGCACTCGAGGTGGATGTCAGCCACTAGCTAAAAGATGGGACCTTCTAGAAGGGTCCCATCCAGCTGGAGGCTAGTAAAGACAGGTGTCACTGAGGGCCACAAAAAAGCCAAATGTGGGGAGACAAAGAAGATAAGGGCAGAGGGCCTCATGGGTGCCACCTGGGAAATGAGGGAGGAGTGAGAAGCCTCAAGTGCTAGGACAAGAGACCAGTGAGTGTGGGCAGACAGAGGCTTTCGGGGACAGTCTGGCAGGCAGGGTGGTCACGGGCACTACCTGGGAGATGATGAACCAGGTCCTCCACCCAGTCTTGTCTGCCTGCCATTTCCATTTCTCTTTTGTCTTCAGAATAAAGAGGCTCAGCAACTCTAGGGCTCTGCTTCTGACTCATCTAACGCTTCATGTCTCCCGCTCCTGCTGGTGGCTGTCTTTATTATGCTACAATTCCTGTGTCTTCATCCTCCATCTTCCTGGTCCTGCTGTGGGCCAGTGGCGTTCAGACTGAGTGCTCCTCTGTTGCCCATCTGTCTCCTGGAGGCCCTGGACTGCTCACCCTCCTTCCCTGTGTTTCTGACCGGCCCTCACGTCCTCTGCCTGATGGACAGCTGCTCGCAGTCCTGCCAATTCCAGCTGTCACTTCGGCTCAGGCTGCAGAATGACAGGACTCATAAATCACTGTGGCAAAGCAAGGACCTGGGAGGGGACGAGGGGCAGAGAGCTGAGGCGGCAGCGCAGGGCGCTCAGGTTCTCGGTGCACGGAGCCTGCGCATTCCCTCTCTCCAGGCTCAGCAGCTCAGCGCGTCTCTGTTGCGTCAGAGGCCCTTGGCAGTAGCCATGCCTAGCTCTGGGGTTCGTGGGACGGTAAGAAGTAGGTCGCACGTGAAGCAAGTGGGAGTCAGGCTGGAGCTTCTAAAATCTGGATGGATCGAGACTGCAGAGATGGTTCACCAGGAGCACTGCAGAGCACGCTAGCACCCATATGGCATGTCATAACTGCCTGGAATTCCTGTTCTAGGGATCTGACGCCCCCTTCTGGCCTTCTCAGGCACTACATGCATGTGGTGCGCATGTACACACATATGCACAGGGACAGACACATAAAATAAAATAAAATAAAATAAAATAAAATAAAATAAAATAAAATAAAATATCTGAATGTATTCTGTCTAGTGGAGATAGAGGGATTTCTTAATGGCCCACCCAGCACAAAGCCCTTTACCTTTTGAGAAGCCCAGGGAAGCACAGTAGCTGCCAGAGGGACTTAGGCACAGGTAACATGACACCCCAACCTCCCCTCGGCACCGCTATGAGAGATCTTGACCGAGTCACCTCACCTGCTGGTTTCCCTCTGTGATGCAGGGACAACTCCGCTTGGCAGAACCGCTGTGAGTTTACAGGACACATGGTGCTCTGTGTGGCTCACGCTGAGGACTCCCCAAAGCACAGCCGGTTCTGCTGGACACGCCATCAACAGCTGCAGCCTGGGTGTCATCGTCACCAAACGGAATGCCTGGTCCTCATTTACCCAACCCACAGAGATGGAGGCCTGCCCTGAGCTCAGCTGTTCTGGGCACCAGATACAGACAGGGCAACTCATTAAACAGACAGGATTCCTGTCCTCAGGGGACCTGTGTGCTGCCTAGGGACAGGGACAGGGACAGGGACAGGGACAGGAGTGACTAATGCTGAAGAAAGAAAGTCAGGAGTGGTGGGGGCAGTGGGGATATGATTGGAGCATTTGCCTGGAATGCACAGAGTCCGTATTGGAATCTCAGCACCACAGAAGCCTTGTGAGGTGCCTAAAATCCATGAGACTCTGTCTCAACAGACAGACAGACAGACAGACAGACAGACAGACAGACAGAGTGATTCAGGGGAGGTCTTTATTTTTAGATTTATTTTTTATGTATATGAGTGTTTTGCTCACATGTATAAATGTGAACTGTGTGTGTGCCTGGTGCCCATCATGGTTAGAAGAGGGAGTAGGGGCTGGTGAGATGGCTCAGCAGGTTAGAGCACCCGACTGCTCTTCCGAAGGTGATGAGTTCAAATCCCAGCAACCACATGGTGGCTTACAACAACCCATAATGAGATCTGACGCCCTCCTCTGGTGCGTCTGAAGTCAGCTACAGCGTACTGATGAAGAATAATAAGAAATGAATCATGGTGGCGCACGCCTTTAATCCCAGCACTCGGGAGGCAGAGGCAGGCGGATTTCTGAGTTCGAGGCCAGCCTGGTCTACAGAGTGAGTTCCAGAACAGCCAGGGCTATACAGAGAAACCCTGTCTCGAAAAACCAAAAAAAAGAAAAAAAGAAAAAAAAAAAAGAAAAGAAATAAATGAATCCTCAGACCAGAGAGACCAACTGGAGCGAGCGAGCGAGGCTGTCTGGAACTAGCGGAGCCGAACGGGGAGCAAGCAAGGACGGCCAGAGCTATCGGGGCCAGAGTGAGTGGGGCCGAATGGGGACAGCCAGAACGAGCGGTGCCGACTGGAGAGAGCAGAGCTGGCTGGAACAAGCAGGGGCTGTACGGGGGCAGACAGGAGCGAGTGGGGCTGGCCGGAGCGAGCAGAGCCAGCGGGAGTGAGCGGGGTCGAGCGGAGTGAGCGGGGTTGACTGGAACAAGGGGAAAAAAAAGAAGACGGGGTAGGATCCTTTGAACTTGTAGTTACGTGTGGTGGTGAGCAACCACGTGGGTGTAGGGAATTGAAGCTCCGTCATCTGCAGGTGCTCCTCACCACAAACTATTTCTCTAGCCCCAGGGGGCTGTTCTGTATATGTTGCTGGAACAGGCTTTTAGGATCTAATAAGGATTAAACAGAGACCTTCAGAAGTAACAGTAGGAGCTATAGGGGCATCAGAAAGCAGCACGAGGCAGGGGGAGCAGCCAGTGCAAAGGCCCTGGGGCAGCAATGTGCTTGCTTAGCGAGTGAGGTGCATGGAGGAGAAGTAATGGCTGGATGGGAAGAGGAGGGGTGGGAAGGCTGTCAGGAGCGGTAGTTAGGAGGAAGCAGCAGTGTGTGGTTAGAATCCTACCTGTCACCTGAGGAAACAGTGCTCTGGCAACATGTTAATAGTGCTGTTCACCTGCCGTGCGTGGGAGAGCATTTGGGTCTGGTGATGTGAATGACTTGGCTCTCCCGTCTCCTCTACCTGCCCAGGACCAGCCAAGCGGCTCACCAGAGGCACCTTCCTGCCTGCTGCTGTTTGTTGCTGATCCAGGGCAAGCAGCTGGGATTTTTTTTTTTTTAATTAAAAACATTCTTTACTGCCTTGGATGGAGAAAGGTTTAAAGCCTGAGTCCTTGCACCGACATGGCGGGTTCATTTCCACTTTGTAAATGTGGCTGTGAGGCTTCCAGCAGGCTCGGTACTCGCTGGAGGCATGTGGCCATATGGCACGAAGAAAAGGGACATGGCTGACCAATGTTTTATGAGTGGCTTTGAAAAAGGACTTCCTTTTCCAATCGAAGAGGGAGTGACACAGACACATGGACACAAGACAGCGACAAAGGCAGAAAGGGAGAGAGACTCAGACACAGAGAGAAACACAAAGAGACAAAGAGAGACACAGAGCGAGACAGACACAGTGACAGAGAGACAGAGACAGACAGACACACAGACAGAGACAGAGACAGAAAGGGAGAGATACACAGAGAGACACAGACAGAGAAACAAAGAGAGACAGAGAAAGATAGACAGACACACACACACTCACAGACAGAGAGACAGAGAGACAGAGAGAAAGAGACAGACACATAGACACAGAAACAGAGAGGGAGATATAGTATAAATACCATTTATGAAGTCTTTCTTCAAAATGTCCTGATCTAGTGGCAGATGCCTATGACCAGAAGATCACGGAATTCAAGGACAACCTAGGCTTTGTAGTGAGACTCTGTTTCAAACAAACAAACAAACAAACAAACAAAAACCAACCAACCAACCAAATAAACAACCCCCCAAAACAAACAAACAAACAACCCCCCCCCCCGACATAACAAATCGAGCACCAGAGGTGTGATAAATGCAGGACAGGTGAATGCATGGCATATGCTTCACCATCTCCCAGACTGCAGCCTTGGCAGACATCCCTTGTCAATTGCAGAGCTCCTTCCTGCTGTGCTCAGATGCAGCCTCGGAGTTCAGAGTTCGGGAGAGCCTGCATGAGGTTGGTTTTTATAAGAGGAAACATTTGTCGACTCAGCTGCAGGAGCAAGTGGTCCTAGGGTCCCCTTCCTGGATAGTGGGGACAGCAACAAGCCGGTCTCTGCTCCTGGGGTGGCTCTTTCTGTTTGCTTTATAGACTGGCTGGGCCTCTGGCCTACAAATGGTGACCTCAGAGGTGCTGCTTGGAGCCTGACCTTCCTGTGGCTGATGCCCACCATCTTGCAAATGAGTAGAGTATCTGGCACTGTTTAAGCCCCTGGGTGGATTTGTTCTGGCTGCCAGATGAGGATCACATTGTGTGTTTAATGAGGTAGGTTGGAAAGGGCTACCTACGAGAAGTCAACTCCTCATCTTGGTTCTAAGGTCCAGCAGGTCAGATATGCACTGCCCCCCACACCCCGCCCCCGGGTAGAGGAGGTATGAGGTGGTGGTGGTCAGGGGCTGGGGACCCTGAGGATAATGAACAGAGGTCTGACAGTGAGGAATTAGGACAGGGAGCCAGCGAGGAGCAGGAGAGGGACAGAATAGGACCACTAAGGACCAGAGATATAATCCCAGGAGACCCTCATACCTTTTCTGTAACGATCACAGAGCCCTGGGCTCCTGGGACTGGCGGATGTGGGTGAGTCACATTGATGTCTGCCTGTGTGTTGGTGGACTGGAGGACAGACAGACACAGACTTGGGTTCACAGTCTTATCTTCTATTCACTTGCCTCAGTTTCTTTATCTGCTGAATCAGCTTCCTGTTTTCTTGCCGACTAGGCTTCCCTAGTCGCTAAACACCTTCTCCTGCCTTCCCCACCCTCTGGGGGGGCTTTGCTGAGTGCTCCCTGAGTGCTCCCTGATGTGAGCACGGTTGCCAACGAGGATTCCTGGTCTCTCTGTCCTTTGGATCTGACTCCGGATAGAGGAGTGGGAAATGTGTCCATTAGAGCTTCCCCACCTTAGAGGCTCCTCCCACACCTGGGTTGTGATTGGTGGAGCGGAGGACCCAGTGTCTACTGTATGTGGGTCACCTGTGTGTGGGTGACTACCCTCGGCTAATCCATACCAGGCTGCTGTGCACAAAAAGACGTCACAGTGGTGATGCCTGGATTCACTTCATCTCATGGGTCCTTCCTTCTAGGCTTTTCCATTGAGGGAAGGGTTAGGGCAAAATAGAGGAGGTGTGAGATCAGCCTTCTGCCTCTTTGGAAGAGCAGGCCTGCCCTTGGGGCCCAGCAGTCTTGGCCAGGAGCAGGAAGGAGCCTAGTTGCCTCTGGCCCCTTCCTCTAAGGATGCCTGGAGGAAGCCCAGAGAGTCTTCAGCTCTGCTCTCTGATAGAGATACAAGGGTAACGTTAGCCCAAAGCTCTCTGGAGAGGGGCAGTAGAACACAGTCAGGGACAAAAGGGTTACCTGCCATGCCCTCAGAATTGCTAGCAGTATTGAGGAGGCACTTTGTGTGTCAGGCATGGAGCTGAACAAAGTTGGCTTTATCTGAGGTACCAGGAGCATACTTTCCTTTTCTTCTCCTTTTCCTCTGATCTTTCTTTCTTCCCACTCCTCCTCCTCTTCCTCTTCCTCTTCCTCCTCCTCTTCCTCCTCTGTCTCCTTCCAGCATCCCTTGAACCTCAGGCAGGCCTTTTATGCTGGACTTGTAGCTGAGACCATCCTTGAACTTGGAATCCCCCTGCCTCCACCTCCTGAGTGCTGGGACCACAGGCATGATTTGTGGTGCTGGGGATTGAATTCGGGGCCATGTGCATGCTAGGCAAGGCCTGTGTCAACTGAGCCACACTTGTAACCTCCTGTCACCGCTGAGTCAAGGTCTCACCATGTAGCTCAGGCTGATCTCCAACTCTCCATCCTCCTGCCTCCACCTCTTGAGCGAGAGGCACTTTCTATGAACAGATACTCCACGTAAGAATGAGTGGGTGCAGCCAGCCCCCAGTTCTTTAGAGGAACCCCTGGGGCCAACTGCATTTCAGATGTTGGTTTTTTTTTCTTCAGATTTTAGAAACCTTTTCTGTATTTATGACTTTTCTGTATTTATGACTCCCTCCAGGAGACTTCTGTTTCTATAGCAAAATACACAGGACAAGGCTGACAGATGTGGTAAATACAAGAGCTTTGAAGGTCAGTTCTGAGATGAGTTTGCTGCCAAATGAGTTTTTAGATGCTGTTTTGTTTGTTTGTTTTCAAAGCTTTGGGGACATTGAAACTATAATAAAGGGACAAGAGGCTGCCCACTTTGAGGTAAAAGGGACTGTCCACTTCAGGGCACGAAGGACTGCCACTTCCAGGCAGGCATCTGGCCATGCACTTTCACCGTATTATTACATGTGATTCATGTTTCAAGATTAGCTTTCTTCTTTGTTATTTCAACTTTCTAGAAGAGAGAACACAGACACGGAGAGAGGCTAAATAACTTGTCCAAGGGCACACAGCCAGGAAGTTGCACAGCTTGAACAGAAGGGACTTCAGTGAGAAGCTGCCACCGTACAAGTTTACAGCTTTGTGTAAGTGTGGGAGAGAGGTGGGGCACGAAGATCCCTAGGTCAAGGCACAGTGGAGCCGGAGTGTCTGGGTCTCCAAAGCACAAAGGAATGGTTTACCCCAGCTTAGGGAGTTGAAGAAAACACTAGGGGAGGTGGCGTCTACACAGACACTGTAGGGCTAGTGGGCACCCGCTGAGCACCAGTTAGGAAGGGAGAAATTTTAAGAAAGGGAGGAGGCGGAGGAGGGGGAGGGGGAACAGCAGCAGCAGCAGCAGCAGCAGCAGCAGCAGCAGCAGCAGCAGCAGCAGCAGCAGCAGCAGCAGCAGCAGCAACTCCGGAACCCAGGCTGGAGGGGAGGAAGGGTCTGCTGCAGAACGGAGGGTCAAAGAACTAAGCAAAGGCCAGCTTTGGAGATCCTCGCTCTATTGATTGGCTCAGGCCACCTCCTCCACGGTGGCACAGTGGTCAGTCCTCTTGCCTGCTGGGACAGTGTTCCTTCCACCTTGCTCAGGATTCTGGGGCGTCCTTACTCCTCAAGCACCCTCTTCAAAGATTGGCAGGCCTGCCTCAGAAGCACTGGAGGGAACTCAATTCAGGGTTGGGGCTGGTGAAACTTGGGGTAACAGCAGATCATGTGTCCCTGGCAGGACTTCTTCAGTGAGGGCTTGGGGCTCCTGACCTCCTTCCTCTCTGGCCTGGTGTGGGGGTTTCATCCAACACCAGGTACAGACCCTGAGTGCCAGAACCTACCAGCTGCCTTCTCCTGGAGACAAGGCCTGAGCCTGACAGATGAAATCTTTATTATCACGATTTTTTATTTGTGGCGAGAGCGTGTGTTTTTGTGGGAGTGCGCATGCGCGCCGTTGCATCTGGGGCCCAGGCAGCTGCCGAAATCCCCACAAATGTTGCTCATGAATATTCCACGGCAGCGCTGGCCACGCTTTGCAGTCATTGATTATTTATACGTGAAATAACGGAAGCTTCATAAATAACCCAGGAGCCTGCGTGCCAGCTGTGTTGATGCTTCCCCTGCCGCCCGGTGCAGGTGAGGGATGGGCTCTGCAGGAACCCACACTCACAGGGCGGCCTTGACATTCACAGTCCATCCTCCCTGAGGATTATGCCCCGCACAGGATTATGTGTGCTTGGCTCTGGGATGCATGCATCTGCCCACACGGATGTCTGCTCCTGGGTGTTATTAGCCAGGTAGGGACAGGTTCGGGACAGGTTCACAGACCTGGCTGTGCGGCCCGGATTGTCTATACTGGAAACTGGAAGATGTCCAGAGAGAAACACCACGGGTTTCTCAAGTGGAGATAACAGCAAGCCTATTTAAGTCAGCTCCAATGTCCCCTGGAAGCTTCAGACATGGAGTACACACACCCCGCAGATTCAGGAGCCTTAACGATGTAACGCCTTTACATGTACATTGGGTCTTCAAGAGAAAGAGAGCCTGGGGTCACCCTTATCCCTGGTCTCGTGTTGTGAAAACTTCAAAGTTTCTAAGTGATGTTTGGGGTGAGGGGTGGAGGAAGCAGATGTGCCCATGCGCAGTGGAGGCCTGGGGTTGTAGGCAGAGATGCAATGGTCTCTCTGCTCCATTCTGCAAACTACAACAGCTTGACTCCAAGAGCCATTTCTGCTTACAAGCCCCTCACCTCCATCACCTCCAAAATTAGCAGCTACCATTATTTCTTTCATTCATTCATTCATTCATTCATTCATTCATTCACTTATCGACATGGAGTGTCTCTCTATAAACCAGTCTGGCTTTAAACTAACCACATAGCCCAAGCTCAGCCTCTCTATCCTCCTGCCTCATCCTCCCGAGTGCTGGGAACACAGGTGTGCTCCGCCACACCTAGCTCCGTTCACCTTTTAAAGCAAGCAGGCTGAATGTGTTTCTTGCAGACTCTTAGTGAGGTTGGTTAACTGTCCCACGGCTGCAGAGCTGGTCCCTAGGAAAGTCTGGGTCTGTCCTGTTGCTCCTCGGGCATTGCTTCCAGTGAGGGAACCGAATACCTGCTGCCCACCAGCCCCGGGGCCCAGTGTGAGCATCTGCTAAAACAGTGTGTTATCTTCTCCTCAGCATTGAAAGGAGAAACTAAATAAAACATGGGATTCAATCTGCGTCGACTGGTGTGTGTGTGTGTGTGTGTGTGTGTGTGTGTGACATACGATAAAAATGCATACGCAAACACCCAGATCAGTACATGGAAAACCAACAAGATGGAAGATTATGCTATCAGTTTCCCTTCATGAATCGCAACAGTTTTTTGTGTGATGTCAACACTGGGGAGATAGTCTCTGAGTGAAGGGTACAGTCGCAGACAAACTTATTATCTCAAAATAAAAAAGTTAATTAAAAAATTTTTTCCAAAGCACCCCTGAGTGATTCCATTGATTTTACTAAACTTTTACCATATGTCAAATATTCAATGTTGGGGCTGAGTGGTGGCTCAGTGGGTAAGACCACTCACTCACTGACTGCTCTTCTTGAGGACCCCCGTTCAGTTCAGAGCACCCACATGGCAGCTCACAATCATCTGGAATTCCATTTTGAGGGGGGATCCAATGACATCTTCTGTACTCTGTGGACAACTGCACATACAAGGTGTATAGACATTCGTGCAGGCAAAACACTCAAACGCATGCAGTAAAAAATTTAAACAACAGAAAGAAAAACAAAATGTGTTTGTGGGGTGAAGGCCTTAGGATGCTTCTGATGTGGAGACTGGAAGACTAGCTTCCTGTGGAGCTCCTGCCTCGTCACTGCCTGGAGTTGGGAGGCTGAGGACAACCCTTTGAACAGCATGTCCTTGCTGCCTGTCTCTGTGCGGCCCACACAGCCGATGGGAGGTCGAGGTTGTCGCTTGCAATATGGGCTCTGGCTCAGTCCGAGGATCTAGAGAGAAGAAAGGCAAGTCTTGGCTGAACTAATGAGGTCAGACCACGCAGGGCCTCCTTTCCCCCACGGTGGGCACTGGCCCCCGCTTCTCCAGCTCCCCCGGGATCTCCCCCACTGAAGACAAGTCAGACCCCCTGTCTGCTTCCAGACCAAAGCCGGAATTATTTAATGTCGGATCAGTAAAGGCATCGGCAGCTGGCAACCTAACTGCTAAAAGGAATGATTCATGACCCCACACTAGGCACCGAGCCTCTCCTCTCATGCCCAGCCCGCCCTGTGAGGGAAAGGAGATAAATTACTGTCATTGCTTTTTATGGTACACATAATCAGGTGGCAACATGGAACCTCGACTCATCTCAAAGTCATTTACAATGAATTATTCATTTGGCTGGAAACGGTCCTCTGCTGGAGGGGGAAATAGCCTATCTCCTTCTGGGCTGCCCTATCCATGGTGGGGAGGTGACCATGGCATCCCTGGCATGTGCTGCTCCTGGAGGGTGGGAGAGAGTGGGGGGATCCCAGCTTCAGGACAGCGAGTCCTTCATCGGCTTCTGAAGGCTTTTCAAGTCCTGATCTGTCAGCCTCATCCCTTACACATCCATCTTAGAGGGGTGCACAGGTCTGGTTCATGCCACCTCCTCCTTATTAAGTTGTTTTTCCTCCTTTCCTTTTTCCTTTCCCACTTTGCTCCAGCCCCGAGAGTGGGGATAGGGTTTTTTGTTTGTTTGTTTCTCATTATGGATGGTTGTAAGTTACGGATGGATGTGGTTGCTGGGATTTGAACTTATGACCTCCAGAAGAGCACTCAGTGCTCTTAACCACTGAGCCATTTCACCAGCCCACTCCTCCTTCTTAAAAATATCTAAATCTACTTTTAAATTTCATTTTTTATGTACAGGAGTGTTTTTGCCTCCATGAATCTGAACCATGTTTATGCAATGCCAACAAAAGCCAGAAGAGGGCATCAGATCCTCTTGGAACTGGAGTTGCAGACCCCTGTGAGCAGCCATCTGGGGCTGGGGATTGAACCTGGGTCCTCTGGAGGAGCAACCAGTGCTCTTAACTGCTGAGCCATCTCTCCAGGCTCCTCTATTTATTTTTCAATGAGCGTGTGTGTGTGTGTGTGTGTGTGTGTGTGTGTGTGTGTGTGTGTGTGTGTGTATGCACACATGAGTGTGTATGTATGCATGGGTGAGTGTCACCATGCACACTCGAGGACAGAGGATAGCTCACAGGAGTCAGTTTGTTCTTGCTACCATGTTGAGTCTCTGGTTTAGAACCTAGATGGTCAGGCTGGGTGGCAAATCTACCTTCCGAGGCATCTCACCAGCACTCTCTCTTTATTCCATAACATTCATCAAACGCCTACTAATACGTGCTGTATTCAATAAGGTTATGGGCCAGAACAAAGATCCCCCTGATTCCTCTCTCCCATCCCAATACCTCTTTCCCCTTTCCTCTCTTCCTTCTCCCTTTCCTTTCCCATTTTCTTCCCTTCCTTCCCATTCCCTTCCTCCTTCCTCTCACTTCTCTGCTCCACCCAATCCCCCACCCCACCCCGCCCAGACACCTCCCCTGTAGTTTATTCTCCCTGGAGTGACTTGCCCCAAGCCTATGACACTCCACTAGGAAGTGACTTACCCCAAGCCTATGACACTCCACTGGGAAGTGACTTACCCCAAACCTATGACACTCCACTAGGAAGTGACTTACCCAAGCCTATGACACTCCACTGGAAAGTGACTTACCCAAGCCTATGACACTCCCCTGGGAAGCCTCCCCCTCTTTTGTGCATTGCTGTCATGGGTCATCGCTGCCTCATCACACCCAACTTCAGGTAGGTAGGTAGGAAAAAGCCACCCCCAACCATGGGCCATGAAGGAGGGCATGGAGAGTGTGAATGTGCCCTGATGGCCCCTCACAGCCTGGAAGGGAGCACACAGGACCTAGTCTTCACTTTATGAACTCAAAATGCAGAAATCCACAGACCACGGGGGTTCAGGGGCTCCATTGAGTCGGGGTCTTCTGGAGTGTGCAGGGAGGTCGCTGGGATCTGACCTCAGAGGACCTCAACCGGAGCCTTTTGATGGCAGACAGGTGAATTCACTTCCCTGTGTCTTCCCCTTCACTTGGGGTGATCGAGGCAGTACAGTGACACCCAGTCACGGGTAGCTGTGACAAACGCATGAGGTGATGTCTATAGGAGCCTTTGGGAGGTAAGGGCCATCACGGATTGCTATGAATTCATTGGCAGCTTTTATATAACAGTTGAGGTGTTTTTCACAGGGACACATAGTTCCTGAGATGCACCCCACCCTCTGAGCCCTCCTTCCTGGCTTACAGATACACCTTCCAAATCCTGCCCCTGCCCTAGAAACAGAGACCCCTCTGGAACCTACTAAGGTAGGCTGGGGTGGGGGCTGCCTCCTGATGGGCCACCTGAGGAGGAGGGGAGCCCCCACCCCAGCTTCCTCTGAGATGGAGAGATGCTGGGGCACAGGGTTTTCTCTCATTTGTTCAGCCTCTGCTTACTAAGTGGCAGCTTAGGTGGGCAGTGTGCTGGGTCTGGGTCTGGGTCTGGTCTGGGTCTGGGTCTGGGTCTGGGTCTGGGTCTGGGTCTGGGTCTGGGGTCTGGGTCTGGTCTGGGTCTGAGTGCTGGGTGCTGGGTCTAGGACTGGGTCTGGGACTAGGGTCTGGGTCTAGGGTCTGGGTCTGGGTCTGGGTCTAAGTCTGGGTCTGGGTCTGAGTCTGGGTCTGGGACTGAGGCAGCAGTCCAGCTGTGTCTCAGGTTCTTCGAATCTGTAGCTGTTCACCCTCACGGTTTGATTCTGGTATCCCTGCAGTGACTGGGAGAGAGAGACACCCCATGGAGAACCTGGAGAGTTCTATGAGTCTCCAGATAGACTCTCCTGGGATATCTGACATCAAAAGGCCATCAGTGGTGAAACATACCAGCACCTGCGTGGGGAGTACACCTCAATCACATGTGCACCCCTCACTTCCCCCACATCCTAAGGTTCCCATTCCTTCCCTGAATCCCTCTCCCCACCTTACCCTGGCTGCAAGGCTCCTAATGTGAAACTGGACCTCCTTGAGACCTGTGAAAAGAGCTCCCTGCCCCCTAACCTGCCTCATGGACCTGGACTCTGTACAGAGCTCCTCCACCGTGTCACCGTCCCCTTGATCCTCAAGCTACGGCAGCCCGATCCTTGCTCTCAAAGCACTTGCTGCCAGCGGACTAGGAAGTAAGTTGCTTCTATGGTGGACATGGGGGCTGCCCAGATGTCCCCGGGTTCCTTGATCACACCTCTCACATAAGAATCTCGCTCTGATTTTTTTTTTTTTTTGGTCCTTTGGGGCTTCACAGGAGAAGCCGTAGGAGAAGGACTGCCTAGGTTCTCTGAGTTCCAGTGACAGTATGTCTAGAATATGGCCCAGGGACAGCTTCTCAGTCAATGACTGTGTTGGAGGATGAAGGCCTTCTCACCTGGACCTGGGATGCCCTCACATATAATTCATGTTCCAGATGCCCTACTCCCAGAGGCTCAGCTCTACTTGAACCTCTCCCAGCAGCTTAGCCTCGATCACCTCTGTCAGGCTGGCCCCTCATCAGTGGCTTTGAGGACCAGTTCCCTAGGTTGGCAGCTCAGAAATCTTCCCCTCCGGTTCTTTCTTAGGAACCTCCCCTGAGACACCCGCTCACCCACTTCCTCCTTAGCCAAATCCCAGTTTGGCCCTGAAGTTCCCACTCCACGAGACTCAGTGTGAACATGACTGGTCTGTTCCATACTCACCTCGATCTGGATACAGTCTACAGGGATCAGGTGACCTAGACAAGGCCAGGGCTTTCGGCACCAGGGAGACAGGCTCGCACTATGTAGATCAGGCTGGCCAAGAACTCACAGAGATCCGTCTGCCTCTGCCATCTGAGTGCTGGGATTCATCGATGTCCCCAATTGACACACTGCTGAATGTGATGTCTGGAGCCCTGGCAGCCACACTGAGGTGAAGGACTGGCACACTGGGCATGGCTGACTAGCTCAAAGGTGAGCAGCACTTAGATTCTGGGTGACGTGGGCAAGACTCAGAATTGACCAGCCAGGGACTTCCCTACCCCAGACTCTGTTGTTCCACAGAATGATAAATCCTCTATTTGGCAAGTCCATTTTGAGTCAAGGCTATTATCATATGCAACTCAAAATATCCTGGTGCATGTGATTTTTATTAATGGTGTTAAGTTGCTGGGGGAAGGCAGATCCCATCCAGGCCTCTCTACTCTCTATCCTGTTAGCTTTGTGCCATATACTAGACTGGGAACAAGTCACACGTTATCACACAGCACATTTTATTTGAAAAAGGGAACACTAACAGGTCAGGGTCAACAAGCAGAACAAATTGAAGGCAGAGTACCAGGGTCAGCAGGGCGGGCTCCAAGTTCACAGCTCATAGGATTCTTCTACTATCCAACGTGTCTTCCAAAGCCATCCCCCTTTCCCTCAGAGACTTTACTCCTCGTGTCCTTCCTTGCTGTGGCTACCAGGAAGCTCATCGTTGCATTTGAGTCATTTCTCTGAGTTTCTATCTGGCTGCTGTTACCTTAGTTTCCCTGGGCTCCAAGCTCCTCTTATGTTTTTGTTGTTTTTGCTTCTTCTTTTTTTTTTTTTTTAAGCTTTTGGAGTTTCTGGAGCTCCATCCATTCTGTGAATTCTTTCATGAGAAGTGGGTTGTGTCCCAGTTGCTCTGGGGACCTCCTGAAGCTGTAGTCAGAACTACCTGAGGGTGGTGGCTGCAAAGTGGCGTCTGGTGGGACTGGGGAAGCTGAGAAGTGGCTCTTCCCCTGCGACTCCAAGCAGGGCCTCTTGGCTGCCTCTGAGGTACATTTTAGCTGTGGTCAGCACCCTTTGACCTTCATTCAGCACTTTCTGGGGACTACGCAATGAATGGTTCTGTCCTTAGTTCCCAAAATGCCCAGCCTGGCTAAGGAAGGGTGCAAAATCCCTTGAAATTCCCCAAAAATAAGAACTTTGAGGGTTTGTCTCCAAGGCAACCAAAGGCTTGGTTGGTTGTCATGGCGACCCGCGGGCAGGCACTCTCTCCCTGAACTCCTCAGCATCACTGAGAAAAGAGGGCCAAGAGATGGAAAGACAGAAGCGCAGGCCACTGGGTGGGAGCTGGGAGCTGGCCGGTTTCTCTAGTCAGGTCAAGAGCAAGGGCCAGCGTTGAGGGGGAGGCAGGGGAGAACTCTGTTTTCTGGAACTTTCTATGCCAGCAAGCTGCTACTCGCTTCTCCGCCGATTATTCTGAGAGGCTCTTGAGCTTTGATCTCCTGTGCTGGACCCTGAGGGTCAAGAGGGGACCTGGGAGGCCCTCATCCTTGGTAGAGCTGCCAGGAGATCTCCATGACAACACCCAGTCCCCACGTATGAGATCCTGAGTCCTTGGCTAGGACCTCAGGGAGTTGCCTGGGTAACCGGGCTCCCTTACCCCACTTCCCCCGCCAACCAAACCTCCTCGGCCCTGCCCCCTCTTTGTGATGGGCCGCTGAATGGATGGATGGGTCACCATGGAGACCTGCTTCCTGAAGCACTTGAGCACAGGAAAGGAAAACAGGGTCTGCAGGATGAGGAGACAAATGTTTGAGACCCTCTCTCTGGCCAAGCAAGAACAGCATGATTCTTCCAAAAGCAACTTTGTAGGGCCCTAGGGAGGGGCTGGCTTGGGTCCCAGCTTCTTCTCCCTGCCAGGCTGGTACTGAGTTCAAATCCTGAGGCAAATGTTTCTTCATGGACTCCCGGGCTGAGGATCAAGCTGGCCGGATATGAGTTCAGGAGTCTGACCCGGTGACTTCAGCCCCTACCCTGTGGTACTGCAGAAACCATAGAGCCTGCCAGCAGTACTGGCTTATTTAGCACCTACAAGGCACAGGTACCTACAGAGCATTTATTTCCCAAGAAGAGACAGTTACATGATTAGTTGTTACTTTATCTTGCTAATGAAAATACATAAAAAAACAAAATGGCCAATTAGTGAAGCCATTCATCCCTCTGGACTGGCGGTTTCTTTCTGGCAGGAGAGGCCATCCTCTGGGGCAGGCTGGCCTGGCCTCCTCTGGGCTCCCTCCTTCGCACGCCCGCATACCCGCCCACTGGCCGGTTATTCAGGCTCCAGTTCCTGGCTATCTTGTCTGGCATGCAGGCAACCCCTGACCTCTGCTTGCCCTGCCCCCATTGTTGTTTCCCACCGACTCCATCTTCTCCTCTCTAATAAAAGACTGTGTTTTCTTCTTCTTTTTAAAAAATTTAGACAGGATCTTTTGTAGCCCAGGTTGGCTTTAAACTCATTACGTAGCTACAGATGACTTTGAATGCCTGATCCTCTGGTCTCCATCTCCCAAGTTCTGGGCTTACAGGTATGTGCCACCACGTCCCACTTATGCAATGCTAAAGACTGAACCCAGGACTTGGTGTATACTGGACGAGTGCTCTACCCACTGGGCGCTATAGCCCCAGCCCTCTTTTTAATCGTAGTTTTTAAAGATAGAGGCTCATTCTGTGATCCAGCCTGACCTGTAACTCACTATGTAGCTGGCTGGTTTTGAACTCAAGATCCTTCTGCTTTAGTACTAGGCTACAGGTGAGTGTGATCACACCAGGCTAAAAATAGTGTTTTTGTTTTCTTTTTTAAAGTATTTTTTAACCATGTATGGTGGTACTAGCCTTTCAGCTCAGCACTCAGGAGGCAGATCTCTATGAGTTTGAGGCCAGCCTGGTGTACACAGTGATTTTGAGGACAGCCAGGGCCATGTTAAAAAAAAACACAAAAAACAAAACAAAAAACACTCTGTTTCAAAAACATTTTAAAATTCACTTTATTTATGTGCTTATGAGTGTGTGGATGTATGTCATGCGTGTACATGGCCATGGGGTTCAGAAGAGGACGTTAGAACCCTTGGAGCTAGAGTTGCAGGCAGCTGTGAACTGCTCAGTGTGAATGCTGGAAAACAAACTCAGGACCTCTGGAAGAGCAGCAAATGCTCTTAACCACTGAGTCATCTCTCCTGCTCTAAACATCACATGTCCTAGCTTTTACTACGATCTAGTCTTCCTCACTGTCCCAAATGCTTCTTCCAAGAAGCATAGCCTGTAGTGTCAACCCCCAGGGCACCGCTCTCCAAAGGACATGGGACAGCCTCAGAATCTACTCATCCTCAGAGCCAGATGGCTGGATGTGGGTTCAGGTGCTGACCCCACAGCTGCCTTAGGGCCAAAGCCTGGCATTCCCAGAGTTACTCTGCACTGGGGCCTCTTCTGTAGCAGGCAAGTGTCTCGTGTCTCCTACTGCCCAGAGAGGCAAGGCTGCTTCCTTCCACACCTAAGCCCCGCCGAGTTAAAGGGAGTCCAGCCAAGGCGGTCCTGGAAGCCTCCAAGAGGGACCTGCTGTTGTCCTGGGGGAGCTTAGTGACTGCTGGTGACGCTCCAGAAGCTATGTCATTTCATTAGACCCCTGTAGCACAAGGAAGCCAAGTTCCACAGAGGGTGTGGGGGGAGGAGGAGAGGGACAGGGAGGGGGAGGGGGGAGAGGAGGGGGAGGGGAAGGGAATGCCCTCCAGTGGCAAAAGGAAAACAAAACAGAGCCCCATGTGGTGGTGGCACAGGTCTGTGATTTCAGTACTGGGGCTGATGGAGGAGAATGGGAGTCTTCAAGGCAGGCCTCAGATCCAAGCAAAAAGTGATTGGTTACACTGTGACAGCCATGCCACTGTGGCGCTAGTGGGCAACCTGTGTTAAAAAACCAAACCAAGGGCATAGTCTTTAGAAGTCAAATCTATCTTTTGACAATTTCATACTGCATTGTGATCGTCTTTGCTTCCCGACTTCATGTTACTCCGCTCACGCTCACCCTACACACCTCCCTTCCACTTTCCTTTATTAAAAAAAAAATAATAATAATGCGGGCTGGAGAGATGGCTCAGAGGTTAAGAGCAGTGACTACTCTTCCAGAGGCCCCGAGTTCAATTCCTAGCAACCACATGGTGGCTCACAACCATCTGTAACGGGATCCGATGCCCTCTTCTGGTGTGCAGGCATTCATGTAGGCAATACACTGTATATATAGTAAATAAATAAATCTTTAGAACAACAACAAAATCCAGCTAATACTGCCCATATGCACATGGGCATGGGGGCCTCCACTAGAGCATAGATGATCTACCAAAGGCCACACATCTGAAGAGAATCGAGTTTCCTTTCCCAGAAGCCATCGGTTATTCAAAGCCCCTCGGCTAAGGTAGGCCTCGTGAGCCCCTCCGCCATGCTGGAATTCTGACTAGCTCCATCCCGTGCAGGTCTCAGGCAGGTGACCACAGCTGTCATGACTTCATGAGTGCAATGGCCACGCCACGTCCAGAAGACAGCATTTCACAGCACTCCTCCCCACACCCTGGCTTGGTGATAGTCTTTGTCCTCTGGAGTGACGTCCCCTATGCGTTGGGGAGGGAATGGAAGTGATCTGGGGAGTCCTTTTAGGATGGAGCACCTGACAGACACTGATGGTCAGCTCGTTGACCAGTCAGGAGTCTCTGCATTGACTTCTGATCACTGCAGGGAGAAGCTTTATCTGACCAAGGCTGAGACCAGGCTATACCGCCATTAACAAATATTTCAAAAGCAGCTTAACAATATGATCATTTAGGGAAATAACAGGAGCAGGTTCTCCTCTAGGGCCAATGACCTCCCAATTCATGATGGGCTTTTGATCAGGTTTACAGCTTCAGGAACAAATTCCTTCTTGCAGAGCAGGCGGGCCTTGGATCCAAGTGAAGAACTGGTTGGTTACACTGTAGCAGCCACACGATCACACCTGTGGGCCTATCTTGCCTGGCAGGTTGGTTTTGTAGTGTTCAGGGGCCAGTGTTGGGTAAAACCGTTTACTCCCCAACTAGCCTGCTAGGCAGCAGGGAGGAAGTTTTCTGGTTAGTTACAGGTTTATGTTTTCAATGATGTGTGCATGTGTCTGTATGCTTATGTGCAATGTGCATGCCATGCCCATAGAGTCCAGAAGAGGGCGTCCTGGAGATGGAGTTACAGGCAGTTGTGAGCCACCTGGTGTGGGTGCTGGGAGCTGAACCCATGTCATCTCCAAAAGTGACCGAGCCATCTCTCCAGCACCCAAGACCAATTTATTATGCCCTGCAACCAAAATGTGTGGTGTCTTCGACTATAGGGTCTTACTGTCTAGTTATGGTAGGCAATCAAGAACATTAGCAAGAGCTTGTGTTGTTGTTGTATTGGGTGGGGGGGCTCCCTGACAAATACTTGCAGGATGTGACATACCTGACATTGAGATTTGCATTTAATAACTGATGTCTTCTGGGAACAGCGCCCAAAAGACACAGTCTCCAACCTGGAAGAAACCACTGGGGCAGGGAGCATCCAGGGACGTAGTGCTATGGACACGCAGGTTCTCAAGGTATAAAGAGCCAGAAGGCAGCCAGCTCTGGATGAGCCTGATGTCATCTGATTTTAGAACCTAAGTAGTCTCAGGCTTCTTTAGACATCGATGGGGGTCAGTCAGAGGATGCCTGTCTCCTCCTGGGGGTAACGTGAAGTGGGGCTGTCACCCACATTTGTGTGTGTCAGTGTCTGTGTAAGAGTATGCACGCATGGATGGGGGTCAGTCAGAGGATGCCTGTCTCCTCCTGGGGTAACGTGAAGTGGGGCTGTCACCCACATTTGTGTGTGTCAGTGTCTATGTAAGAGTATGCACGCAAGGATGGGGGGTCAGTCAGAGGATGCCTGTCTCCTCCTGGGGTAACGTGAAGTGGGGCTGTCACCCACATTTGTGTGTGTCAGTGTCTGTGTAAGAGTATGCACGCATAGATGGGGGTCAGTCAGAGGATGCCTGTCTCCTCCTGGGGTAACGTGAAGTGGGGCTGTCACCCACATTTGTGTGTGTCAGTGTCTATGTAAGAGTATGCACGCATGGATGGGGGGTCAGTCAGAGGATGCCTGTCTCCTCCTGGGGGTAACGTGAAGTGGGGCTGTCACCCACTTTTGTGTGTGTCAGTGTCTATGTAAGAGTATGCACGTATGGATGGGGGATCAGTCAGAGGATGCCTGTCTCCTCCTGGGGTAACGTGAAGTGGGGCTGTCACCCACATNGCATGGATGGGGGGTCAGTCAGAGGATGCCTGTCTCCTCCTGGGGGTAACGTGAAGTGGGGCTGTCACCCACATTTGTGTGTGTCAGTGTCTGTGTAAGAGTATGCATGCATGGATGGGGGATCAGTCAGAGGATGCCTGTCTCCTCCTGGGGGTAACGTGAAGTGGGGCTGTCACCCACATTTGTGTGTGTCAGTGTCTGTGTAAGAGTATGCACGCCTGTGCTTGTGTGGAGGCTAGAAGAGGGCACTGGGTGACCTTTATTACTCTCCCCATAATCCTTTGAGGCAGGCTCTCTCCCAAAACTTGAAATTTGTGTTCTCTTGGCCAGATGGGAGAGCAGCAAGCCCCAGTGGCCCCCCTGTTTCTGCCCCACTTGAAGGGAGGGTTACAGGTGAATGTATGACACCTATGTTGTTACAGGAGGGCCAGATCCAAATGCTTGTCTTCACTGTTGAGCAGCAAACGCTCTTAAATGCTAAACCGTCTCTCCGGGCCTCATGCCCACTTTAAGGATGAGCAAACCAAGGCTCAGAGGGTGCCAGCTGTCCCCTCTGGAGACCTCAGGCCAAGAAGATAGGAGTTAAGAATGCAGGGCCACTGGGCTCTCTTCTTCCTCTGTTGTCCTCTCCTCTCCACTTTTTCCTTCATGCTTGCACATGAGTGTGTTAGTGCGTTTGCACGGGCACACACATGAGAAGGCCAGAGCAGGACACTGCGCGTCTGTCTCCACTGCTCTCCACCTTACGGCCCTGAGACCTTTTCGCCTTTTGCGAAAGCCTCTGCTTGTCACCCTCTCTAAGTTGGGTGGCCAGGAAGCTTCCGGTACCCTCGTGTCTCCACTCCGCAGTGTTGGGGTTACCAGGGCATACCTGGATTTTTATGTAGGGTGCTGGGGGACTTGAACTCATGTCCTCTTGCAAGTACTATACTTTCTGAGCCAGGGTCTAATTTAGCCCAGGTTGACCTTAAATCTTAAACCTTCTGCCTTGGTTATCTGAATACTGGAAGTATCGACACCAGCCACCAAGTCTGTCTACTTCGTCCTCTTCATCACAAACTTAGCAATAGTTACTTAGCTACAGGATGCTGGTCGAATACATGAGGAAGGCTCAGACGGGCACTTCTTACAGCACTGGAGACCCACAGCAGTAGCTGTCTCCTGGCTGTATCTCACTGCACCGATGTCTAGATCAATTTACCCATTGTGCTCTGATTGCCAGATACTGAGTACATAGGTAATTGGGAACATGGGCCCTGCAGCAAAGGGCTTGTGAGCTAGCAAGGCAGGACATGTGGCCAAATAGGGAAAGGTGTTAAAAGGGGTGATGTGAGACAGGGGAATGCCCAAGGAGGGGGTGCTGTTCTCCCTGCAGGGGAGGGTCAAGAAAGGGGAGGGATTTGTGGGAGCTCTGAGCTGCAAGATCTACCTGAATGCCCCCCCCCCCCAGTCTCATTTCCTATTCTTCCCGTCCAGGTAACACCAGGGACAGCAGAGAGCCTGCGCGGTTCTGCCGGTTGCTGGTCGGGCTGACCCACACTTGAGGGCAGTGTGGCTGCTCTGCTTCCATGAGTGGGCTGCAAGCATCAGCTGTCTCCTCACGTCTTCATTTAAGATTTGTGGGGAGACGCAAGGGTTCCCCCAAGCCTGGCCTCTCTATTTCTTCTACATCCACCCAGGCTTAGAAATAATTTGGTCCATTACCATGATCAGGCTCAATTACCCACAAGCACAGAGCTTGGCATGTCCAAACCCCACACCAGAACCCATGCTGAGGGGCATGGTCTGACCGCCGGACAGCACATCAGGCTTGTCGGGAAATTGCAAACAGATGGGTAAGGAGCTTCTACCTGTGCAGTGTGGTGGGAAGGACTGAATAGCATAGGGACCCAGCAGTGACGTACATACCACACACACAGACTCACACCACACACACCACACACAGACAGACATGCACAGATACACACAGACACACAGACTCACATCACACACAGACAGACAGACACACACAGATATACACAGACACACAGATTCACATCACATACACACACAGACTCATACCACACACACCACACACAGACAGACACACAGATATACACAGACACACAGACTCACATCACACACACACACACACACACACAGACTCACACCACACACACCACACTCAGACAGACATGCACAGATACACACAGACACACAGACTCACATCACACACACAGACTCATATCACACACACACATACCACACCATACATGCACCACACACAGACACCCATAGACACAAACCACACACACACAATACACACTACACATACACACATAAACACAGATCACATACATACATATACCACACAGATACAAACACCAAACACACCTCACACACATAATCACACACCACAAACATACACACATCCCACATATATCACACACACCATACACACATCACACATATATCACATACACCATACACACACTACACACATTTCACAAAGACATATGTCATACCACACATACACACACCCCATACGTAAACACATACCACACACACCTCACAGACACACACAAGCCCCCCCACAGACACACACAGACACACCATACACACAGACACAAACATGCACACATGCACACCACACTCACACACACCACACTCATACACACACACACACACACACACACACACACACACACACACACACTCACACTCTCCGCTCCCAAGGCTGGAGCTTCATACTCATTCCTCAGTTCACTGGCAGCCCCATCCCCTATAAGCAAAACACCCACCAAGCTCTCCAACTTCTAAGCCACGTGCTACAACGAGAGAACCTGGAAATGAAAGAGCTCAGTTCCTGCTTACCTCCCGGGCCTCACCCCAGAAAACCCAGTGCAGGCTAGGGAGATAGATCAGCAAAGATTGTGCCACAAAAGCACGAGGACCTACGTTCTGATTCCCAGCAAATGTGGAAATCCAGGCACGGCGGTTCATACGTGATGTCCCCATGCTGGGGAGACAGAGACAGTAGGATTACTGGCCAGCCAGTCTAGCTGAATCTGTGAACCCCAGGTCCAATGAGAGACCTTCTCTCAAAACTAAGACAGAAAGTGGTTGAGGACCTGATGTCGACCTGCACCCCGCATGTGCACTCCGCATACACACACTCATGCACATACATGTATGTGCATGCACATGTAAAAACCCTGGTGGTGCCTGAAGCAAGGTGCTTTACACAGTGCTGGAACACGGCAAGCTCTAGCTAACTCTATTAGGATTAGCTTTGATGAAGAGGGAGGCCAGCCACGCCTCAGCTGGGCACTAAGGGCTGAAGAGGGAACAGGCGGATGACCCCAGGGGCTGGCTGATAGGGACTTTCAGTCTGGGCTGAGCCTGGAGAAGCTGCTGTCAGGTGTCCATGGCACCTGGCTAGGTCGGCTGTTGCTCTCTGGTGCGGGCATCATAGAAATCCTGTGGAGAGCCTGTGGAGGTGAGGAGGGGCTGATGGGAAACCCCAACATTGCAGTGTGGAGTGATTTGGGAGCTAAAAGTGCCGAGGGCACCTCCCTGGGCGTCAGTTTGAGGGGACAAGACAGGAGAGAGGGTACAGCCAGACTACACAGCACCTGCCTTGTCAGTGTGTCAGTTGGACCCTTGTGTGCACAAGCAAGTAAGGTTACTCTACCAGTGTTCCTTATTGGGGGTGCCTTGCCTTGGTGACAAACAGCAGTCCTCCAGCTGCTGGATGCTTAGCAATCTGTACTGGCTCTGGAGTTCTCTCTCTCTCTCTCTCTCTCTCTCTCTCTCTCCTTCCTCCCTCCCTCCCTTCCCTCCTTCCCTCCCTCCCTTCCCTTCCTCCCTCCCTCCCTCCCTCCTTCCCTCCCTCCCTCCCTTCCTTCCTTCTTTCCTTCCTTCCTTCCTTCCTTCCTTCCTTCTTCTTCCTTCCTTCCTCTCCTTCCTTCCTTTCTCTCCTTCCTTCCTCTCTCCTTCCTTCCTTCCTTCCTTCCTTCCTTCCTTCCTTCCTTCCTTCCCTCCTTCTTCCTTCCTTCCTTCTTCCTTTCTCTCCTTCCTTCCTTTTTTTGTTTATTGTTTTTTGTTTTTCTGAGACAGGGTTTCTCTGTGTAGCTCTGACTGTCCTGGAACCCACTCTGTAGGCCAGGCTAGCCTTGAGCTCAGAAATTCACCTGCCTCTGCCTCCCAAGTGCTGGGATTAAAGGCGTGCGCCACCACTGCCCGGCTAAAACATTTCTTTAAGCTCAGCACACAGGAAGGGATGCCTCCTGTTGGGACATGGGACTTTGGAAAGCTTGCCCTTGGGGTAGGTGATGTGGCTGGGAGTTGGTGGGGAGTGCTTGATCTGCAAGCCTGGAGCTCTGAGCTCAATCTCTGGGTCCTACGTTAAGGTGGAGGAAGAGGACAGTCCCCTCAGAGTTGTCCTCTGACCTCAGATGTGCTCTGTGGCATGCAGCCATCCCCCCTTCACATGCTAAAAGAAAAGAAAAATTAAAGAACTTTGTCTCTGGGTGGTGATGGCACACAACTTTAATCTCAGTACTCAGGAGACAGGTTTGAAGCCAGCTTGGTCTATAGAGAGAGTTCCAGGATAGCCAGGACTGCACAGAGAAACCCTGTCTCAAAACAAAACAAAAACAGGAGAGAGAGATACTAAGAGACAGAGAGATGGGGGGAAAGGGGAAAAGGCCTGTCCTTTGGGCATGTGTAGGACAGACTACAGGGTGGTCAGAGTGGGAGCCTCCTCATCTGTGAGGCTGCATGGGACACTCAGTGGCTCTGTAGCAGCCTCGCCTCTATGATGTCATCCTCACGCTGTCACTGTCCTGCCTTGTTCTCTGTGACCATAAATGCTATTGTGAGAAATGTGACCCAGGGGTAGAAACCCTGCGCCTTTAGTAAGTGTATCCAGCTCTAAGAGGGACAGTTGGCTCCTGCGCACACCTTGTATGCAGTGCAGATATTGCTACAGTCAGCCAGAATGTGGCCCGCACATCAGGACAGAGAGAGGAATCTAGGCTTCCACAGACCCAGTGGGATCTGCTTTTCTGATACGTGCAGGGGTGGAAGAGATGGAAGGGAGTTCCAAGGACAGCAAGTATCAGAGGTCAAATGGGTAGGTCTGGAGAACACATGTTAGTTAGCCGGTCAGCCTTCCACCTCAGGCTTAACCCAGACATTGCATGGTGGCCTTGAGGGAACAACGCTCTGCCCAGTGCAGCAACTTGAAAGCCAGGTTGCACCCTAGCATTCGGATATGAGGCCTCTGCAGTTTCCACAGCGAGGAGAGACAGGTGAGGGCCCCACACTGGGATGTTACTGTTCCAGTTTCAAACAGACTTGGCCCACTGGCCCTAGCTTTGCCCAAGGTGTCTGGAAGGTGTTCTGGAAGGTCCTGAATAGGAGGCTGGCATTTTGGTAACCAGACAACCAATTGTGTCACAGCACCTGGGGAATGGGAGGAGGAGTGAAAACTTAGCAAAGAGGTGGTCGAGGGGAGGAGGGGAGGAAGGAGAGGGTGTGGGTGGGTGTGAGGGTCACTCACCAGTCTCAGAGCCAGTTAGGCCAGGATTGAATTCCAAGGTCCTTGGCAGCTGCTTGGAGCCATGACTCCCCTGGGGGCAGTGCTGGTCCCAGCCAACTGTCACCACCGGGATTACATTTCAGAAACTAGTTTTTGAGAGAGACAAGCTAGGCCCAAGGGGGCTATATCTCTGTGTCCTTGTCCTTGGGAGGTGGGAGAAAGGAGAAGAGGAAGAGGCGGGGCTACCAGGAGGGAACGCCAGGCTTGCAAAAGCAATTAGTGAGTGAAGGGAAATTGCTTTGTGTTGGGGTTCCCTGGGGGCTCAGGCGGGAAAGGACTCAGGGCAATCCTAGTGGCTCCTGTTTGGGCTTTATTAGATGGTAACTTCACCCAAGGCATCTCCTATCAGAAGAGAGAGCAGAAGAACGGGGCCTCTTAACTTTTTTTTTTTCAGATGTTTTTTCAGAGAGGCACCAAAATAGCATAGGTGGTTAATACTAAGTCAATTAATTTGTATTCTCCCCTGAGGAGTTCATACCCACAACTGGGTGTGGCTTACTTTCCTGTACTCTCCCATTGGGAGCACATATCCCCACCCAGGTGTGTCTTTCTTTCTGAGCGCCTCTCTCTCTCATAACCTTCATGCTCCATTCTATATGAAAATATCTTTAATAAAATTCCCAGCTCTGCTTCACTAACACCAACCAGCCCAGGACCTCTTTTCAGCACGGACGTTGGGGAACCTCTGGTTGGTCTGAGTCAAGGTCTCTGAAAGTCTAGGTGATCTCTCGAGGCTAGTGAGGGTGTCCGTGTGGAGCTGCCTCTCTGTCCGATCAACTCTGACTTTCTCACCAGGACACTCTGTGACATGGATGGAGTGGGGAGGGACAGACAGGAAGAGACCTGTGGACCATAACAGGTGCCACTGAAATGTTCCTGCTCTGGCATCTGGAGTAGATTCTGGGGTGGATTCTGGAGGAACTTGCTGTGAACTGATCTTCTGAAAGTATCTTCCAGACAGGAAGTACAAGCACAAGCCTATCAGATCCCTTCCTTCCTGGCTGAGGGTGGCCTCGGAGCAGCCCGCTCCTTGAGCCCCAATCTGCAGGGCCCGGAAGGGGGTGCCTGCTTTGGGGTGCCACATAGAAGTCCTAGAGGGGTAGAGTGAGGACCTCCTGGCCATCCTGAATCCTTTCTTGGGCTTCTGTTCTCTTCTTACAGATGGCCTTCTGAGGGCAGGACGCTTGAACAATGTACAGCAGCTTAGAAAGACACCTGAGGGGAAGTCACATCTCAATGGGGTGGGGGTCAGCTTGGCTACTGAAGCTCAATGCTCGGAGAGTTTCCTCATGCTTGCTTAAGTGGGGAAGGGGCAAGAGGAAGGCATCTAGAAAGGTCACAGGACCTCATTCTGGGATTCCACCCTTGGCACTGCCAGATAGCTTCTCAAAGTGCACATCTGTGGTGTGTAGCCCAAGCTGCAGTTGGTGTTGAGGAAGTGAGGTTCCTAGGACGGTGCAGGGTGGTCCACCGCTTTGGCTTGGCTTCTTGCTTCTCCCTGACAATACTTATCTCCCTGTGGAGATCCTGTAACTTGATGTCTTAGGTTTTTCCATGGCTGTGAACAAACACCAGGACCAAGGTAGTGCTTATAAGGACAAACAATTAATTAGGGCTGGCTTACAGTTTCATAGGTTCAGTCCATTACCATCATGGCAGGAAGCATGGCAGTGTGCAGGCAGACATGGCGCTGGAGGAGCCCAGAGTTCTACATCTTGATCCACAGGCAGCAGAAGCAGACTGTCTTCTCAGGCAGCCAGGAGGAGGGTCTGGATCTCACTGGCCAGACTTGAGCATATCTATGAGACCTCAAAGCCCCACCTCCACAGTGACACACCTCCTCCAACAAGGCCACACCTCCTCCAACAAGGCCACACCTCCTCCAACAAGGCCACACCTCCTCCAACAAGGCCACACCTCCTCCAACAAGGCCACACCTCCTCCAACAAGGCCACACCTCCTCCAACAAGGCCACACCTCCTCCAACAAGGCCACACCTCCTCCAATAAGGTCACAACTCCTAATAGTGCCATTTCCCATGGGCCAAGCATATTCAAACCACCACACTAGGTGACCTAAACAGCCACAGTGATTGGCCCAGGCATAGGCACCTGACCCAAGAAGGACCAATCAAAATTTTTCCCTGGGACTGTCTGCCCTCCTCTTCAGATTTTGGATGAGAAAGGGGAACCCATTTTATTTATTTTTGTTGTCTTTTATATATATATTTTCTTTCTTTCTAGGCTGCCTTCTCTGTTACCCACTGAGCCGTCTCAGTTTTTTCCTTCTACGTTTTGTGTGTGTGTGTGCATGCTCATTATATGTGGGCCCAAGTGCACTTGTGTGTGTGACGAGGCCTAAGTGTGATGTGGGGAATCTCCCATGGTGCCTTCCACTTTGTTCTTTAAGGCAAGGTTTCTAGATAGCCAGCTTCGCTCCAAGGATCTTCCATCTTCATTCCCAAAGCTGGAATTACAGGTGGACCATCACCCACACATTCCTATGACATCTATATGGGTCCTGGGGTCTGAACTACAGACCTCTTGCTTATGGGCCAAGTGCTTTAACTGCTGAGCCCTCTCCCTTTCCCTTGCTGTTGTCTTCTGTGATGGGGGCTTGCTTGCTAGTGTGTCTCGTCTGGCCTCTAACTTGCTTTGTAGACCAGGCTGGCCCTAAACTTGCATTGTAGTCCAGGCAAGTCGCAAATTTACATGACCTTCTTTTTTTTTGCCTGGTGTCTACTGGATTACAAACACACATCCCATGAGAGCCCTGCTGGGGAGTCATTGTGGAGTCAGTCACTGTGGCTTCCCATTTGAGATTCCCCCAGACGGAAGGTACAAGGTCCTAATGGGCAATCCCAGTGCCTGGCACTCACTGTTCTGGGTGGGTCCAGGTTGAGGCCAGTGCCTGGCACTCACTGTTCTGGGTGGGTCCAGGTTGAGGCCAGTGCCTGGCACTCACTGTTCTGGGTGAGTCCAGGTTGAGGCCAGTGCCTGGCACTCACTGTTCTGGGTGAGTCCAGGTTGAGGCCAGTGCCTGGCACTCACTGTTCTGTGTGGGTCCAGGTTGAGGCCAGTGCCTGGCACTCACTGTTCTGGGTGGGTCCAGGTTGAGGCCAGTGCCTGGCACTCACTGTTCTGTGTGGGTCCAGGTTGAGGCCATGCTCATGATTAGATGACCCAAGCAAGGCCGCTTCCATCCCAGGAGGCTGGTGGTAGGCTTGGGATCCCAGGGTCTTCTAAGTAAGCTCTTTGATTGGCTTCTGCAGTTGTTTAGTTGTCCCCACCTGCTTGGCATGTGAAAAGGTTAGCTTGGCATGAAGCAGCTTTCGTGAATCCCCCTTTTCTGTTACCCTTACTTGTGTCAGACTTCACAGATCTGCGCCTTGTTGAAACACTGGCTTCCTGGACTTCTCTCCCCAATTAAACATGAGCTCTGTCCATCCTGCCTCTTAAGAGTCATGGTAGGAGGCTCCACAGGACATTACAACCCTTCTTCCCTCTGGGCCAGCGCTGTGAATAGCTGTGAAATGTAAGCTGCATAGCCAATTAAGGATGTTCTAGCAGCTGCTGCATTTAAAAAGAGAAAAGGGGGAAAAACCCAAACCAGGTAAAATTAATTTCAGCAATATATTTAATCTGATGGATGGGAGACGGCGAGGTTTCAGTGTGTGACTGGAGTGAAAAACGGCCAATGCAGCAGTTTTGCATTCAGGTTTTTTGTCTTGTTTTTACCACCAAAGCATTTACCAACCTGGACCAGGCTCATCTCAAGTGCTCCCATAACCGTGTGGGGTGGGAAGCATCGGGCAGCACCAGGCATCAAGTGCATTGGAATCCGACCACAGCCTGCAAAAATCTAGGGAGTTTGTAATTTTCATTTCAGCCTGGTCTCTCATTTAACTAGATTGTATCAGCTGGGTACCACTTTGGACCTCAAGTGTGATCTTCAGAAGGAGCCCAGGAACCCTTGGAGGAAACTGAAAGCAAAGGGGCAGACTCCAGGAACCCCTCCTCTCTGAGGGGACCGAGGGAGCTATGGGGACTGGGGATTGATCTTCTTTTGTTTGTTTTGGTGGAGTAATTATAGACTCTCAGTAAAGTTGCAAAGATAGAATAGATGTCACCCGCCACTCAACCTCCTTTCATAGTAGTGCCTCATATAAGCAGAAGACATTTGTTCAAACCAAGACATGGGCACTGGTCCTCAAGTATTAACTAAACATACACATTATATACAGATTTCACCAGCTTTCCATCTATGTCTCCTTCCACCTCTCTCTCTCTCTCTCTCTCTCTCTCTCTCTCTCTCTGTATGTGTGTGTGTGTGTGTAAATGTATGTATGTGAGCATGCATATGGAAGCCAGAGGTTACAGGTCTTCCTCAGTCATTATCTATCTATCTATCTATCTATCTATCTATCTATCTATCTATCTATCATGTATCTATGTATCTATGTAACTATCTATGTATCTATGTATCATCTATCTATCTATCTATCTACCTACCTATCTATCTATCTATCTATGTATCTATCTATGGATCTATGAATCTTTCTCTCTCTCTCTCTCTCTCTCTCTCTCTCCTTCCTTCCTTCCTTCCTTCCTTCCTTCCTTCCTTCCTTCCTTCCTTCCTTCCTTCCTGAGACAGAGTCTTACTATATATCCCTGGCTGTCCTGGAACTCACAGAGATCCACTTGTCTCTGTCTTCCAAGTGCTAGAGTTAAAGACACACACCACACTCTCAGCTTCACTTTCTGTTTTGAGATGGGGTCTCCCTCTGAACCTAGTGCTCATCAGTTAGCTGAGCTGGCTGGCCAGTGAGCTCCAGGTTCCCTCTGTCTCCATCCTTCTGCTAGCACTGAGGTTACAGACATCCACAGTGGCATCCAGTCTTTGTGCGGATGCTGGGATCTAAACTCATGTCTTCACGCTGACACAACAGGCACCTTTCCATCTGAGTCCCTCATGTCCTTTTGCTGTCTATGGATTCAATCCAGGATGCTATGTTGCATTTGGGGGCTCTGATTTCTATTAATGAGTCTATCTTTCAGTCACCTATCTATTTATACAGCAACTTAGTTGAGGTACAATGGAATTCAATATATGCAATATACTCCTTTATAAGTGTGATATGTATGGAGACCCGTGACACCACCACACAGATGGTGTGTCCATTGATCTACACAACAAGGAACCAAACTTGGTGAGAGTTCACATAATTCAAGCACTGTTTTGATCACTTTACATGAGTAATATGCTGATCCCTTTTAATGGCCCCGGCAGGTTGAATGACCCCTGCCAATTCTTCTCTCCCTGGGAAAGAAGGGTGTCCCGGCACCTTCTGCTGTCTCATTTGGCAGAGATCTCAAGTGGGGGGAGCATGTTTACCCATCTGTTACTTACAGAAAGGTTGGCTCCCCAGACCCCATATGTTGAAGCTCTGATGTTCAATGTGGCTATATCTGAAGACAGCCTTTAAGAGGGGGTAATTACAGTTGAATGGGGTCATTATTGTACACTGCTTGTTAGTCAGCTTTGGATTACTCTGATGGAAACTGGGGATAATTAGCTAAGTTTGAATATTCTGGCTCACAGCGTTGGAGACGTCTGACCATGGCAGATTGGCTCCGTAGTGTTTGGGCCTGGAGGAGGTAGAGCTCCACAGTGTTTATAGGGTGTAAAGAGGAGCAGAGAGCACTCACATCCTCTTTAAGGGGAGCAAAGACTCAAGGGAGAAGTCAAGGCCCCACCCTCATGGTTTGAATGTGAAATAGCCCCATAGGTGCCTGTATTCGAACACTGCTTCCCAGATGATGGTGACATTTTGAAAGGCTGTAAAACCATTAGGAGTGAGCTTGGTGTAGCGACCTTTAATCCAAGCATTCTAAAGGCAGAGGCAGGTGGATATCTATGCGTTCAAGGCCAGCCTGGACTATATTTCAAGTTTCAGGACAGCCAGGGCTGCATAGTGAGAGAGTGTCTCAAATCAATCAATCAATCAATCAATCAATCAATCAATCAAATAAACCAAGCCCCAGAAACCACTTCCAAGCCCACAAAAACAAACAAGCAAACAAACAAACAAAATAAAACCAACCAGTCATGGCGATCAACAAAACCAAAAAGTTTCAGAAGGTAGAGACTCGGTGGAGCAGGTAGGTCACTGAGGGAGGGCCTTGAGTTACGATAGCATGGCCCACTCTCTGTTCACTCTCTGCTTCCTGTCTGCCAAGGTATGGGAAGTCAGGGATTCTCAGCTGCAGGCTTCTGCCACTGCTGTTGCTGCAGGCAGTATGCCACATGCCACCGTGCTTTTCCCTCCATACAGACTGTACCCCTTCCAACTGTGAGCCAAAATGAGCCCTTCCTCCTTCAAGTTGCTTTGGCCTGGAATTTGGTCACAGGAAGGGACAAAATATCCAATACAAGTGTATGACCTAAAGATCTCCCAACGCTTCTTAAGATTTACTTATTTGTGTGTGCACTGATGTTTTTTGCCTACACGTGTGTCTGTGTGAAGGTGTCAGGTCCTCTGGAACTGGAGTTACAGACAGCTGTGAGCTGCTGTGTGGGTGCTGGGAAATGAACCAGGGTCATCCTCGGAGCCGTCTCTCCAGCCCTCAGTCCTCACTTCTTAAGGAAGGTCTCACCATCTTCCAGTAGTGTCACTCTGAGGTCCGAACTTTTATTGCATGGACCTTTGGAGAACAGTAAATGTCTGGCCCTCATCCAGTGAGCTGGCATGCTTATAAGAAGAAGAGAAAGAGCTACCAGGACATAGGCACACAGAGAAGAAGCCATCAGAGGACACAGGAAAAAGGGGGCTCTCTTGCCAGCTATGGAGAGAGACCTTTCCAGAAACCAGTCCTGCCTGCACCTTCATCTTAAAGTTCCAAGCCATGGCCAGGCGTGGTGGCGCACGCCTTTAATCCCAGCACGGGAGGCAGAGGCAGGCGGATTTCTGAGTTCGAGGCCAGCCTGGTCTACAAAGTGAGTTCCAGGACAGCAGGGCTATACAGAGAAACCCTGTCTCGAAAAAAACAAACAAACAAACAAAAAACAAAAAACAAAAACAAAAACAAAAAAAGTTCCAAGCCATGAAGCTTTGAGGAAAGAAGTCTCAGGGTGGAGAGATGGATCATCAGTTAAGAAGAGTAGCTGCCTTTTCAGAGGACTCAAATTCAGTGACTCGCCACCACCTGTAACTCCGGCTCCAAGGGAATCTGACGCCCTCTTCTGGCCTCCTTGGGTACCTGCACACACTGCATAGACTCACACAGACAGACATACACAGAATGGCTCACACAGCATCCAGTCAATACTAGGTTTGCCTGGCACGTGAGAAGGTAGCAGGTGTGATGCCTGTGAGATTTGTCTGTGCTCCGTGGGTCTAGCCTGTGTCTTCTGCTCTTGTAATTGTTTAAGAAACAGACACGTCATGGAAGGCCTGGAGCCAAGATGGCCTCACCCTGGCCAGGTATAGTAGGAGCTCAGCTGACCTGTGGACACACAAAAACAGGGTAACTACAGGATGACCCACTGGGGTTGTGGGAGCAATTGTTATGAAGCAGGAACTGACTGAGAAGTAGGAGCTGAGATATTTTTCTCTCCCATGTTAGCTTATGGGTGAACTTGGGCACAGAGAGCTGACTTGCCCAAACCAGCAGCAGGTGCTACATCTAAGAGGCGGTCTGACTCACACCCGAGTTAAGCATAATCATGGTTCTTCTGGTGGTTTGAGTGGGAATGTCTCCTGTGGGCTCCAATGTTTGTGTGCTTGGTTCTCAGCGAGTGGCCCTTGCTGTTCCGGGAGGTTTAGGAGGTGTGGTCTTGCTGGGGTAAGTACGTCCCTGGGGGAAGGTTTTGAGGTTTCAAAGCCATTCTTAGTGTACATTCCTATGTCCCTTCGTGTGTCATTCAAGATGTGAGCTTCTGCGACAGCTGCCATGCCTTCCGCCTTATGCCTCTGCATCACCATTATGGAATCTAACCCTATGAATCGTAAGCCCAAAGAAACTTTCTTCTATAAGTTGACTGGGCTGTGGTGTTTTGTCTCAGCAACAGAAAAGTAACCAACGCAGTTCTCTCTCACCCTTCCATCCAGCATTGTAATGGATCTTCCTGTCCGCCTGTGCACTTATCAGACATTTAGAACACAAACAGCTTTCCCAGTGAGGCTTATAACACACATATCTAGATCTTTCTCAGCGGTTACTGGTTACTGACACATATGAGTCTGTTTCTGACTCTCTTGCTAGATTTTATTTTCCATAAAGGCAAAGATATATGTGTGTGTGTGTGTGTGTGTGTGTGTGTGTGTGTGTGTGCGCGCACGTGTGTATTCCATATATATATATATATATATATATATATATATATATATATATATATATATATATATTCCATATATGGAATATATATGGATATATAAAAATATATATATGATATATAAAAATGCATATATACACATATAAATACATATATATATATATAGAATATATATGTGTGTATTTCATATACATATATATGTATATATATGATTTGTTTTATTTTTAACTTTGTGTGTGTGTTTTCATATGCATGTGTGGACGTCAGAGGACAATCTGAGGGAGTTTTTTTTCTCTTCCACTGTGTAGGCTCCAGGGATTACACTCGGGTTATCAGGGCTAGCAGCAAGCGCCCTTTTGCTGGCTCTGTCTTCAGATCTTTGGAGTATGCCCTAGGCAGTGGAACTTCTGGGTGATGATGTCATACTATCAACTAGCTGTGTGCCTTTGGTTCAGTCACTTCCCCTCTTTGGAACTATTCTTTTCATTACAGCTTTAAAATGAAGGTTTCTTTTGATTTTGCTACAGGGAGACACGGAGAAACCCTGTCTCAAACAAGCAAGCAAGCAAATGAATCACAACAACAACAAAAGCGGGGCAGACAGCCGATGTCACTAAAGGATAAAACAGAAGGGCTGAGGCTGAGGGTTGCCAGCCTTGGTCCAGGACGTCCGATGATGAAAGAGGAGCCAGCAAAGGAAGCAGAATCAGGAGCACTGGTGGGAGCACTGGTGGGGTGGAGGGACCGGTCAGGAGCACTGGTGGGGTGGAGGAGCCGGTCTCTGGGGAAAGAAGAAAGGCTAGGGAGAGGAACGGTGTGAAGAAGCAGCCTGCAGCATGAGGTAGCAGTCCCCGGTGAGGGGGAGGGTGGGAACCTGCCCCAGGTGGCTTCTGAGGTTTATTGTGATTGGAAGCCAGGGCCAGGTGATGAGCAGTTTGGCCAGGTACCTCACTTGAGAAGGACCTGGCCTTTTCTGTTTATTACAGAAACATATCAGTCATCACAGAGTGCAGGAAGGAGGGAATTGGCTGGACCCCCCCTTTTGCTCCCCAAGAACCCCATCAGTGGTGGGCACAGCCCAGCTGGACCAGGTGCTGGACCAGGTGCTGGACCAGGTGCTGGACCAGGTGCTGTGCCCAGCATGTCTGTCAATGATCCTGTTTGCTCCTCACTGACTCTTTGGGGTCAACTGTGTTATTTTGTTCCCATTTTATAATGGGAAAGCTGAGTCCAGAAGAGTTAGCTCCTTGGCCCAGATCACACAGGTATAGTGTCAGAGCTCAGGTCTAACCAACTCTTTTTTTTTTTTTTTTTTTAAGATTTATTTTATTTATTATATGTAAGTACACTGTAGCTGTCTTCAGACACTCCAGAAGAGGGTGCCAGATCTCGTTACAGATGGTTGTGAGCCACCATGTGGTTGCTGGGATTTGAACTTATCACCTTCGGAAGAGCAGTCGGGTGCTCTTACCCACTGAGCCATCTCACCAGCCCTAACCAACTCTTTTTTATCCCCCTTGCCTGCTGGGGTGGTGGGAACTCACTGCCTTAGCCCCCCACCCTCAGACATCCTGGACAAGTAAATCTGTATTTTGTTAGAAAACAGGCTCCTCACCATGCAGTCTCTGAAGGATGCTGGTGACCAGTCTGCCTTGGACCATCATCTTCAGCTGCTGCCGTCGGGCTGAGCTGGCACAGCTGGGGAGGGCAAGTGTCTGACCCCACCCTGGGATGACAGAAAGACAGATAATCTGAGAGAAGATTGACAGCTGGACACAGTTATTAGAAGTTTCCACCAACCAGAGCTCTTAGTTATTTCTCTGTAGGAGGCATGGGTTGGGCAGAACCTCCTGACGAATTGAAGCCCCAAAACTTCCATGATGTCGTGTGGTATGGGTAGGTGATGATGTCATGTGTTGTGGGTAGGTTATGATGTCATGTGGTATGGGTGGGTTATGATGTCATGTGTTGTGGGTAGGTTATGATGTCATGTGGTGTGGGTGGGTGATGATGTAATGTGCTGTGGGTGAGTGATGATGTCATGTATTGTGGGTGAATGATGATGTCATGTGTTGTGGATAAGTGATGATGTCATGTGTTGTGGGTGGGTGATGATGTCATGTGGTGTGGGTGAGTGATGATGTCATGTGGTGTGAGTGGGTGATGATGTCATGTGGTGTGGGTGAGTGATGATGTCATGTGGTGTGAGTGGGTGATGATGTCATGTGGTGTGAGTGGGTGATGATGTCATGTGTTGTGGATAATGATGTCATGTGATATGGGTGAGTGATGATGTCATGTGGTTTGAGTGATGATGCATGTGGTGTGAGTGTGTGATCTGAGGATTAGGGGTTTGAGGAAAGAGGTGGAAAAGTTACATTTTCTAAACCATGACTGCATGGCAGGTGCCCTCTCCTCATCCTGTTGTGTATTTCCTAAGCCAGGCACATGCAGTGGGAAGTTCCCCTTGTTACCTATCTCTGTATCTTGGAGCCCCAGCTTCGAAAGAGGCCAGAGTTCTCATCCTCTGGGGGGGCACTTAAATTTATATCTGGGTTTTTTTACAATAATATTATTTTGCAATTGTGAGATTTTGAAATAAGGTTGGGAAAGGTTATTAAATGAAGAGAACCACAAAGCATGGTGATGCATGCCTGTAATGCCAGCATTGGGCAGCGGAGGCAGGAGAATAAGTTCAAGGTTCTGTTTGGCTACAGAGAGTTTGAAGCTAGCCTGGGCTATGTGTTTCAAACAAGCAGACAGATGGATAGGCAGACAGACAGAGGAACAGACACCAAAACTCAAAGAGCAACATGAGTCAGGGACCGGTCCGACTGTCTGGCTGCAGAGACCTGTCTCTGATCTTACCTCTCATCTCTGCTGGATGAGAGTGTACACCTGTGTCATGGGCATCTCGACCCGACTTCCTCCTGGGGTGCCATTTTTGGAGTTGAGGTTGATGGCTAATCTCTCAGCACTATCTGGTATTCTCCCTCCTGCCACCAAAGCTGGGCGTGTGGTACATGCCTGTCATCCTCGCACTTGGGAGGTGGAGGCAAAAGGATCAGTAGTTTGAAGGCATCCTTGGCCATAGAGAGAGTTCAAGGCCAGGGAGGATTATCCCAAAATGTCATCTTTAAATCACCACACTGCACTCTCGGCCACCACTCTACTCCAACCCAAGAAGAAACAATAAAGATGTAGATGGCTTTGGGTTATCACAGTCTATCACTGCCACGACACTTTTCTAACCTTTGCAGCAGAACACATAACTAGACTACATTTCCCAGCCTCCCTTGCCATCAGAGCTGGGTCACATGACTGAATTCTCCCAATGGAGAGTGGTTGGAAGGGACGCCCCCACACCTTGGCTTCCTGTTTTCTGCTGGCCAGATGCACAATGCCCACCAGCCCCCCAGGCCTGGATCTTCACATTGTCGGAGACCTGTTCCTGGTTGAAGGAAAGCCAGCTCAGTCATTTAAAACGGTGTGGAAAAGGACATGTGACTTACTCTTATGTAACTTACTCTTTGAGCTCTGTTTCTTCTTAGTACCAGTGACTTGCAAAAACACAGTTCCTACCTCAAAGGTATTAATCTTCTGGAGCCAAATATGAATGGTCATGGCCAGGAACAGTATCAGGCAAGCTTGACTACTGCGTTTCATCCTGGCAACAGTTGCGTGAAATTTTTTATAATAACCATAAATCCAGGTTCTAAAAAATACACCGGTAAAAAAAATGCAACTCGAGTTATTAAAAAAAAAATACAATGAGGGCTGGCAAAATGGCTCTGTGCTTTATAGCACTATCACTGGCTACTCTTCCAGAGGACTCGGGTTCAATTCCCAGCATCCACTTGGTGATGCACAACCCTTTGTAACTCCAGTCCAGGGGAATTGATGTTTTCTTCTGTCCTCCAGAGGCACCAGGCACTCAAGTGGTGCACAGATAAACACGTATGCAAACAAACAAAAACAAAACAAAACAAAACAACCCCGAAACCAAAACCACCACCACCGTCACCAACAAAACATACACTTAAAAAGAAAACAGAGCCATATCTAGTAGGTAGATAAGAACAAAGTTGGAATTCACCAGTTAACCTCCAGGTTGAAGGAAGCTAGAAGCCCGTTCATATATTCCAAAAGGTTTTATATGAGTCACAAGGATGGCTGTTAGGTGGATGAGGAGTGGCTGTGAAGGAGGCTAGGCTGGGCTGGTAAGATGGTGAAGTAGACTATGGCACTTGTTAGCAAGCCTGTTGACTTGAGTCCGTTCCCGGAAATCATGTGGAGGAGGAGAAGCAGCTTGTCATAGTCAGGGTTTCTATTCCTGCACAAACATCATGACCAAGAAGCAAGTTGGGGAGGAAAGGGTTTATTCAGCTTACACTTCCACATTGCTGTTCATCACCAAAGGAAGTCAGGACTGGAACTCAAACAGGTCAGGAAGCAGGAGCTGATGCAAAGGCCATGGAGGGATGTTACTTACTGGCTTGCTTCCCCTGGCTTGCTCAGCTTGCTTTCTGATAGAACCCAAGACTACCAGCCCAGGGATGGCCCCACCTACAATGGGCCCTCCCCCCTTGATCACTAATTGAGAAAATGCCTTGGAGGCATTTCCTCAAGAGAGGCTCCTTTCTCTGTGACAACTCCAGCTTGTGTCAAGTTGACACACAAAACCAGCCAGTACAGTAGCTGTGACAACACTCAAGAAACCTTTCAATCAGGTTCTGTTGACACTTCTTCATTGGACAGATTGGGGGGCTCAGGAGATCCTCCCCTGAGGTTCTAGCCATTCTTCACAGCTATATATAATTTTCCCCAAATGGTTTATAGCTGTGAGATCTTGGAGGTGCTAGCATAGACTGTGGCAGGTTCATCTATGCCTGGGTAAGATTTCTCAGTGATGCAACTGCTTTGGGGTCACCCATACTCCTGTATGTAGCTCTTGTTCATGGCCTTAAGTGAGTCTGATAAACTCATTGGTTCTCCAAGTTGAACTTTGGAGCAATTGCTACTTTGATCTTTCATTGGTGTTCAGCCTGCGGGAGCAGAGACTTGTTCAGCATCTCCACAGGAAGGGTTCACAAAACAGATGGTGTGCCAAGGAGGCTGTAGTGACTGGCAGAGATCTGAAGAGAGTGCCTGGGGCCAGATCACAAGGGTCCTAAGGTCGAAGGCAATGCAGCGTGAAGTTGGAGAAGGAGAGTTGCACCAGAAGTGAGTGAGCATCTTCCCAGGATACGGGACTCCACATCCTGGCAAGGATGCCAGGAAGGATGCTCACCCGCTGCTAAGATGACACATAGAAACTTGGAAAAAGCCAGGCAGGGCTCACTCAGTGAACAAGAAATGTCATAACCTCCAACTGCTAATGGACTCCAGGGAAGGTGGGGGACGGTGCATTTCTTGTGTGCTGTGCTCAACAGCATGGTTCAGAAGTTCCATGGTGGCTGACCTCTAGAAGTCAAGGCTGAGGATAAGAGATTCTGTGACTGAATTGGTTTCCCCAGTAGCGACAGGGCAGAGGGGAGCCTGAGATAATGCCATCCCTTGGTGGAACTTGAAATCACTAGCACGGTGGGAAAAATTACTGTTCTGAGTAAGGTCAAGTGGCAGATGGGGAGACTGCAGAAGGCTCTGCAAACGGTTCCCTGGTGTTCCTAGGGCAAGAGAGAGGAGCAGCCAACAAAGGTACCATGCAATCAATGTACACAACCAGGGGAATTCAATGGAGACTCAGAGATGGAAGACAGGCACTGCCCCGAGCTAGAGTGACACCCCAGGTATTTATTTCCAAAGAGACCTACCGCCGCTTACTGGAATCACTGAACCCCATTAAAGGACAGATAACCAGACCTTTCTGAGACTGTTGTTGGGTGCAGGGTCCAAGACACACAAGGATCTGCTGGTCATCATCCAGTTGGAAGAGCGGCAGATGGGAGCCCGAAAAGAAAAACCTTGCTGCTCATGCTTCAAGCATGTGTGTCTCCATGTGTGTCTCCATGTGTGTCTCCATGTGTGTCTCCACAGAGTTCACGGACCTTGGGAGAGAGTGTCAGCCAGGACCAGCTCAGAACAGAACACCAAACCAATTGTTTCATGGTTGAATTCTCTGACTTGAAACAGTCTCTTCAGGAGGGAGGGGAGGCTCCTGAGGCTCCAGGGGTAAACAAAAAGATGTTATGTCTGGGAAATCAGAAACTGAAAAGATTCTCCCCACCACGCCCTCTCTCTTCTCCTTCCCCCCTCCACCAGCTTCATAGATGATGTAGGCTGGGTGGGGGTTCTCCCCACCACCCCCTCTCTCCTCTCCATCCCCCCCCCCCACCAGCTTCATAGATGACGTAGGCTGGTGGGGGGAGGAGACTTTGGGTTTCTCAGATCTGGGGCTGCCTTGCAAGTTGTCACCCATGTGGAGTGGACTTTCCAGTGATGCCACTGCTTCCAAGTCACCCTGTTCCTGTCAGCGGCCTCTGAGCCATACCCCTGCCAGTAACCCCAGAACACTATTGGCTCACCAAGTTGGCTTGTCGTATGGTCATTGCTTTGGTCTGTTGTGGGTTCCCTTTCTGGAGTAAATAAACATATGTTAAGTACTCTCAGGAAAACATCTATCTGGCACACCAACCTGTGTCACCTCCCCATGGGGGTGAGGGTGGTAGAAATGAACATCACCATTAAAGCCCAAGATGTGTGGGTGGCAGACCTTGAGCTATTGGTTCTCGGGTTTGGTTCCTGCAAAGCTCCCCAGGTGTGTTCTAGAACATGAGGGATGTCTGTGGATGCAGGGCACGGGTAGTTACGGCAGCAGCGGCAGTGCACACCGCATCTCAGACACCGACGACGTCCACACAGGAACACACACATCTGTCTCCTGATCTAGCAAATGCTCCGTTATCTCTGCCATGAGTGATCTGGAGCATTTCACAAGGGACCAACAAACTGGGGTGGGAAACGACACCACGTTAGGATGTATGCCTGCACAGATCTGTCTTATGTGCATCCTGACTTTGCCATCCTGTGTCACAGAGGAACATAAGACTGGTTCTCAGCTGCAGCATCTGGCAATATGTGACGGGTTAGTTATTCCTTGCTGTGGCAAAATGCCTGACACAAGCTACAAGAGAGGAAGAGGGGAGGGAGGGAGGGAAGGGGAGGGGAGAGAGGGGAGGAAGAAGGAGGCAGAGGGGAAGGNAGGGGGAGGGGGAGAGATGGGGAGGGAAGGGGGAGGGGAGAGATGGGGAGGGAAGAAGGAGGGAGAGGGGAAGGGGAAGGTTTGGGAAGGAGGAGGAAGGTGGAGAGAAGGGAGGGGAAAGAAGGAGGGGGAAGAGGGAATGAAGGGAAAAGGGGAGGGATGGAAGGAAGGGAGGAAGACAGGGAAGGAGGGAGAGAAGGAAGGAGGGAGAGAAGAAGGAAGAAAGGAAAGAAGGGAGGAGGGAGGGAAGGAAGGAGAGGGGGAGAGAGGGGAGGGAGGGGGAAGAAGGAGCGGGAAAGGAGGGAGGGAAAGAAGGAGGGAAGGAAGGAAGGAAGGAAGGAAGGAAGGAAGGAAGGAAGGAAGGAAGGAAGGAAGGAAGTAGTTAGTTAATCTTGGCTCACAGTTTGAGGGGATGCCAGGGAGGAAGTGTAGCAGCAGGAGCCTGAGGTGGCTGGTCACACTGTCTGCAGTTCACTTTCTCCCATCACTTTTTACTTAGAACCTAAGACCACAGGATGTTGCTGCCGATATCTGACATGGGTCTTCCTGCATCAAACTTCTGGAAACATCCCCACTCCACACCCAGAGGCGTGTCTCCTGAGTGGCTCCAAATCCACTCCACCTCACACCTCTCACACATCAGAAGGAAACTCCCATGAGACAGGCCTCTGGGGCTCCCGTGAGCAAGATACCACACACCTGCCAATAGCTCCTCGATTTTACCAGATGACTCGGAGGGCTGGCCTCTTTGAGATGGCCCTAGGCAGAGAAGGTTCTACAGCAGCTCCAGACTGAGGACAAGCAGTCCGGCAGCTCCAATCATGTGACTCAGCAGATTTGGGTGACAGATGGATCTGTGGTGGGAAAAGACTCTATGAATTTATGGCAAGCACCAAGAGAAGAGCGGCAACACGGATCCCCAGGGTTCTGGAACAAGGCCCTGCCATCTGGAGTAGAAAATTATGCAGTGTTTGAAAAATAGCTTTCACGTGGGGCTTGGGAGCTGTGGAGCCAGGTTCAGTCTTGGGAGCTTCATGAGCACGGAGGGCTGAGGACACAGCCACACACAGATGAATTATTGTTACCCAGTGCGGAATACTGTTCTTAACATCTCAGACGCACGTTAGGGTCTCCTCTGGCTGCCAGACGGGGGCGCTTTCACCAGGCTACAGAGTGAATCTCTCATTAAACTGTGCCTGCCACCTGGCCACTTATTTGGTACCAAAAGGCCGGGATGCCAGGAAAGAGTCACCATATTACCAAAGTCATTGGCTTAATCAACCAGAGAAGAAAGTAGGATGGCTGTCACATACTATGGGGGTTATCTCTTGGTGTCCTTAAGCCCTCAACTCCCTGACTTTATATTTTATTTTAGTTTAGATTAGTTTAGTTTATGTGTATAGGTGTTATAACTGCATGCATGCATGCATGCATGTATGTATGTATGTAATTGTGTATGTATATAATTATGTATGTGTCTACGTATGTATGTATGTATGTATGTAAGTATGTATGCATGTATGTATGTATGTATGTATGCTCTACGTGTGCCTGCTGAATTCAGAAAGGGTGTCACCAGGAACTGGAATTATGGATGGTTATGAGCCATTATGTAGATGTGGATGCTGGGCACCAAACTCAGGTAGCCTCTACAAGAGCAACACGTGTTCCTAACCACTGAACCATCTCTCCAACTGCCTCCATTTTCTTTTTTTCTGCGATAGCATCTTACTATCTAGCCCAGCCTAGTCTCAAACTAGAAACCCTCCTGTCTCAGCATCCCAAGTGCTGGGGCCACAGGCATTGTACAACCTACCTCTCTTTGCCCATCTTTCACTATAAATAAATAATTCTGCAACTACAAACTGAGAAGGGCATGGTGACTGGGGATTTCTGGTGCATTATGAATGAGCTTGGCTCAGCTAGAAGCTGGGCTCTAAGGTTAAGGGGCCATTGAAGAGAGTCAATGAAATTAGCCTCGGGCATGGTGGCGCACGCCTTTAATCCCAGCACTCGGGAGGCAGAGGCAGGCGGATTTCTGAGTTCGAGGCCAGCCTGGTCTACAAAGTGAGTTCCAGGACAGCCAGAGCTAGACAGAGAAACCCTGTCTCGAAAAACCAAAAAAAAAAAAAAAAAAAAAAAGAAGCCATTATACAAAGCTGTAATTCAACCCACTAGGGCTGCAATTTCCTTCTCTTTTCTTCCCTTCCCCCCTCCTTCCCCCTCCCCCTCCTCCTCCCCCCTCCCCCTCCTCCTCCCCACAGTTTGGAGGTTTCAATCCATCCTGGTGGGAAGGTGGGAAGGTGACTGGTGGAGCAGAGCCGTGGACATTGTGGTAACCAGAGAGCAGAGAAAGCGAGTGTCTGTGCAGAAGAGGTGGCTCAGTGGGTAAGGGATCCTGCCATCAAGCCTTTCAACATGAGTTCAGTCAAGGACCCATCTGATGGAAGGAAGCCCATGATGGAAGCCTCCCGTAGCTTCTCCCTCTGTGAAGCGGGGTGTTTCCCCCAGGGTTATACCCTGTGTTACTTGATGATGTGACAAAATGACTGGTGAAAAAAAAAGGGGAAACAGGCTCAGAACTGTCAATCAAGCGCTTCCAGTTACAGACAGGAGTAGAATCAGGTGTCAACTCAAGTCTGTTGTGACCAAAAGATGGTGTTGGAGTAACTCAGGAGTCCTGGTGGTCGGAGGATTCCATGAAGAGTGAAACTACTCGGTTCATTTTACTAGTAGGTCACCTTTTAAAAATACTTTATTTTTTATTTTACGCGGGTGGGTGTTCTGCCTGCCTGTGTGTTTGCTCATCCTGTGCGTACCTTGTGCTTAAGGGCGTTAGACCCTCTAGAACTGGAGTTAGAGCCATTGTGTGGTTTCTGAGCCACTGAGCCATCTCTCCAGCCCTCCACCAGCCAGTCATAGGAGGCTGTTCTCAGAGAAGGTGCTGTCCCTGCAGAGGGCTCACAGGGCTGATGGGAAATGCCATGGAGACCTCCAGGTTAGGTCTCCATCCTCTGTCCCCCTCTGCCTCCAGCTCTGTGCCTGCCTGTGTCCTTGATCTCACTTGCTCATTCCCATCTGTTGGGTTCAATAAGTAGCTTCAGGAGTGTCTGTCTCCAGTGTCCCTGACCCCGCCTTAGTATCAAGAGCTTGAAGGGACCCCACTGTGATGGTATATTCCAGTTGATACCCACGTCAGCCCAGTTTGGGGGTTTGGAGTTAATGATTTTTGACTGTGTGATTCCAGGCAGATAACTCAAGCTCTTTGCTCTCCGTCTTCTTTCTGTTCTCTCTTCTTCCCCCTCCTCCCCCTCCTCCTCCCCTTCTCCCCTCCCCCTCCTCTGCATCCTCCCCTCTCCTCTCTTCTCCCCCCTCTTCTTCCCCCTCTCTCCCCTCTTCTTCCCTGATCTCCCTTCTCTGTTTCTTTTCCCCTGGAATTCTCATTTGTAGACCAGGCTGGCCTCGAACTCACAGAGATCTTTACCTTTACCTCCAGAGTGCTGGCATTAAAGGCCCAGGGAGCTCTGTCCCCTACCTACATAGAACAGAGGATATGCATGAGGTCCCACCCCTTTCTGATTCCCACTCTCTCCTCTGATGTCCCCAGACTAAGAGAGTCTTCATTTACATTTCAGAAGAAATGCCAGACTCCAGTCTAGATCAAATATCTTCTGGATTCCTTAAGAGAGTGTCTGGGGCTTTTCTGTCATAGCCTGTCCTCTCCTCTGGTGACAGGGGGAAGCCAGCTGTCTTCTCCTCTGCTTCTCCCCCTTTTCTCCCCTCTGGCTCTGCCCTCTCCTGCTCTCCTAGGATCTCAGGGGTTTCAGCTGGCACCGATCTTCATTGTGTTCCTGCAACTCAATTGCTCCCTGATCTCCACGCACGGTTTGTTGTTGCTACTTTTGATTAAATTTTGAATCTCTCTTCTAGTTTATTTCTCCTGGGTAACCTGGCTGGCATGGGGCAAGGAGAATATGGAGGTGACTGAACTTTAGAGGGACGTCCTGATGGACTTTGGGAAGTCAGATGATGGGAGTGGTGGGGAATGACGGCCGTTTGTGATTTGGGGTAGTGGCACCTGATACTGTAGATATCCATTGTCCATGTGCTGGCGAGGGGCTCCAAGCCATTATGATTTCCTGGCCTCTCCTTGCCAGCTCCTGCCTGTGCTCCATCTCCCCAGTCTTATTCGTCCTTTGGCAGCTTTGCCCGCATGCCCCACGCGTGCAGACACTCTTGCTACTCAAGGTTCAGCCTTACAGCTCTGCTTGTCCACTGTTGCTGTCACTGGAGTTTCCAGCAATCACCCATCAGTAGGGTGGCTCCCAGCTGGGCCTGGGGAGGTTGTGGGCAGCCTCAGCCTTACAGGGAAGGAAGTGCCCAGCATGCTCCAGAGATGAGAGGCTGCTCCTGGGTGAGCATCATGAAACGCAAGATCCCATTGATCTGAGTAGTTCTGTGACCACACATTGCATCAGACCGTCTGTCCCTTTGGTCTGCTGTGATCTAGGCTTCCCGTCCTTCTTGTAATTGGTATTTTGAAGATTCCGTATCTGATGTCTTATAAAATGCCAGCGACCTGAATGGGTCTGATTGTTTCCTCCTGATTCGGTTCAGTTCAAACGCTTTAGGCTGTGAATACTAAATAGGGGATGTCATGTCCCTGTTGTAGCATTATCCAGCGGGGCATGTAATGTCCCATTTGTCTATTTTTGGTGACCTACATTGGATCAGTGGTGAAGGTGATGGAGGCCAGATTGCTCCTCTGGGGACGTCATCACTTCCCATTTGTAACAGATTCATAATCTTGGTGATATGGAGAGGCCTAGGAATATCCTACAGTACCCACTGACTGCTCACCTGGTTGGGAGCTGGAAGACTCATGTCTCTTAAAGGGCCAGTGCTTCTACTGGCATGTGGTCGATATGCAGACTATACAGGGGTCTAGGTGGTTTACTTTGTGAGCACGACAGCCAGGGTTTATCCTTGCTCGCTTGTCTCAGACGTTTAAGAGCAAGATTTTCTTTTGTTGCTTTTGACCACAGGGACTGGCTTTTCTGCCCAGAGAGCTAGTCTTCCACCAGCTGGAGAATCTTGGATTCTGAGGGCTGCCCGGTGTGTCGGTCGCTAGTCCTCTAGGTCAGCCAGCTGGCAGCGTGTGTGTGTGTGTGTGTGTGTGTGTGTGTGTGTGTGTGTGTGTGTACACCTACAGGGTAGGAGGATGTATAGGAACTTGAGACTCAGAAGTAGCACATCTGGTATGTGCCCGGAAGCTGCAGGGTGTTGGGCTCTGGCCTTGGTTTCCATGGCAATGGGCAACCTCCTTCTGCAGTCTGCTTCTCTCTAGACCAGCTGATGGTGATAGGGTTGGGGATTCTGGACCAGAGACAGGAGGTGGGGAGTAGGTTCCACCAGACTAACACTGAATAGCTTAGGGCAGAGGAGCCCCAACTGGCTGGTGGATATCAGAGAAAACAATCTTTGGCAACAGACCCTCTCATTGTGCTACAGAGACCCCAGGAGACCCCCTCTTTACTGCAGATTGGATTTGAACACTAGCACAGCTTATGGCTACATCCAGACGGCAATGAGTCCCCTCATCTTTGCTGTGACTCAACTGAAGCACTGAACCCTTGACCTGTTTCACATTTGGTCTCGACCTTTAATGTACTCATGTACATCATGTCTTGCTCTACACGCCAGACGCTGGAGGTTACTATTTATCCCACAGTATTGGAACAGAACCAAGGCTCACACCGAGGGCATGTGAGGGTCATATGGCTGCCGAAGGGTGGAGCCGTAGCAGACACTCAGTGAAACTGTTATGCAACAGCAAACATGAGGAGCAATGATGGCTGACTGGGCCTCGTGGGCAAAGGGAAGGCTCACACATGGGCCGTATGGGCAAAGGGAAGGCTCACACATGGCCGAGGCCAGACCTCTCCAGCACCAGAGCATGGCACCAGAGGTACAAACTCGGGGGTTCCCTGTTCTTCATTCACCAGTGCTATCAAGGGATTTGACACCGAGCAATGATCCCAGAGGTGGGTGTTTCTATCTGAAAGGCAAGGGGGCGACACAATGAACCTCTAGGAAGACCCTCCTTCTTCTTTCTTCCTGCTCCCTGGAACATAGCTGTGACATTATCAGCCAC
>LR749549.1:2151214-2247060 GCA_902729485.2 Mus minutoides
CAGAAGCCCTAGTGTGTCTGGGGTCTATATCTGGACATGCATGGCAGAAGCCCTAGTGTGTCTGGGGTCTATATCTGGACATGCATGGCAGAAGCCCTAGTGTGTCTGGGGTCTATATCTGGACATGCATGGCAGAAGCCCTAGTGTGTCTGGGGTCTATATCTGGACATGCATGGCAGAAGCCCTAGTGTGTCTGGGGTCTATATCTGGACATGCATGACAGAAGCCCTAGTCTGTCTGGGGTCTATATCTGGACATGCATGACAGAAGCCCTAGTGTGTCTGGGGTCCTGATAATTGCAGAAATGCTTATTTGTATGCAGTCCATCAAATGAATAGTATATCAAGAAAACACAGCCGGGCATGGTGGCGCACGCCTTTAATCCCAGCACTCAGGGGGCAGAGGCAGGTGGATTTCTGAGTTCGAGGCCAGCCTGGTCTACAAAGTGAGTTCCAGGACAGCCGGGGCTATACTGAGAAACCCTGTCTCGAAAAAAAAACAAAACAAAACAAAACAAAAAAACACAATCTTCTAAATATTTCAAGACTGTGTACATGTATCCATCCATCCATCCATCCATCCATCCATCCATCCATCCATCCACTAAACAACTCACCCATCCATCGATCTACAAACTGTTCTACTTATCCACACACTCATCTATTCATATATCCATCTACCCACTCACCCAATCATCTACCCAACAACACAGCCACCCTAAACCGTTCATTCATCCACCCCCTCATCTATCCATTTACCTACCCATCTACTAACCCACCCATCTGTCCTTTCTGCCTATCTCCCTCAAACCACCAAAAATTATCCATCCACCCCAAACCACTAATTTACTGAGCCAACATGTATTGAGGGCTCCATGTTCTAGATGCTCTGCCAGGTTCTGAGGACAAAGAAATACAAGACAGAACCTTCTTTTGATCACCCCTGGGTGAGCGGGTGGTCATGTCATAAGTCCATCTGAGAAATCAGAGGCTCTAGGAATCTGGGAAGGATAGCCATCTAAGCTGGGGAACAAGAGGACCATGGAAAGTATCCAACTTGAGGGGACTTTTTGGCCGTAGGATGAATGGGAGCTATTGGTGGGTATAGAGAGGGGAAGATACTAGGGATGGAGAAGTGTGTTTGAAAGACTAGAAGCCAGAGCTGGGATGTATGACTTACTGTTGAATGACTGCAACCATAGGGGTATAAGAGGGCCCAGGAGGCCTCAAAGGTGGGTAGTGCTGTGGGGCTGATCACTCTGAGGTACCCATGGCATCTTCCTGCTTCTGTATCTCCAGTTTTGCAATTTAGGGAGGCAGGAGAAGAAAACTATTTTTTATCATGTGATTCTGGAGGCCCAGAGGTGGCAGGCACATGAGTATGGCCGCGAAACCTTTCGGAGACATCTTAGATCGTTAGCTCTGTCTTGTCTCTAGTCCTGGACCACTCCTTGCCAATCCAGCCACAAGAGGGACTAGGAGCCACATGCTGGCTCCCTGGCGATCATAATCACCTTCAGCTCAGTTCTCTGCTTCCTCTGGCTACAACCATGGCCTGTGTGAAGCAGTCCACCTTCCCCCGACCATTGCTCTTCCATCCCTTTAGTACAGCAGTGAGACTTTCTTTCAGGCCTTTGGGGGTTGCCATCAGCTTCGGGCAGCTTCTTTGGGGCCAGTTGGACCATCCACCATACTGCCGTGTTCACGTTTCTGGGTCCAGGGACTGGACTCAGATTGTAAAGAGGCAAGTGCCTTTACACAGTGAGGCACCTCACAGGGCCCTAATTCGCTTTTCTCCTTCCAGTGCCTCCTCCCACCCCCGGGCCTCTGACTGAGGAACGGGCAGCAGAGCAGCGTGGAGACGGAGCCTCACAGACTCTCTCCACCAGAAGGACTTGGTTGCTACAGTGATGAGCCTTTGTTCCCAGCTTCCCAAGGACACACAGCCCAATGCCCTAGGCTCCCACAAGTTCTATTTTCCTGCCTGCCACCCACACAAAGGCCTTGGGTACAGCTGGGCATGTACTCTTGTGGTGGAGACATCAGCAGGGACAGAGCCCAGGACCCAGCCAGTTGCTCAGGCGCTCAGAGCCTTTTGTATTATTATCTAGCTGTCCTGCCTCGCTGGGGCCAGACAAACCTGCTCACAGCTGTGTCCCATGTCCTTATTCCCCTCGGTGCCTGCTTGCCGTCTGGGAGCATGTTGAGGGTAGTAAGGGTCAGAGCATCGTGCCAGGAGCAGTGTGGCTTTTGGAGACTCCAGAATCAGACCTCAGAACACAGCCGAGAGTTCTAGTGAGTCTCAGTAAGTTGATTTACTCCTATCCACATAGGCTAAGGATGGATCTGTGGAGGTCCTGCCCTGGGCTGTGTGGTTTCATGGATCACAAAGGCTTGATCTGTCTTTTAACACAGCGTATAATCCTGCAAGTTGGTTGTAGCAAGGATGAAGCCAATGCAGGTCTTCATTGTATTTATTTTTTAATGTCACTCTTTGAAATTACTTTTTATTCTGATACAGGGTATCACTAACTTGTTCAAGTTGTCCTGAAACTCACTTGCCACCTAAACGGGCCTTGAACTTATAACCTTTTCTCCCATGAGATTTCAAGTTTGTGACATCAGGCCTCCCAGCTCACAGGAGGTGATGTCACTGTAAATGAGCAAAAATCCTGTGGTGGAGGAGGTTGCTCACCTTGTGACAGGAAGGGGTGAAAGAGAGAGAGGGAATGTGCAAGAGAGAGAAAGGCACCCGAGAGAAGACGTCCCTTTTAAAGGCATGTCTCCAGTGACCCCATGGAGTCAGCTCACTCAAGAACCAGTGGTACCACCAGTTGTGAACGGAGCCTTTAACACCTGAGCCCTTGGAGGGGACACTTTATAACCAACAATAACAAATGTGCTCGAAGGCGGGTTCCCATGCTAGTCTTGAGGCTGGGTGGGCTATTTTCACTCGTACTTCCGGTATCATAACAGCAACAAGAGTAGCTCTCACAACCACTAGCTCATGGCAAGCATACAAGCGGGGGAAGACTAATGATTTTATTTGAAAACAGCGTTATTGAATTCCCTTCACATCCTATAAAGTCGGCCAGCTCAAGTGCAGGCCCCAGTGTTTTTTACTGGACTCAGCGTCATGCAGCTATTACCAGCATGGGGCTTCGGGACATTGTCTTCCCCCACTGCGTCCCAGCCCCAGGCAACTGTTAATGTTTTTCCTGTCTCCTTGCATTTTCCTGTTCCGGGCATTTCATATATATGAAAATCACGCCATATGTGGGATTGCGAGACTAGTTCCTTTCACGAGTGCTAAGCTTTCCAACTCCTGGTCTTGTTATTAAATAACCACCAGTAAAACTCCACGTTATCAACTGTATTAGGAGGGAATAATAGTTGACAGACATAATGGTACACTCCAGTAGCCCCAGACCTTGGAGGCAGAGGCAAGAAGATCATAAGTTTGAAGCTAGCTTAAGCTACATAGTAGACCCTGTCTCAAAAAGGTCCAGCAGCGACAACAACAACAAAAATAGATAATAAATAAATAAAATGGGCGGGAGAGGTGATGAGTGAGTGGCTAAGAGTGCTTGTTGCATTGGCAGAGGACCTAGGTTCAGTTCCCAGCCCCGACATGACAATTCACAACCATCTCTAACTCCAGTTCCAAGGGAATCTTCTGCCCTCTTCTAGCCTTCTTGGGCACTGCACGCATGTGGCATATACGTGTGCAGGCAAACACTCATACATGAAAATAAATAATCTTACAAAAGAAAGAAATGATAGCCAATGTTTGGGAGACAGTGTGTTTGTAGTGGTGGGGGGCGTGAGGTGCTGGATAAGAAGCAGATACCCCTGGACTAGAATCAGAAGCCTTGAGATCTGCTTCTGCTTCTGTCTTTCTCTTGTTGGGGGTCTGTGAGATGGCTCAGTGGCTAAAGGTACTTGTCACTGACTTCTCTGGACGATCTTGTGTCGGGCCATGAGTTTGTGCTAGTGGTGTGGTGAAAATGGAAAGAAAGAGATCTTGGCAGCTGTTCATCTTTCAGGTTGGAGCACCAGAAGATCGGGACATCAGGAAGTGGGAGCATTAGGGAGTGGGAGCACCAGGGAGTGGGAGCACCAGGGAGTGGGAGCACCAGGGAGTGGGAGCATCAGGGAGTGGGAGCACCAGGGAGTGGGAGCACTAAGGAGTGGGAGCACTAGGGAGTGGGAGCACTAGGGAGTGGGAGCACTAGGGAGTGGGAGCACTAGGGAGTGGGAGCATCAGGGAGTGGGAGCATCAGCAGGTGGGAGGACCAGGAGGGAGAAGTACCAGGACAAAGGCTGGCTTCCCAGTGGCAATGGCCCTTCTGCTGCCATCTGTCTCAGAGTCTCTCAGGATTCTTTGACCAGCTCCTGGATCACAGAGGGGCGTCCTGGTCAGGAGCATCAGTGGGATCCTAGAAAGACTCCTGTTTACCAGATGGTTCTTCACTGGTTGCAGGGCTGACATTCACAGCCAGCTTTTGTCTTCCTACCCGTATAATGGAGCAGTTCAGGGCTGTCTAAAACCACATTCAACCGAGCAGGAGGCATGTATGCAATTGAGAAACCATCTGTGTCTCTCAGGGGAACGAAGGACGCCTAGTTTGCTTTGAGACAGGACTCGTGTAGTCCAGGTTGGACTCAGATTCAATTTGCAGCTGAGGATGACCTTGATCATCTTTTTTTTTTTTTTTTAAAATTAAAAAGAAAAAAGTTGTGTGTATGTGTGCATGATGTGCGCCAAGGGGCACGTGTGGAGATCAGAGAACAATTCTGCAGAGTCAGCTCTCTCCTTACACACTTGCGAGTGTTGCAGGTTTCAAACTCGGGTCCTCAGGTACTCATTGAGTCATCCTGCCAGCCTGACCTTAAACTAACTGCCTGCCTCCAATTTCTGAGATCTGGGTTTACATGTGTGTACACACCATCTACATGCATGTACATACCATTTACATGTATTTACATACTGTTTACATGTATGTACATATCATTCGCATGCGTGTAACACACCATTCAGTTTATGTGGTACTGGGAATCGAACCCAAGGACTGGTGCCATGCCCAGGAAAACACTCTATGTCTTTGAATGAGGTGAATAAGTGTGTCGATATTTATTTATTTACATCCCAGATGATACCTTCCCCCACCCACCCGTCCCCGCAGCCCCGGGCCCCCAATGAGAGTGTAAAAGCTGAAAGAGAAGCAGGTTTCTCAAAATGTGGAGCCCCAGCCTCTCCCTCCTGTGTGTTCCCTGATGTTGTACAGGTGGATTTGAGGACAGGTCACACCGGTGGCGGTTGGCGGAGCAGGACTGACTGCTTGTTTGTTCTTTTGCTTCCTGCTCGGAACACTGTGGTCTCCTGGCTGGACCATCTATCTTGGTGGAAACCTTTTCTGAGATTTATCGCCCTGTTCCTGCTGGCTGCGGACTGTGGGAAGGTAAAAAATGTCCTTTTTGAGGCAATAAAATATAAAATGGAACCCAATTTCTCTCCAGGGTAAGAATCATTATGTTTGACAATGGCTGTAAAGTGTGTAACGGTGAGGGGTGGGTCTGATGCTGCAGCCAGGGCGGGGGAGGGGGAACCGAGGCCTGCAGGATGGCAAAGCAAACTCACCAAAGCGGCTTGGAAAATATCGAGGGGTCAAGGATGCCACCTGTCTGGTGTCAGGTACCCACCGGGACTGGGGCCCAGGAGGTCCCCACATAGATCCACTTCTTAAGCATCTGCACTGGGCAGGGACACATAGGGTCATCTTTTTTCTGTTTCTGCCACGATGGGGAGAGAAGAAACGTGCACAATTAAATGCAACTAAATTAAATTGAATGTTAAGAGATTCAGATTTGTCTGAGAGACACTGAGAAACCAGCCACGTTTTAAGAGTTTGAGTGTATGTGTGTGTGTTTGTGGTTTTTGGAGATATATCTTATAAAGCACGTATCTTAAAGGTACAATTGATTTTTTTCCACCCACACACATCCACATAACTATCACCCATCTTAAACACAGAACATTGTAGCAGTCAGTACAGCTCCTGTGCCCTTCCCCATAAATGCCGACCAAGGTAAAGGCCACGGATTCATTTTCTCTCTGCCCCTGAACTTCATGTGATTGTATCATACCATAAATACACTTTTGATTTTCCCTTCCTTCTCTTCTTCTTTTTTTTTTCATCGTGTGGGTGGTCAGAGGATAACTTGCAGGAATCACTTTTTTTTTTCTTCTTTCACGTGGTTCTGGGGTTTGAGGGCAGGTCACGAGTTGTGGAGGCTAGCCCCTTTGCATGCTGAGCCTTCTCTCTGGTCCTGGCCCTGAATTTTCCCTCCCTTTCCTGATTATTATCATCAGGATTCACTCATGCTGTTCTGTGTGGAAGCTCGTTCTCTTTCATCTGATATTGTTATTCCTTGTCACATTCACAGCGAGCTCGTTCTTGCTGCTGGTGACAGGCAGCCTGGTTTGGGGCTTTCGCTGGGAAAGTTGCTCCTAATGTTCTCATGAGGACACACTTTCAAGCAAAGGATTGACGTGATTAGAACATGATTAGATGGCTTCTTTTTGACTTTTGCCCCTTCTAATTTTCTTTTTTTAAGAGCTTGTCTTAGATCCATAGAGAAGCTGAGGGGCAGCAACAGAGGCGTCCCACATCTGCCCCGCCCCCCAAATGCACAGAGAATCTGCTCCCCCCCAACCCTTCACACGGGCATGTGCCACTCACTATAGATGACTCCAGGGGTCTCTCTCAGTGGTGTGCATGCTGCGAGTGGCCGGCACCTGTGTGCATATGGTGCACATTCATACATACATATATACATACATACACACAAGGAATTTATATACACACATATAAAATATATACATATAAAAATAAATCTTAAAAAACCAATAAAATGTATTCTCTGTGTGTATGTATGTGTTTGTGTGTACTTGTATGCATGTGTGCATGTATGTGCATGTGTGTGTGCGTGTGTATATGTGTGCAGGCACATGTGTACATGTGGAAGCCAGAGTATCTCAGGTATCTTACGTCATTGCTAGCTACTTTTTTTTTTAGTTGTAGTCACTCAGTGACTCTGCCAGACTCCAGTCCCACCTGTCTCTGCCTCGCCAGTACTGAGATCATGGCTGCTCACCACAGTGCTGGCTTTTAGATGGGTGCTGGGGATGAACTCAGGTCTTCATGCTTGTGCAACAAGAACTGAGGAGCTGGGGAGCCATTCCCCACCCCCCCGAAAGCTCACCTATTCTTAGTGATGAGTTCTGTTCCATCGTCCGTATGTCCCACAGTTTGCCCATCACCTGCCTGCAGGATGTCTTCTTGGCTGCTCCTAAGCTTTGACAATAGTGAACAAGGTTCCCTGTACACACCTGTGTGGAGGTTTTGTGTAGTCACACATTTTCAGTTTTTCTGGTGATTCCCAAGGAGCGGGCTGCTCTCTGTTTGCATTCAGAGAGTGTTTAGTTTGGAAGGAATTTGCCCAAGTGGCTTCCGGGATAGCTGGCTGTGCCTCTCTGCTGTCCCAGAGTGTCCCTTTGCTTAGAATCCAGCCTTTCTAACAGTTACAGCAGATTCTTAGTTTTCTTATTGATGCTTCATGTTTCTAACTTTTTAGTTTGGAAGCTTTCAAAACATTGAAAGAAAAACCTAAAATCAAAATGCAACTGTACAGTATGGGCAATTTATGCAAACACAGATTGCCCAGACCCATGATTTAAAAAAGAGAAAGAAAGAAAGAAAGAAAGAAAGAAAGAAAGAAAGAAAGAAAGAAAGAGAAAGAAAGAAAGAAAGAAAGAAAGAAAGAAAGAAAGAAAGAAAGAAAGAAAGAAAGAAAGGCTCTAGGGGTCAGAAGATGGCTCAGTAGGGAAAGGGGCTTGCCACCAGTCTTGATGACCTGGGTTTGATTCCCAGGATCTACCTAATGGAAGAAAAAAAAAAACCAACTCCTGAAAGTTGTTCTCTAACCTTCACGCTCATGTGTGCACCTCACGTAATTAAATAAATGTAAATAAAAAACAGGGACTGAAGAGATGGCTCTGCAGTGGTCAAGAGCACTTGTGGCTCAGCCATGAGGACCGGAGTTCAAATCCCAGCATCCACATCAGGCAACTTGCAAATGTCCACAACTCCAGCTCCACGCGCACACATGCACACATACACACACAGGTACACACATGGTACACACATACACACTCATGCTAAAAAAAAGAAAAACAGAACAAAAAACAGTGCACACTTGTACTGTGTTAGAGATGGGATAGGAGGCTCTCTGGGGCTAGCTGGCCAGCCAGCTTAGCCTTAATTAATGAGCTCCAGGTTCAATGACAAACCTTGTCTAAAAACAAACAAGCAAGCAAACAAAAAACCTGTGTGTGTGGTGGGGGTTGTTGGCATACTGGAGAGATCCCAGTATCTTCATGGTTAAGATCACTTACTGCTCCTGCAGAAGGCCTGGGTTCAGTTCCCAGCCACCATGTGGGTGGCTCACAACCATCCACAACTCCACGTCCAGGAAATCTGACACTCTCATTTCTGACCTCCATGGCCACCAGACACACATGTGGTACACATACTCACAGGCAAAACACTCATACACATGCAATAAAATAAATAAGTCTTTAAAAACCGAAACAAAAGAATCAAACCAAAACCCATGGATGGTGCCTGCGGAAGGAACAGGCACACACACCTGTACACACAAATGATCCGACTGGAGCACAGTCTGATGGCATCAGTGACCTTGATGACATCAGTGACCTTGCTTCCATTGTCCCACTTCAACCCTCAGTCCGGCCATGGGCTTGCTTTGACCACCTGGGCAGCAGCGCCATGCTTGAAGCACACAGCCTCTTTGACCTCCGTGTCCTTTGACCACCTGGACAGCAGCGCCATGCTTGAGGCCTCTTTGACCTCCGCGTCCTTTCCCTGTGCCTTCCTCACATCCCTGAGGATGCTCATGAAGTCCAGCCGTGCAAGCCACCCTCACTTGAGACCACCCAGGTTTCAGCCACGCAGTAGTGGGGACACGCCCATGAGACAGCTCTGCTCTGGTGGACGGGGCACAGCCATTGTGAGAGTGTTCGTCGACTTGTCTTTACCCAGGAGTCCTGCTGGGCAAGGTCTGACTTACGGCTCTTCCCTGCTGAAAACTTAAGAGTACCTACATCCTGGTGTTTCTAGTATAAAGATATCAGCATCTGTCCTCTAAGGATACCCTCCTGTGTAACCGTAATATGATGATCACAATTCAAGACACAAAATGCGTGCAGTAGCAATAATGCCATCTGATACTGATTCCATATTCAGATTTTTACTAAGCACCCCCAAACCACCTTCTACAGCTGTTTTATGCATTGCTCCAGAATTCAGTTCTAAGCAATATCATTCCAGTGCACGGTCTCTTTCCACGAGCCTGTGGGGAGACAGAGAAGGGTGGAGGGTGGCTTGCTGCCTGGGTTCACGCCCTTGCATTGCCTCATCTTGGTTGTGTGACTAGGGAATGCTGTTTCTCCTTTTGCTTTGGGCACTAAGTCTGTGAATGAGGTGAGCTACTACCATCTACCTTGTGGTGTGGCTGTGAGCGTCCAGTGGTTTACTGCACACAGGTGCCCATACTGTGGGTGACTATGGAGAAGTTAGTGACTTTTGTCATATAGACAAATATTGTTCTGTGTCTGTTGATCAAAGATTATGTGTGAATGTGCATGTATGTATCATCCATGTTCACGTGTGTGTACAGGCATGGGAGTATGGAGGCCAGCTACTCTCCTATCTCTGTTCCCCTGATTGCTAATGTTATAGACGAGTGTGTCTGTTACAAGTAATAAACCTAACTGGCTTTTTATGTGGGTGCTGGGGACTTGAATTCAGCTCCTCATGCGTATATAGCAAGAACTCTTACGCATCTTTCCAGTTCCCCAAATGCTTTTGTTATAGATCCCAGTATACTTTCACAGCTGTTAACTTGACACAAATCCAGTTGCATGGGAAGAGGGAACCTCAGCTGAAGACTTGTCTCAATCAGACTGGCCTGTGGATATTTACTTAATTTCTAATTGATGTAAGAGAGACCAGTCCACTGTGGGTGGTGCTATTCCTAAGCAGGTGGGTGTAGGCTGAATAGAAAAGCTAGCTGAGCATCTGCAAAGCTACAAGCTAGTAAGCAGCACTCCTCTGTGGCCTCTGCTTCAGTTCCTGCCTCCAGATCCCTGCCCTGAGTTCCTGTTCTGACGTTCTGACCGACTGTGATCATTCTTCCTACCTCCAAGGGGCTTTGGGTTTGAGGTGTTTATCTCAACAAAAGAAAGCCATCTTAGACAACCTATTTCCCTTATAGTTGGGGGATTCGGCATCTTTTTGGTTTCACCATGAGAGGGTGGGTGTGCTGTTTGGGTGGCAGGGAAGCAGTAGGTATTGGGGATGGGCGATCTGGAATTTAGTCTTTACTTGATCTCTAAAATGTCTTGTGTTGAACTTGAACCTCTTGTTGTCTGGTCCCTGATTTTCCCTCCCTCCCTCCCTCCTTCCCTCTCTCCCTCATTCCTCTTCTTCTCATTGTTGACTAAAGCTCACCCCCTACATTATTCTATTTTTCCCTGCCAATGTAGAAGTTATAATAATGCTATTTCCAATCTCCTATAATTACCATAGAAAAATCTGACATGCATATTTAGATTATAATTGTTACCTACAATTTCTGTACCCTCTCCCTGTACAACTCCAGGACCTTGGATACACATTCTCCACTCCAGGACCTTGGATACACATTCTCCCCGCCCTGCCCCCTGCATCTCCAATGTGCTTGCTCATACACACACAGGCACGTGTGTCCGCCTTTGCCATCTTGGTCACCCTTCTTTGGCTTACACCAGTTGCTCCCGAGGTCTGTTTTTTAGGACCGGGCTGCGAGGTGCTTGGCGGCAAACTCTGGAGGCTTGGTTTCTGCTTGTCAGAAAATGTCTCTATTCCGCTCTCATTCTTGGAAAACCGTTTCGGAAGCTTTTGAATGCTCAGATGACAGTTGTCTTCCGTCGGCTTTTTGAAGGAGCTATGCTCCCCATCCTGGCTCCCAGAGTCTCGTAGTGAGAACCTCTCCATCTGTCGACTCGATGTCTCTCAGCAGCCTTTTATCTCCCGTTGCTGTTAAGCTTTCCATCCTGTCGGAGATATGCTGTGGTTAAACCGAGGTGTGTTTAGATAGAAATCTCTTTATCTTGTTTGGATTCATTGAGAGTCGGAGGGCTTTCGAATGTTCTGGAAAACTCTCGACTCTTCCTCTGTACTTGAACTTGTCTCAGGTGTTCTAACACCCCTTTCCGCTAGGCCTCCATATTTTATCTCCAGTCTCTCTTTTGTGTTATCTGTTTCTTTCTCTCTGAGAAGTGTGGGTTTTAGCTTCTTTCTAGTTCAGGAATTCTCTTTGTGGCTATATCTCACCTTCTGGCCATTCCTAACTAGTTAATACTATACTTTGAATTTCTGCTGTAACACTGCTTATTCCCAGGCCCTTGACTCTTTTTTTTTTCCTAGACAGGGTTTCTCTGTGTAGCCCTTGCTATCCTGGAACTCACTTTGTGGACCAGACTGGCCTCAAACTCAAAAATCCGCCTGCCTCTGCCTCCTGAGTGTTGGGATTAAAGGCGTGTGCCACTACCGCCCTGCCCTTGACTCTTTTTTTTTAAATCACTGCTTCAACCAGTGAGGTGGTTTCTTCTACCACGGGGGTCCTGAGGGTCTAATTAGGGTCATCAGTCTTGGCAGGAAGCACCTTTACCCACTAAGCCGTATCGCTGGCCCTCTTTTAAAATTTGTTATTATTATTGTTATTATTGCCACTACTATTACTATCGTTATTATTTGTCTGTGAGAGTAAGAGGTGCACTTGTGACCACCATGCACTTGTGCATGTCAGAAGACAGCTTTTGGGAGTCAGGTCTCTCCCTCCGCTGTGAGTTCATGGAATTGAACTCATGTCATCAGACTTACAGAGCAAATGCTTTTATTCCTAAACCCACCTTGCTGACCCTGCCTTACTCTTAATGCTCATGCTTATATATAAAATGATTATGTGCATATTTTCTGTCCCATATGGACATTCAGTGTTTGCTGGATCAGGTCTGCGTGTGTTGTTGCTGTTGACTCCTGCTCAAAGTTTGTGGTCTGAGTGCTTTTTTTTTTTCATAGCCCAAGTTATCCTCAACCCTATGCCTCAGCTTCCTAAGTGCTGAAATTATAGGAGCATACCATCATGACAGCCCTTGTGTTTTAGAACTTAATTCCTTTGTGATTTATTTTTTAAATTATATTTTGAGGCAGGGTCTTACATAACTCAGGCTGGCCCTAGATTCTCTATGTAGCTGATGATGACCTCGAACTTCTGATCCTCCTGCCTCTACCTCCGGGGATTACAGTTATATGATATCTCACTTATATGGTACTGGTGCTGGGAATTGAACTTGGTGTGAAGGGAAACTTAAAGGTTCTTTGGAAAGTTGGTTGGATGGTGTTTTGCTGGGGCAAACATGTGAAGGAATGTTTCACTGAAGCTAACACGGGAGAGAGGATGTTCTGCTAAAGCAAGCATGTGAAAGGACATGTGATGAAGGATTCTTGGCTAACAACACGTGTGTATTATTGCATAGTTGAGCTTACACTGCATAGTTGAGCTCCATTTATTTATTTGTTTGTTTATTTGTTTATTTATTTATTTATTTATTTATTTCGAGACAGGGTTTCTCTGTATAGCCCTGGCTGTCCTGGAGCTCACTTTGTAGACCAGGCTGGCCTTGAACTCAGAAATCTGCCTGCCTCTGCCCCCTGAGTGCTGGGATTAAAGGCATGCGCCACCACCACCTGGCTTGAGCTCCATTTATTGGGATTCCATAGAGAGGAACACACACACACACAATTGTGCTGGTGTGCCGCAGCTTCTTGCTGCTTACACGGACTTGGGCTGACTGGCAGAGTGATGTCAGCTGAGAAAAAAACCCCTGGAAGGTGCAGTGATGTCTGGAGGAAATATAAAGAAGGACCCGATGGACAGCGACAGAGGCTGAGCTGGGCTTGCTGGTACAGCGCTGTGCAACGCTGTGGGTCTTGCATCTTCACTGATCTCAACCTTCACTATGCTGAGAGAGACACAGCTGGGAAGTTCTGGCATTCCTGTTGGTCCTGGTCCCTCCCGCTGACTAGAGCCAAGCTGAAGACTGTCTCTGCTAGGCAGGGCCACTGCTGCTGATTCATGTTTGGTATTTTGACTCTACCAAACTGGACTGCTGGTGTATCCATGAAGTTTTTGTAAGTGGATGGAATGGCTCCAAAGAACCTTTCTAAATGGGCCCACTCCCCCCTTATATCCTTTCTTTTCTACTACCTCTGGTGGGTGGTGGGTTACAAGGGAGGTTAAAGTGTTTAAGAACCATCATTAAAAACAGGAGTTTGAAAAAATTAAAGTTACACTCGTGCTTCATGCATGCCAGGCAAGTAAGCTACAACGAAGCTACATCTGTAGCCTCTAAGTTTTTAAACATCAAAATGGTGTGTACTGGGCTGGAGAGATTGCTCAGTGTTTAAGAGAACTTGCTGGGCTTGCAGAGGACCGAAGCTAGGTTGCAGCACCCACATCAAATGGCCTGTAACTCTAGCTCTAGGGGATCTGACACCCTTTCTAGACTCTTAGGGCAGCCTCAAACATGTGCACACAAATAAGCACACACACGAACATGCCTATAAGTAAAAATAAATAAATAAATGTTAAAAATGGAGAAAAGTGACCTTGGATGGGTTAGCATGTCTTCTTCTGACACATATGCATTACACCATGGTTCCTCACACTATGTCCATCCTGCAGTGGAGGCTTCCCAGTTCTTTCTGAAGGGTTGCAGCACGTCACTGCTGTCTTTATTTACAGGGACTCTTTTGTGGTCCCAGCTGGGAGGATGCATCTCTAGAGACCCCATCTGATTCTGCCAGGTGCCTCTATCTGTGTGGGCCAATTTGCTGCTTATAGCTTTTCAGGACAGACATGAAAAATGAATCTTTGCTCCAAACCCACATGAGGGAGAGGACATGGTTTCCGTTCACATGGAGGGCAATTGTATGTTCTCCCTCTGTTTTCCCACCAGAGCCCGGATAGGCTCTTCTCTGAGCATGACTTGGGGATTTTTGCACAGGCTCAGCCCTTCTTTCCTACTTATCTAAGAATCTACCAGTAGAGTGGGTTGACCAGTTGTCTCCAGGGAATATTAGCCTCAAGGGCCAGCTCAATGCCTTCTCTGGACCTAGTTTTCCTTTCTTGCTCTATCAGACTTCTAAAGGCTTTCTTCACTTCTCTACAATATGGACATGCATTAACATTTTAGTTCAACCATCAGCTTTATCCTTAGTAAACTTAGCCATATGACAAAACCTTCCTTGGTATCAATACGGTGTTAGATGACATGTCTCTACCGTTGAGAGCTCACCATGAGATAAGGATCCTTAGAAAGTGAACTGGTAAGAGGCATTTACAGAAAGAATCTAAAACGATACAGATCTCTATCATCGTATCATTCCCTGAGCTCTGATGCTGTGCCAGGAACTCTCTGTGGCTTGGCTGTTCTCGTCAGCATCATGACCAAGGGACTGTTCCAGCTCACTAGTGAGGGAACAGGGACATAGAGGCTAAGTGACTTGCCTCTGTCACATAGCACCAGGACTAAAGGGCATGGGGTTCAGGAGTGGGAGCTTAGCCTTTTTGGTAAGGGATGGTGTCACAACTGACCCCCACTCCCCCACCCATTCTTTACCTCCCTGTCACCACCTAGCCCAGCAGTGACCTGGCGCTTTGCCTTTCTGGAGCCACCTCCCTCACAGCCTGTTCTGAGCAAGACTCCTCCCTGCCAGAAGCAGCCCTGTGAGGGGGCAAGGCGAGGGCAACCTCATTAATATTCTCTGTCTGTCACCTTGGCAGGGAGCAGCAAGGCACAGGGAAGGAGGTGTGTTTGTGTCGGGAAGGGCTGTGGCATCACTCCTGTGCCCAGGTGTAAGTGTGGCATTGGGGCCAAGAAGGGTGGAAGATTGACAGGGGTGCTCAGAAGAGGTCATAAAGGTTGGGAACAGTAGCTCAGAATGGCTGCATGACGGGGGTGGGGGGGTATCGGGGGTGCTGCAGGCCCAGGAAGCCATCTCCAGGCTGCGGCTAAAACTCTTTTGGATCTATAGAGAGATCCTATAGAGGGTAAAGTTACTACAACCACACAGACCAGTACACACATAAACACACATGAGAGTGTGTTGGAATATACTTGTGCACACCCTACAGAAAACATGTCGTCTTTGTGCTTAACATACTTAGCTTAGAGTCTGGCTCTCTATCCACATAGAATCATACTATACACAGTTAAACATTTTTAAGTGGCATGTTGTGTATCTGTGGGGGCTTGTTCTGCAGCTTAACACTGAAAGCCATGGACTGTGGAGCTGAGGGGAGATCTCACTCCCATCCTATCCCTTCTCACCCTCCACAAAGGAAGCAGCTGCCAGCAGTTGAACCACGTGATCTTGAAGCAGGTCACTCCACAGCCCTGTGGGCATGCCCTGTGCACCACCTCAGCAGATGGCTTTCCTCAACAGTGAATGCATATGCATACATCTACACACCTGGGGGAGCCTGTGGGTTCTCCCATCTCTTCCTTTGCTCTGGTGTCTACATGTCTAGAAGAATTCACATTCTTCCTTGAAGCCGCTCCCAAGGTTCTGAGCAGGCCTGGCCCTCTGACCCTTTGATACGAAGGGCTAGAGGCATATTTGTGTGTGTGTGTATGCCTGTATGAGTGTGTGTGAATGTGTGTGTGTGAGTGTGTATCTGTGTGTCTGTGAGTGTGTGAGATGGACAGAACATAAAGACTGAGATGACTAGGCCCAGGAGTGGCTGCACTTTGGGGAAACAGCTCCTGCCCAGCCCCCACAGCTTCTTCCAGCCCCAGCTCCCACCTGACAGCGCTCCTGTTCCCATTTCCTGCTCCTATCTCGAACCCCGAGTGGAGGTCTCAGCTTGCTCTGAAGGCTTGTCATGTCTGCGTTTAATGAAGTTTAATTATCTTCCAAGATTCGATGAATAATTATAAATCTCTTCAAGATGCAATCACACGGGCTCATGCTTCATTAATGGTGGAAAATCAATTGTAATTCTCGTAACTCTTCTCTTCTGGAGATTGGCCTGTTTGTACACGCACACCCCTTTGTACCTCTCTTTGTCTTTCCAGAAGTACACCTGGTATGGCTTTCTCCTTCTCACTGATGAGCCTGGCGGGGGTGTGAAGTGGGAGTGGGGAGAGGGGAGGGACAAAGCAGGAACAGTAAAGAGGAGGACCGCTATGGGCCCAGTGCTGTTGCATGGGGGGTTGGGGCAGAAATAGTAGGTCTCTCTTAGGCCAAGCTAGGAGAAAGCAATGTTTTCTGACCCACATCTCTTTATATTTAGATTAAACAATTTATATGTATGCATATGTGTGTGCTTGCCTGAGTGTGGTCACCTGAGAAGAATGCCTTCTCTCCTTCTATCACGTGGGTTCTGGGGATTGAACTCAGGTTATCAGGCTTATCTCACCAACCCTTTCCTCACCTTTAAGGAAAGGGTCACATCTCTCTGCAAATCCACCAAAGGCTAGCACCACTCCAGCAAGAAAAAGACACCCTAAACCTCAGATGTTCCGATGGCTGCATCCTGAGAGCACCCCAAGCGTCTGGCCTTCTAGGAGCCCAGATATCTCTACAGAGATAAACTCTAAGTAACTCAGGGTATTCCTCTCTCTCCAAGAAATCATGGCCGTGCAGACCTGTCTCCCCGGTTAGTTGGGAGGCTGAAGCAAGACCACAAGTGTAAGGTCTGCCTGTGCTAGAGTCCAGATCCAACCCAGGCGACCTGGTAAGACCCTGTCTTAAAGTAAGAAGTAAAAGGAGTTGGGCAGCTGGGGAGAAGACTCCATGGGTAAAATGCTCGCTGTGCAAGTTCAAGGACCTGAGTTTGAATCCCCAATCCACATAAGAACCTGGGCATGGTAATATGTGTCTGTAATCCCAGTGTCGGTGGAGTAGAGATAAGTGGATTCCCAGGACTTGCTGATCAACGAGTCTAGTCAGAATGGTAAGTTCCAGATTTAGGAGAAATCCTGTCTAGAAAATTAGATTGAGAAGGGTCAAGGGAAGTATGCCAACCTCTGACTTCCACATACACACACACACACACACACACACACACACACACACACACTCATACATACATACACACACACATACATACATGTATACACACATACATATATACACACATACATACATACACATACATATATGCACACATACATACACATATACACACACACACACACACACACACACACACACACACACACACTCAGGCTGGGAATACATTCTTCAGGTGTGCAGAATTTTCGTCATGCACCTGGAAAATACCTATTCCTGGCCCGGGGTTTGATGCTACAAAGCAAGTTGGTGTTGCTGTATACTTGAATTCCAGCGGCAAGAGCAGCCATGCCTTAGATAGGCAGGGTGCAGACTCTAGCACCCGTTGCCGGAGCCTGCTGGCCCTCATAGCCTCCTTCCAGCCAAGACATGTGCGTCTACTCTTGAAAGTGGCCAAGTACTCACGCGTACAACACACAGGGGAGTGGGCAGCTTGGGGTGTGAGGACACAGTTAGCAGAGCTTTGTCGACAGCCATGGGAAGGCAGACATCTGAACCCAGCTGAGGACAAGGACCCTGGGACCCCTCAGCTGGCTCAGTTTCTCTCTTAGCTCTGGGCTCTACCCAGTGCTGACTAGTGGAACTTTCTGCTCACGTAGGAGCCCGTTGGCCATGTGTAGATATTTACTTCAGTTTAAATCAAAATCAAAGAAAAAAATAAACAGTCCCCTCTATATGCTGCCCTCTCAAGTGCTCGACTGTCACACCCGGCCAGCAGAACAGAGTCTAAACCTTTCCATCACTGAGGAAAATTCTATGGGACAAGGGAGGCCTTGGGTCCCTGTGCCTTCTGGCACCAATCCAGGCCCGCCAGCTGTTTCTAGACAGTGCTGAGCACCTTGGGGCAGCCAGGGATCTTTTCCTGTGGCTGCCAGAATAAATTGTCCTGTCCTATGTGTTCCTTTCTGCCGCTGTGGTAAACACTATGGCCAAAAAGCGGCTTGGGGAGGCAAGGGACTATTTCAGTTTACAGCTCAGAGGCCATACTACTCCATCACTGAGGGAAGTCATGCCAAGAACTCAAGGCAGGAAACCATGGAGGGTCAGTGCCTGCTGGCCTGCTCCCTGGCTCATGGGTAGGTCCATGCTCAGGTAGCTTTCTTCTGTAACCTAGGACTTTGGGATGGAGTTGCCCACAGTGGCTGGGTCCCCCTATATCAATTAACAATGTAGACAGTCCCCCACAGGCCAGTCTGATCTAGGTTTTCCTCTCAGCTGACTCTGGGTCCTGTCAAGTCTGCAGTTAAGTTAACTAGGACAGGCCCCAGACGCAGGCTTCCGTGTGATACAAATCTGCCTATGGCCGTGGCATTCCGAATAGATTTCACTGGGCTGACGTTGAGGTGCTGGCTGCGCTGGGCACTTCTGAAGTCTAGGGCAGAATAAGACTCCTTGCTTTCTCTAGCGTCTAAAGGTGCTTGCATTCCTTGATCCCCTCTTAGTTTTCAAAGCCAGCAAGATGCCCTTGCCCACTTCTCTGTACCCCACAGTTAAGAAAGGCCCTGGCCTGCAACAACTCATATTTTTAGATTGGGTGGCTGCCTATTTCAAGGCACTTCACTCATACCCATGCACCTGGAAAATACCTATTCCATACCTGACACCCAGCCGCAGATCCCATCTCTTTAGGGCCTCCTCCTACCCACCACAGGCCCTATGCTCAGGCTTCCAGATGGGCGTCCCAGAGCCAGAGAGGAGAGAGACTTCCTCAAGGTCACACACAGTGTGCTTGGTTCTGCACTGCCCTTACAGGACACCTTCTCTCGATCATATGCCCAACCCAGTGCTGGGCTCATGAGCTGCTAACAGCTGACAGCCACACCCTTCTCGCCCTTCCACCTCCTCCCTTGGCTTCAGAATTGTGGACCCTCTCTGACACCTCTCTGTAGGGTCCAGTCTCCCGTCAGTGGCTGACACAAAGGTTCCCCTCTCTCTCCACTTGGGGGAGGGAGTCCTCTGAAAGGGACAGTCCCAGGCAAGCTGGGGTCTAAGCTGCAGTTTCCTGATACATCTGCTTCTGTCCCCCTAAACTCAGACAGGCCAAGTGTGGGTGGGGCCTGCCTCCAGCAGCTTAGCACCCGACTGTGGTCCTGCCTGGCAGGCCCTTAGCCTGCTGCTGCTGGTTGCCATGATTCCACGTGACACCAAGAGGTCATTGGTTTACTGGGGCTGCTGGATGGAGTATTGCTGTCCCCTCTGAGGAGGAGACAGTCCCCTGTCCCATACTACAGGGCTCACCTCATAGTCCTGCAGAAGGAGGCTGGGTAGAGGCTCTGAGAAGTGAAATATGCTTTCTGTGCTCAACCAATGATGGGTATCCTGGCTCCATGCTGGGACCTCTAAGTCCAGGAAGTGGGTGCAGCCAGGATTACCTTTGTAGTTGGGTCAGGGAGAAGCAGGGTATTAGGTCCTCAGATTCCTGGGAAGTCTCCTCCTCAGGGAGGCCTGGGTTCTTCTCCAACACCCACGACTGGCCAGGCTCATCCCTCAGAGCCTCTTTTACCTTTCTCACAGAGAGGCTGTGAGGGTGGCATATGCTGTCCCCATTTGATGAAGCTTATGAATCTCTCCTCTCATGTGCTGGTGACATCTTACATTGCTAAGTGTTACTATGAACTGGGCTAACTGCTTTGCCTTCATTACTTGTTCCCATAGAACTGGAATCAGGTTCTGTTATTCCTAAATAGATGAGGCCCAGAGAGGTTAATAACTTTGCTCAAGGTCACACAGCCAAGGGAAGGCAGATCAAAGGCCAGATTTACATACAGCATAGGTTGGTGACTGTCACTAGGTTGTGCTGCCTTCTGTCATTTGTCTCGTCTGGATCTTCTGTATTTCCTCATTTTCCCACACTGTAAGAACTCCCCAGCTGAAAAAAAATGTCTTTTCACCTATGCTGTTTGCTTTTGACAAACAGGTGTGGCCTTCCTAGGTGTTGAGTCTGCCAGGCTGGCCTTTCAGAGTAGTTTATAGGTCGTCACCACATCACAGGTCTTAGAGTCCACCATCAAACACTAAGTAGATCAGCAGGACCAGTTTTGAGCCCAGAGCCTAGCTGCAAGAGAGTCTGGAAAACATAGATTCATGGCTTGGATTTTGATTGTTCCCCAAAGGCCCAAGTGTCAAAGGCTTGGTCTTCAGCCTCAGCACCACTGAGAGGCAGTGGAGGCTGCAGGAGCACGTGGCCTCTGAGGAGAAGGTGGGTCATTAGGGGAGTGCCCTTCAAGGGGATAAAGGTGTGCAGGCCTCTTCCTCTTGTTTGCTTCCAGGCTGCCGCTATGTGAGCAGCTTTCTCCCACCGTAATGTTCTGTTTTGCCACAGGCTTCAAAGCAACAGAGCCAACCAACCGAGGACTAAACCTTCTGGAGCTAAAGGCCAAAAACAAAAACCAAAAAAACCTCTGACCTCATCAATCAACCAATCTGTCTTTGATGCTTTCGGGGGCGGGGGGGGGGGGGGGAAGGAAGGAGGTGGGGCTTAGTTAGAGAATGGATGCTGGTGCTGAGCCCTGTAAAGAGCTTCCTTCTCCTTAGCTCCTCCCACCCACCTCCTCTCCACCACCACCCCCTCCCTGGCCACCATGAGGGGAACCACCTCCTCTACTAGAGGCAGCCACCATTATCTCTCTGTGTCACCTTAGTCTCAAAGCGATGATGGAGTCTAGAGACCGCAGGCTAAACTGAGGAATGTACCCTGGGATGCAGAGGGATTTTTCCATTTCTCTAAAGAGGACTTGGATGTGTATTTTTCTAGTCCATTGGGGAAAGTAGTTACATATTTACTTGTAATATTGAATTTATTAGTTTAATTATAAGTTTCTATGAGAAGGTGCTGGTTTTAAGGTGCAGTTGTGTAGAACCATGAGTTTTCCCACACAGCACGTTTGATGGAATTCATCTACACAGCCCCATTTTGGGATCTCCACACTCAGGAGTGGGGCTGTAGCGGGGCGTGCCTCCCCTGTCCGTGTCACTACTAGAAATGAACTGACATCACTCTGCACCCCTCCCTTGAGTAGCCCCAGACCTCGCTCTAAGAACTTCCCATCTGTAGATCATGGGGTCAGATGCCAGGAGAAGCCCTGTATATCTATGCTCACAGCTTTCATCCTAGCCTCAACTAAAGCTTATCTAGGGGTCAAGAACTCCCAACGCTGGCTCATGCACGTTTTTTTCTTGGAGAGAGAACACTTTCTCCATCACATTCTTCAAGCAGTTGAAACTTTTCCAAATGACACCCCAGGCTTCTGACTGACATAAATTGGATGGTTATATTGGAGTTGAGCTTAGTCAAGACACGTGCAGGCGTGTGCTCTGGCATGTGAGCGGGATGGAGGGGTGGGGCTGGCCCCTGTTTTCTCCACCCATACCATCCCTTGCTCTTCTGTTCCTCTCCAGCCTCACAGCATCACATGACCAGCTGGGCAAGTGCGTGTTCCACACAGCAGGCTGGCCCCACGGTCGGCTACCATGCCATGTTTCATTTCTTTCCTGCCTGTTAGCTGGGCCTCCCCAGGGCCTGTTCTCTACAGTTGTTTTATGGAAGGTGTCAGCTTCCCACTCCACTCTCTGGCCTGATGTAGTTATTAGGAACAGCTACAAGAAGAGACAAAATACCCGGCGAGACCGCGGGGGTTGGGGTCCCCAGGCAGCTGCTCAGAACATTCGATCCCTCATTCCCCCTGTCACCGAAACCAACACCACGCTTCTGCCATCGTGTCCTATTTGGACGGCATAATGATCGGACTGCGGACTTGGGGACAATTAAAACCGAGTTGCCGCCAGGCAGTGGTGGCGCACACCTTTAATCCCAGCACTTGGGAGGCAGAGGCCGGTGGATTTCTGAGTTTGAGGCCAGCCTGGTCTACAGAGTGAAACAGAGCCAGGGCTACACAGAGAAACCCTGTCTCGAACCCCCCCCCCCAAAAAAAAAAAAAAAACAAAACAAAACCAACCAACCAAACAAACAAACAAACAAAAAACCGACTTGCTGACACGTGGCTCGTTTTGCTGATGCCTCTCTGATGAGATTAACCCCAAAGACAGCAAGACCTGGAAGGGATCATCAGGATCCAGGTGTCACCTGCTCCGAAGCAGGTCTTCATTTGAGTCCTGACTCCTTTTCCATGCTAATGCCTGTATGGCACTGGGACAATAGCCCTGGGTCCTTACTGGCTTGTCACTAGGGCCTGGTGGAAGGAGAGGTAAGGTCTGGAGATTTGGATCAGCCTGTTGGTGATTGGTTAGCTGGGTAGGGTTGGTCTAAGGGCATGCTCTGAGCCTGGTCTGTTACTACTGAGTCCAAGTGTTGGTATCCTGGTGGTTCCCAAAGCTTCTTCTGCCTGCTTCTGAATGGTGATGTCAGGGCTTCGTGCATACATGGCTCTGTGCTCCAAGAACCATGGAGGTCCTGCCTTCAGACCCCAGCTCTTTTTTCTGTCTGTCTGTCTGTCTGTCTGTCTGTCTGTCTGTCTGTCTGTCTGACGGCAGCCAAGCTCTTTCTATCATCCCTGCCTTTCAGAACAAGAGTTTCAGGCTTGGATCCAGAGGGCACTGCTTCCAACTTCAGCTCTGTCTCTGCTAGCTCTATGACTTAAAGCCAGCCCCAGTTCCCTCGTCTGCAGAATGGACTCATTGGTGCCCACCTTTTCCAGTGGTTTTCATGGGGCAAAATGAAAACTCACTTGCAAAGCAGTTAGCGAGCTGAAGGCAGTCACGGCCATTTCAGTATGAGTGGTATTCTTTCTTCCCTACAAATCCACAGCCCAGTGGAGTCCCTTCTCTTCACTCTGTGCTGGGCAGTGAGGTCTGGGGAATCAGCTCCAGTCCTGGGGTCCTTTTCTACCCCATATGCTAGCCACGCCCCCAAACCTCAGCATCAACATCTGGTCACCCATCCTCTGAGCACAAGGGGAGGTCCTCACCCCCTTTCACCTCCAACCTATCCTTTGCTGTACTCAGTGTGGCAACCCCCTGGGGCTTCGAAGGCACAGATCAGCCCACATCCCCACCCCCCACCTCCCCACCCCGTCCCTCTGCTCAGCACTCCTGCTGCCTCCCATTCATCTCAGAGTGAATGTGGATGGCTGGGAGCACACACATGTCACCTAGAGTTTCCTAGGATGGCTGCTCTAACAGCTCAGCCCAAACAATGCAAATCATAATTGTTTCCAATTCTGGAAGGCAAAGGTGTGAATTCAGGATCACATCTCTCTCTCTCTCTCTCTCTCTCTCTCTCTCTCTCTCTCTCTCTCTCTCTCATATGCACATGCATGTGGAAGGCCATCTTGTCACCCTCTGCCTAATTGCCTTGAGACTCTCACTGAACCCAGAGCTTATGGATTCAGCCACACTGGCTGACTCTCGCAGGCTCTGCCTATCTCTACTCCCCCTTCTTGGTGACAGACATGTGTAGCCATGCTCTGCTTCTTACGTGGTGCTGGGTATTTGAACTAGGTAATCATGCTTGCAGAGCAAACCTCGTTATCCACTAAGCTATCTCCCTAGAGCCCTAGAGCCATATGCTGCAGAGGGAACAGTCCTTCCTGTAGCTTCCAGCTGGGGGCTGCTACATTCCTTAGCTTATCTTGGGTGTATCTCTCTGAGTATTTTCCTGAGGCATCTCCTCTCTGTGTCTGTCTTTTCTTGACCACCTTGACGCTTCCTCTCGCAGTCTCTTAGAAGGACACTTGGCTTTGGTCTTGGGGTGTACCCAGATCACTCAGTGATGCTCTAAGTATATCAGCATCCTTAAGTTCATCACATCTGCAGAAACTCTTTCCCAAATATGGTGAATCACTAACTCCATGCTCTGGATGTAGAAATGCATGTTGGGGGACACCACTGAGCCCCCTGCAGGCTTGAAGAGGGAGTCCCTCACTCACTACAGCACCACAGTTCCCACAGGTTCTTTTTTTTTAAGATTTATTTTATTTTATTTTATTATATGTAAGTACACTGTAGCTGTCCTCAGACACTCCAGAAGAGGGAGCCAGATCTCGTTGCAGAGGTTGTGAGCCACCATGTGGTTGCTAGGATTTGAACTTATCACCTTCGGAAAAGCAGTCAGGTGCTCTTACCTGCTGAGCCATCTCACCAGCCCCCCCCCCCCCCACAGGTTCTTAAACAATATCATTTCTCACTCTTCTTCAGACAGACATCTCCCATGGACTTCATTCAGTAACGATGTCCTTGGCCACCTTCCTAAAACCCAGGTGCCATTTATTCTGTTGCTGCGGTTGGATGCCTGAGCAAAAGGCAGTGAAGGGGAGGAAGGGGCTCATTTCTGATTTTAATTTCAGGTTACATGCCGTCACTGTAAGGAAGTCAAGGCAGAAACTCCAAGCGGCTAGTCACATCACATATGCAGCCAGGAGCAGACAGAAGTGAATGCATGCTTGCTTGCATGTACTCAGCTTGATTTCTCCACTTTCACACAGTTCAGAACCCCTGGCAAGGGAATAGTGCTACCCATGGTGGGCTGGGTCTTCCCACATGTTAACTCACTTAAAGCAATCTCCTTGCAGGACAACACAATATAGACAATCCTTCACCGAGACTCTCCCAGGGTGGTTCTAGGTTGTGTCGAATGACAAAACCACCATCTCTCCACTCCTCACCACTCCTGCTTTGTTTTCTCCAGCACACTCACTGCCTGTTAGAGAGATGGCATTCCTTGCTTATTGCTCCCGCTACCTGGGAGAATAGACCGCCACCAGTATGATCTGACTCTATTGTCTAAAATCGAGCCTACACATGGTAGGTACTCAAAAAACGTTTGCTGAGCTTTCTCTGACCCCTCCTCCCCTCCTCTGCCTGTTCCTAGATGGCCTCTTCTCTCCTCCCCACCCCCTCCCTCCCTCCTTCTTTCTCTGCCTCTACTCCCTTCTCAACCCCCCCTTCCCATGCCCCCAAATAAACTCTATTCTACACTAAAAAAACAAAACAAAACTCAACAACAACAAACCATTTGCTGAATGAATGAATGAATGAATGAATGAATGAATGAATGGATGGATGGGCTGGACTACAAGAAACAGAGTGAGGCCCTTGAGGATTAATGCAAAGGGCTTTCTCGTCCTCTCTAGTAAACTCATGGCTCCAACAAGACCAAGAGGTAAATGAGATGAGATTCGGGAGTGTGGCTGTCTGTCTGTACCACCTGCCACTTCACCTATAGCGCCCAGCACTTTCCAAGTAGGGGCAGAGATCTGTTGAATGAATGACTCATCCTGCACAGAGAACACAAGGGAGTGAGTACTGGTCCAGAACAGAAGAGTTTGGTCTGTAAAGTCATGTATGCCCTAAGTGCAAAATATGATTCATAGGCACCTCTGTGCACCACCAAAGCAAACCTTCCTGAGAAGTAATTGTGCCACCAGCTGATGTCCCCTCTGGGGAATACCCGTGACTGTCTAGCCTGGACCCTCATCTGTGCCAACCCCAGACACCCAGGCTTCTGTGGAGATGGTCTCTCTGTGTGGGCTGGCAGGCAGTACACCCATCCAGCCAAGAGGACTATCATAACTGTGGACTGATCCTGTTCAGGGGACAGTGCCATGATCTGGATCAAGAAATAAAAAGGCACCTTATCCAATAAGGACTAAAGTTCTTGGGCAAGCATGGACCACCAAGTCACCTATCACTTTCTGTGCCACCTGGGGTTCCAACCTGGTCCTGTTGCTGGCTATTCTGACTCCTGCAGGAGGAGAGGACAGAGAGCTAGGGTACAGTCATGTTCTCCAAGGCTTCTCATGAGGGACATGTCCTCTGTCCTCTCCCAGACTTGTATGTAACATCAACACCCAAAGGGATCTAGACAGGGCCATTTATCAGAGACATCTGGGACTGAAGCCAAGAGCCAGATGGGATGTCATCTTCTGAAGGTACTGGGCTGTGGTTCCCAGGCACGTCCCTCTTTTCAGAGCCTGTCTCTGGGATAGAGGCCTCATCTGGCTGTCTGGCAGCAGCAAGGGGCCCAGACTTTACATACAGCTTACCCAACATCATCTCCAACTGTCTTGTCCCTGAGGGAGGTCAGGCTCTGTGTGTCCCACAGGTGGGTGTGTAGGGCAAGCTACCCACTAACCCTCTGAGACCAGGGAGACTCATCCAAGCAATCATTGTCAGGAGAAATTCCCCAATGGAGTGAAATAATAACCAGGAAGGTGGAGTGAGCGGGAGCTGTCCACTGGAAGCTCTCTGTAGACATTCATTCATTCCTGTCAGAACCAAGAACACAGGGGGTTTCTTGTCATATGAGCCATAGCCTTTATGCCTGAGAAGGCCAGTGTGAGGAATAGGAAGATGGGGCTGGGGCATCTTTCCTTCCCCCCTTGAACTGTCTCTGGAGACACCGTTGACACCATTCCTGTTCCTATGGCCTCAGGCCTCCCTCCTTCCCTCCACCCCAGCCATTCAGCCTCATGCCAGGCAGGGCCAGGAAACTGGCTGGCTAGCCCCTCATGGGGCTCGTGGATTTAGAGGATTTTTATCCTGGACCCCTAAGGGCTTCTTGTGGATTAAGGGATAAATCTCGGGGACAAGTGTTAAGACTAGGGATGAGCACAAGGAAAGAATTGCAGGCAGCTCCTGAGATCCTTTCTCTGCCATTACACTGGGTCCTCCACTTCTCCACTTCCTTCTCCCTTCCTGGCTGCCGACATGCGCTCCATTGTGCCCACTTCTGCGAGCTGCTTTCCCCCCTCCTGTGACAGATGTATTGTGAATGACAGTCTGAGAAGCCCCTCCCACCCACCCAGCTAGTCCGTGGGGTCCCATGTGCCAGGCGTGATTTCTCATTCATTGATTGAGAACATTCCAGATGACATCTGACTGAGTCTAGCAGACCCTTTATGAAACACAAGTGTCTTTCTAGCTCGGAAAACAAACAAACAAACAAACAGTCTTATGTAGATGGACAGACACTTCTTTTATCATCGTGAGTAGCATGTGGATGGACTTCTTGTCATCAGGTTGTGGCCTCTTGGGATCTGTAGCCAGTGTGGGTCAGGAGGAGGTGATGGAGATGGCCAGTGCTGTCAGTTGGTGTCTGGGAAGGGATGGATGGCTTCAGCCACAGTGTGACCATATGTTACAATGTTAGGATTTGCTGCCGGGGAAGTTGTTCTTCCCTCTGCCTGGCTGTCCTGGAACTCACTCTGTAAACCAGGCTGGTCTCGAACTCAGAACTCCACCTGCCTCTGCCACCCCAGTGCTGGGATATAGATTGGCATGGATGAGCTGTCTGGACTGAGGAAGCAGAACACAGGCAGGGGAAGCGTGATGCTTGAGAGAGGGAACCAGGATAGGGATAAAGGCCAGAAGGTCATATCGACGACAACACACCGTCCTCAGTGTTTGATTAGGGCTAAAGAAGAGCATAGTCTCTGTGGCAGGCTCACCAATCTCAACTCCTTCCTAGAAAAGGAAATCTTGTTTAAAGTGGCCCACGTGGAAGCAGCATCCTAACATCAACTGGTTTGCAGCTTCCTGCAGCTGGCTTCTACTATTTTAGACTAAAACAAAAACAAAAGCCAACCAAACAAACAAAAAAACCCAAATCAAAACATCTCTTGATGCTGCTTCTCAAAGAGTGGTGCAGCCCCTGCCTGCCTCTTTCTCTCCATTCTATAGAGCGGGTTGTTTGTTTGTTTGTTTGTTTGTTTGTTTTTTCCACTTCATGAGATTCTCCCTCCTGCTGTGGCAACCCATAGCACCTTGGTAAACTTCTGTTTGTTAGAGGAAAAGTAGATGAGTGATGGGGGAGGGGCGTCTTAGAACTTGCAACTGATTGGTTGCAGCCAGACCGAGCAAGGATGTAAGTGTAATATGATCTTTGGAGGAGAGAGGGCTATGATTGATTCGTAATGTCTGCTGTGGACAATAGAAGTAATGGTGCGTGCGCTATATATCTGCCATAGCAGGTTGGAAGCTCCTGGAAATAAGTTAGGACTTCTTTAGATTTCTTGCAGGGCCCTGGCAGCTGGTACAGGCCAGCTGTCTCCTCATGCTTGATGTTGGCTGACTGGCCAATTGGGATGGCTCCACTTTGAGGCCCAGGCTCCTGAAGAGACAGGACAGAACATCTAAGCCATTAGTTTCCAATTTTTTTTTCAGAAAAATCCTCAGTGTTCTTTCTTCAAAGGACATCTTACTTGAAGCACAGTGTATTTGCAGATGAAAGCAAAGCAGAGTTGCTCTGGCCCGAGTGGGGGTTGGGGCTCAGAACCTCAAAAAAAATTGCATGTCCTCTATCCAAGGTTTCTCTGAGACACTGCCAAGAAGCACCAGAGCTTCCCTAGAACCCCATCTGGGAACCATAGGAGAGGAACCCAAGGTCCAGAAGTGGGAAATGACTTTGCCAAGATCGTACAGTAACTAGAGATGAAGACAGCATCAACCATAGGCTCCCAGATCTGTATTCCTTCTGTTACAGGCCCAGAGTGCTCCCATGAGGCGGACAGTCTTAGCTCAGACCTGAACTTTGAGGCCAAGAAAAGGCATCTCCCCGTCACCCCCACTTCTTGAGGTCAGGTGTGAGCGGCCATGTCACCCAGGCCCTGTGCAAGGGGCCATCTGCCTGTCCTGTTTTTGGAGCCTCCCTCCTCCCCTGGAGTGTGTTTTTATTAATTAAACATCCTCTCTGGTAGCAGCTGCTTAGAAAGCTCCGGCAAATGTTTAATTCATCAGTTCTGAGCTGGTCCTCCCCCCAACTCCCCCTAAGACCTCCCTCCTTCAAAGTGCTTTCCCGGGAAACCCTCCTGGCATGCAGGAGGTCTGCTGCCCTGCTTCCCGCACAGCCTTGTTGCACGCCGGTGCCCCTCCCAGCGGCTGTGGAGATCTGCTAGGCAGCTGGAGACATCTGTAAGGAGCAAGCGAGCAGAGTGGCTGGGTGCACGCCTTGAGTTGCCTCCCTCAGACGCTGTAAAAGGCGGTGATTTGTTGAATTACTACAAGAGTATTTAATGACCATCTTCCCTGGCCGCTTAGAAGCGAAAAATGAAGGCATTGATTAGCCAATGATGCTGATTAGAGTCTCAGGCTTCCTGAGGTGGTAAACACACACACACACACAGAGTTTGACTCCACAGGATTCTGCAAGGGGATCCGAGGGGGAACCCTGCCCTCTTCATGGATGTAGTCAGAAGAGAAGGCCTCTCATTGAAGGACTTATGGGACCCTGGAGAGACGGCTTCTCTTACATGGGTGCTTGCGGACACGAACTCTCTTAGTCCATGAAATCTCCAAGGATGGGCCTGTCTGAACATTCATACCTTTACTGGAACCTGATCCTACTCCAACTTCCTGATCTCTTTGGGGACCTAAGTTGAGTTTGGAGGTTGGTTCAGGCTGGGAGACCCCCTTCCGTTTTCCTGGCCAGCTCTGCTGTGCACCGGAACGGGAAGCCTATGCCCCAGCTCAGCCTTCTTTACAGTGATCCTTCCCACTGTCTGATCCACTCATGTGTTCCACAACTACTTCCAGCCTCAAGTGTGTACACTGTGACATAAACCGGAAGCAAATCCTGTGTACTGTGGGAAACTCAGGGTTAGGTCATGAGGAAGAGACTGCCTGGAAACATTGCAGGGTTTTATACCCTGGGGCCTCCTGAATCGGCTGAGCTGTCTCCGTGGCTGTCACATGACTCAGCTGTCACTGTCTTTATTTCCGCTTCCTGTTGTGGTGATAAAATACCCTGAGAAAAGCAACTTAAGGAAGAAAGCGCTTATATTAGATCGCAGTTCAAGGCAGCAGGGGCTTGCACCAGCTAGTCACAGTTACATCAGAAATCAGAAGAAGGCAGCAATTCATGCTGCTGCTAATTAACACACACTCCAGGATCCCTGTCAAGGAATGGTGCTGCCCATAGTGGTCAGTTTTCCTATATGAGTTAATGTGACAAGGCATGCCCAGAGTTGATAAGTTGACCTTTCACCGTAGCTTAGCCCCGCCCACTGACCTGGTGACTGAGAGCTCAGTGGTGACTTGGACCACTCAAAGCGTCATCACAGTGACGCCATATCCCTTAGGAAAGGTGCTAAGAAAAGTCCGTGCCCACTGAGTGTAGGTGATGTCCAAAGTTAGCTTGGCAAGAGCATGGCTCCCTGAGTCCTCCCCCACTTAAGGGGAAGGTGCCATTTCCTGGATGAGTAAACTGAGGTGGACTGAGACTTAGTGACTGCTCAGAGACTGGGTGACAGGTGTTTTGTGATGGGTCTGTCTGACTCCAGGCCAACAGGGACAGCCCCACCACAGCAGGCTGAGCATGGTTAGATCACTCCAGCTAGACAAGGCAGGGCCTCAGCTGCTGGAGCCCACTCTACCTGATCAGTGTTGGAGTTAGCCAGACTGGCCTCAGGCCTAGAGCTTGTGATCCATGAGTCACCCAAACAGACAAATCCCAAGCCTTGCTTGGCCGCATCGCTGGAGACAGGATATACATACTGAACAAGAAGATGGCTTGCTGTGTTAAAAAAAAGGACAAGAGAAAAAAGACACTTTAGGAAGGGCCCCGAGGCTGGCAGCAGACTGAGGTCACGTGAGTATTGTAGCTGGAGCAGCCTGGATTGCAGGATTAAATGAGTGAGGAGCTGGGGTAGAAGGTGGGTGGTGGAGGTGGAGTGGGAGGTGGAGGTCTGAGGTCCACATGGCTGAGCCTGAGAGCCAACATCTCCGGGAGATGGGAGACAGGCAGGCTGGGGTGCAGTGGGGGCCCCCCACTTTCCTCTGAGCACAGCGCTGTGCCAGGCAGAGCCTGTTGCATGTTTGTTATTCCTTCAAGATTTTTTCCCCTGTAGTCTGGAAGAAGGGCCTCTGCTTGTTCCCAGAAACAAACATTGCCCAATTAGATGCTTGCCTCTGCTAGGGCTGTTCCTTTTCCTGTTTTTGCCATGGAGACAGGCTCTTTGGTCCTGCTTCCCCCTGAGAATAAGTACATTTAGCAAAGTGAGAGCTCACTGCAGGAGCAGCCCCTGGGCAGGAGGAGGGAGAGAGGGAGGAGGGAGGGAGAGAGGGAGGAGGGAGAGAGAGAAGGAGGAAAGAGAAAAAGAAAACAAAGAGAGCAAGCTGGAAAAGGAGGAGGGGAGCTAAAAGAGGAGAAGAGGGAGGAGAGGAATAACAAGAGGGAATAAAAGGAGGAGAAACAGAGTAGCAGGGATGGGGGCTGAAAGGGAGCACTACCAGAAGGGGAGCACCATCAGAAAGGGAGCACCATCAGAAAGGGAGCACCACCAGAAAGGGAGCACCACCAGAAAGGGAGCACCACCAGAAAGGGAGCATCACCAGAAAGGGAGCACCACCAGAAAGGGAGCACCACCAGAAAGGGAGCATCACCAGGGCCATTGTCATTCAGCACCCTCAGCTGAGGATTTCCATGTGTCCCTCTCCAGGAAGAGCTTCTGAGAAAGTGTCAAAGAGGTGGTTATTTCTGGTGGCAGCGTGATTGGGAGCTTGGAAAGCAGGAAATTGAGTGGTGATTACGGTTGTAATAAGTTGACAACATCAAATATCATTACCCCCCAGAACATGCAAATGATCCCATCTTTACCGGGATTTGCCGTGCAAATACCAATTAGCAGGAAAGTAGCTGCCTTGATGGGGGGCGGGGCGGCGGCTGGCTCTCCTCCCAACACACCTCCACTGGCTGTCTCCACAGGATAGGAGGAGACAGTTCTTGACAGGCATCAGTGGAGGACAGGAAGACTGTGGGGCTTCACCAGCACAGAGGCTTAGAGGAACTCTGCCCACTGTGGCTCTGACTTCCGTGCTGATCTCAGTTCCTGCATGTGTTTCTCTCCATGCCCTTTACGGCCTAGGATCCACACTGTGTCAAAAACTGGAGCTCAGGGTCTGAGCTGGGGTCTTGTCCCTACCTTCCTGCATTGTGGCCATTGACCTTGAAGGCTGCAGGGCAGATGACAGAGAGCCCCTGGGACAGAGCCTCCTACATCTCCCTCCCTTTGACCAGATTTTAACCAACCCCACCCCCTGTCACACCTGGCACAGAGAGGGTGCTGGTACACACACACACACACACACACACACACACACAGAGAGAGAGAGAGAGAGAGAGAGAGAGAGAGAGAGAGAGAGAGAGAGAGAGTCCCTGCCTCAGGAGTCCCAGGCTCCCTTAGAACACAGAAGTGGCCAGGAGGGATTGTAAGATGAGCAGCCTCAGGAATGCCTCAGACTGCTACAGAGGAGAGTGTGCCATTTGCTGTGGTGGCAGGAGGCACTGGCAAGGCATCTGTACTGAACCTGAGGGAGTCATGAAGGGAAGGGGATGGGGGCAGGGGACTTGCCAAGGACAGAGACAGTAAACTTCGGAGGCCAGAAGACATAGGCTACGTGCTGGGATCAGTGCGTTGTATCTGCCCACACTCTGTCATTTGTCAATCTCCTCACCTTAGCCTACTTTTCCAGATCCGCTCGCACTGCAGCCACTCACAGCCACTAAACCCAATTCACCCGTGACCCCAACCCCAAACCTGCAGCTTATTTTGTAACCTATCCACCATCGCGACGCCCACTTCCCGTCTCCCTAACCCAAATCATCTCTTCCTCCACCACTCAGCCCTTAGCCCTGCCTAGAGCATCTACTCTGGGGCAGGTAACCCGGTCTCCATTCCTGACTCCACAATGCCCCCAGAGTCTCAACATCTCTTCCAGTCAGCTTTTGTCTTTGGGTTGGGGCATGTTGGTCTGGCACGAGTTGAGGTGCTTCCAGCATCAAAGGCTATGTGTGGTTCCTGGCATGTTGTCTGGGATCAAGAGAGCATGGTGATATTTGTTTTCTAGGTTTATTCCAAAAACCAGCAGGTTCTGTTAGGTGGAAGAGCACTGAGGTTGGGAGGCAGGAGTTGGCCTGCAGGGAGGTATGAGTAAGACTGGAGTGGGTTGAGTCCTGGACTGGGGTCCTAAGTGGCCATTAGAAGGGGGAAGACAGATGATCACAACCTCTCTGTCATCCCGGTCCTCCATCTAGTCTCAAAGGAAGGACCCACTAGGGAGGCAGAGGCTTCAGGTCTCTGTGTGTGTGTGTGTGTGTGTTTTCACTAATACCAATTCATAATGCCTGTGCCCTTTGATGATGGGTATAGCTCCAGAGAGCCATCCAAGGCTGGCCAGTGGTGGGTAGCAAGCCCAAATAGGTCCACACCTCTTTGTGCATTCTTTAGAGGCCCCAGTTCTCCTGTCTCCTCCCACACGATTTTACCAAGGCTGCATCCGGAATGGTTTTCTATAGCCCTAACCTGCCAGAAACCTCCAGTGGCTTCCATGCCCCTGCCTCAAGTCATGTTTTTGATCATCTGGATCTGGCTTATATCGATTGGCCAAATCCCTTAAATTCCTGAGCCTTTTCTCTGGTGCTTAGGAGAGATCCCTCTCTGGGCTCCCTGAAGCATCCTCGTTGGTGGCTTCCCAGCCTCTGAGCCCTGGAACTGCTCAGGCTATGGGAAGTGGCTGAACATGAGAACAGATGCCAGGATGGGAGCCAGCAGTGTGACCTGTCATCATCTGGGTGTTGGAGTGTTCATTCTGTAGTGCAGGGCAGGGTGGGGCCAGAGCTGGTGGGCTATTAGCCCCGACCGCCCGGCTGGCAGAGCTATTACAAGGCATAGTTCAATTTCATGCCCTGTTTCTTCCCTCCTTGGTCTGCAGTTTCTGCTCTATTTGTCCACAATGAACAGAGATGAAGTGAGATGAATTACAGCATTCTTCCTCCTGGCCGCTCTCTCCCCTCCATCTGCCCGCAGCTTCCTCCGGAGTCCCGAGATCCCTTAGCCCGCCTCCGCTGCCCTCACCCAGGCCCTTTGGTCTCTGCTTTAGTGCTTCCCCACACCGCTCCATTAAAATACATGATTCTTAGCCAGGCCCAGCGGCTCCTGCCTACCGTCCCAGGTACTTCGGGAGGTTGGAGTAGGAGGATCGCTGCAATCTAAAAATTAAAGGTCTGGCTGGGTCACACAGTGGGGACCCATCTCAGGAAGACTCTACCCTGCATTTACCACCTGCTACAGTTTGAATCTGAAATGAAGGAGGTAGGGAGGGAGACGGAGAAAGAGAGATAGAGACGGAGGGGTAAAGACTGAGACAGACTGACAGAGATACGGCAGAAGGGCTGAAGAGAGGTGATAGGAGGGATGAGGAAGGAGGTCCACTTGCAAGACAGGAAGACAATGAAGAAGCTGTACCTCCCATTTAGCCACCAGCCATTCGGTTCCCTATTTACCCCTCCTTGATCCCATAAAGAACCTTTACAATTCTCAAACAACCCCCTTTTGTTCCGCTTAGGTGGGCTTGCGGCCCCAACTTTACTGTCTTGACCATGCCCTTGATTCCCCTGAGCTCATACAGGGGACATGGCCAATCCCTGCTGCTGGGACCCTGCACTGTCTCCCCGCCCCCCTTGCCTGTCCCTCTGCGGTCTCAGTTCCAAGCTCTCGGAGTGTGGGGGTTGGTTTCCCAGTTCACGCAGTGTCTTCTCTCTTCTGACTCTAGTCAGGCGGGTCCCATCCTGCGTGCAGTGTCTCCGGGCACTGCCCATGCTGAGTGCTGGGCCTAAGGTTGTATGGCAGTGTCCTTACCCAACATGGATAGCAGGCAGCTTCCTCACAGCTGCAGAGTAGGGGCCCCCTCTTCAGTTAAGCTCCCCCAGCCCATGTGTTCTAGCACTTCCAGAGACCTTGTGTCTATGTTAGACATGTAACTAATGTAGAATTGCACACATAAATGTCTGGAGTGGGTGGCCATGCCGGATCATGATTCTACAGCGTGAGCTTGGACAGAGGAGTGGCTGTGCCCTGGAAATGTTCACCTCCAGTTTGCCACTGTTCTCTTGCCTTCCTGTTATATCCAGGAGGAGTGGGTGGTCTCTTCAGTGAGGGTCTAATAACCTTGCCCATCTTTGCCTTCTGTGAGGAATGTGGACAGTCCACAGGTCACTCCTAATGGACCCTTCTAAGTAGGTACAGATGATCTCATCCCAATAATGGCTATTCTGCTTGTAGGACCAAGTTCTATGACAGTCCACTGGGTGCCACAGGATCCCCCTTGAAGGAGTGGGACCTTATATCTGAATGAAGGTCCTCTCAGAAGCCACCAACTCCTGAGTAGAACAGAGTTGAGCAGGTGTGATGTCTAATGGGCAGAGATTCATACAGGGTGTGATAGTGTGAGCTAGCTGGACGGCATGGGGAAGGAGGAGGGAAGCTTAGCAAGTGCCGGGTCATCCTGGACTATAGAGTGTGCTCTAGGACAGCCTGAGCTACAGGGTTGAGACCCTATCTCACCCCCCCCCCAAAAAAAAAGTCAAGAGGGCCAGAGGACCACAGGACCTCTCCCAGATTTGGGGGAGGAATGGTGAAAGGAGGGAAGGAGTTACCCAGGCAGACTCCTTTCCTGGTATCAAGGGCTTATCCCCTTTGGGGGTTCCTGAGACCTGGCTCTTAGCTCTGTGGCCCCAATCATTGTTGTTGCTGAACTCTCCTAGTTTCAAATGAACAACTGCAAACTCAACCACCGACAGGACCCACGAGGTCAGAGCAAGAGGATCATGATGGAGATAACAGGGTGGGACAGGGGCAGTGACAAACTGGAGGTGGACATTTCCAGGGCACAGCCACCCCTCTGTCCTGTCCACGGTCAGCTGTAGGATGGTGACCTGGCATGGACATATTTTCTTGTTCTTTAAGAGAGGTGAGACGGAGCTGGAGAGATGACTCAGCTCTTAGGGCAGCTCATGATCACCACCCATAACTCAGTTCTAGAAGATCCAGCACCCTGGGTATACTATCTGTCCTCCATGGGTACCAGGCACGCATGTGCTGTGTAAGTATGCTTTCCATATATATATATATATGTGTGTGTGTATGTGTATGTGTGTGTGTGTGTGTGTGTGTGTGTGTGTGTGTGTGTGTGTGTATGTATATGTATATATGTACTGGGATTGAACCTAGGGTGTCACATATGTGAGGTAAGCGCTCTAACACTGAGCTACAGCCAAGAACTGTTTTTGTTGATGTCCTTCATGGGGAGAAACGCCAAAGGCTAGAATTTACAAATATGTCTATGGACTGAATTGGGCCCCCATGCTGTCAGTGAGTGACCCTTCTTCAAAGTCCCCAGCGCTGTTCTCAAAGCTCCAGAACCCTCCAGGACATGGCCTCTTCCCCTCTGGGCATCAGCATTAGGGATGAATGCATCCCATTTTCTAGGCTGAGAGTATTTCCGCATCACCGCCTCCGACACATGGGTAGTAATTACACTCCGACATTAATATTTAAGCCACAAACAGAGTTAGTGTGCTAATACCATCCCCAAAGGCTCCCGACTCATTTTTGTTTCATCCTTGTGAGACTTAATTATTGTCAGTAGTGAATCCTACAGGACTGCAGGGTTAGGCGAGGCCAGGAGGCGGACAGAGGCCTGAGGTGGGTGACCTTTGGGACTGAGACCCAAGATGGGCCACCATCAAGTTTAAATGCCACAGGGCAAGTGAGTCATTGAGGAAGCCTGAAGGCTGCTCAGCTGCGTGCCCTAGCCTGCCATCCTCGGGGACCTTGCCGCTAGTGCTACCCTGGCTGGCGGAGGATGGGGACATCAGTGCATCAGACCCTGACCTTTGACCCTTCGGTCCAGGCTCCAGGGAGAGAAACCCTAACCCACTTAGGGGATGTGTCAAGGAGGGTATAGGCATTTTACATTTCCCATGCTTTTCTGGAGGAAAGGATAGGTTTGTGAGGCAGAGGGCAAAGGGCAGGGTCAGGGGTATACTAGGCAGTGGAAGCAAACTGTACCTTCCCAAGCTGGATTCCGGAAACGCCTATGGCTCCCACCTTCTGCTGGGGTTGGTAGGTTTCATCCAGTTGATGACATCTGTGCCTTGTTTACCAGCTGGCAGGCAGTCAGTCCCCTCTCCCCTCAACACAGCAGGGGCTCACAGCTGTGTGGTAGTGACAACCAACTGTGAAGAAACATTCTGGAAGCTTCCGTGTCCACCGAGCAGGTCTGGGTGAGGAGTCCAGGAGGAGAAATAACCAACAGGTGGAACTGGTTTCTATCCTGGGTGCTTCTGTTGATTCTCTCACAGGACAGGGCTGAGACAGGGAGCCTGGGGACCCTGGGTTAGGCTAAATTCTGCCTGCTTACTTGCTCTGTGGTTGTGATGGACAGGCTTCGGTAGACTTCATTTCCTGCCCTGTGAAATGGGATCTCTTCTGGGGTGTAGAGTTTGGAGGAGAATTAAATGAGGAGATACAAATATCGGGGCTGATACCAGGGGAGGCCAATGAGCAGTGCCTGCTGTTCTTGTACCTGCTGCTCCGGAGGGGCCTCACACTTACAGAGGGCTGGGGTGTTTCCCCTGCAGGCCCCTGGGGTTCACATGCTGGCTGGCCCCTCTCTAGCCTGGTCCACGCTGTCTCTGCACAGTGACCTGATGTCCTCCCAGACAGGTAATACTCCCCATTCCCAGCTTGCCCTAGAGAGCTGCAGGCTGTAAATTTTCTCCATTTATCTCAGGGAAAGAAAGGCCCGAGATAAATACCCTTGGATAAATCCACCAGAGAACCGTGCAAGCTATAATTCAGCAAGGGCCTCCCTTGCAATCATGGGAGCCATGGGCTGCAGGCTTGTAGTGGGGAGACTGAGAAGCTCCAAGGCTGGCCATGGGGTTTGAATGGCCTACACAGACAAGTCTTCTAGTGTGGGAACCAAAGTCTGAGGAGGGCAGCTATGTCCCTGGGGGTAGTGGATAGAAACCAAGCCAGAAAGGGATGTGGATTTGGGAGAAGCCAGTTCTGACCCAGTCTCCGGGCCTCTCTGCCTTCTCTCTTCTTGGTGTCTCCTAAAGATTCCTACCGTGTGTGTGACAGGGACTAGGGGTAGTCCCAGGATGGGCATTGCAATTCTACTCCAGAGGCACATTGTGTACACAATGAGCCTCATTCACAACAGCAAAGAGACTGGAGACCATGTGTTGCTGGGATGTCCCCTGTGTTGCTGGGATGTCCCCCGTGTTGCTGGGATGTCCCCCGTGTTGCGTCTTAGCGATCTGAATACTGGTCCCTGTTGGTAGTGCTGTCTAGGGAGGTTTAGGGTATACAGCCCTGTTGGAAGTTGGCTTTGAGATTAAAAGCTTCATGCCACATGCAATTCTCTCTCTCTCTCTCTCTCTCTCTCTCTCTCTCTCTCTCTCTCTCCTCTCGTCTCCTTCTCTGTCTCTCTCTCTGACTCTCTGTCTCTGTCTCTCTCTGTCTCTCTGTCTCTCTCTCTCTGCTTCATGCTCATGGCTGAGATGTGAGGCCTCATCTTCCTCCTTCTACTGCCATATCTGTAACCTGCTGCCCACGGTCCTCTGACATGAGGGACCGGTCCCTCTGGAGCCACAAGCCCCAGTGAATTATTCCTTCTACAATTTTCCTGATTCGTGGTGTTTTGTTACAACAGAAAGGAAACTAATATAGGTGCTCCTATGGTGGGCTGGTTGCCCGGCCACACATCGGAATGGAAGTAGAGGGGGAGGGAGAGGGCACTGAGTCTTTGGGAATTGTGACCAGGGTCCTCTGCTCAGGGAGGCAGGGCTGAGAACTGTCTCTGCAGCCGGGCTGAGCTCACAGTGATGGAAGACACAGCTGAGGGCCACGCAGGGTTGAAGGACAGACCTCCAGAGCTCCTAGATGCACACAGCTCATAGTAGGAAGGAGACCTCTAGGGTGAAGGAGCAAGAAGAAGATAGTGCTGAGCCAACGGCACAGATCCAGCTTGGAGATGAGAAGGAACTGGAGAAGAATAGAGGTGATGGCTGAACCACCATGGACTGTCCTCAGCCCACATTCCTGGACTTAAGAATGGTTAAAATGGAACGAGGGCGATGACTGAGTCAGTAAAAGCACTTTCCATGCAAGTATGAGGTCCTACGTTCGGACCCCCGGAACCGCAGAATGTGGCAGCATCTGTAACTCCAGCACTATGGTGAGATAAGAAACTGAGACAGAAGACTCCTCATAGACTTGTGGGCCAGCTAGCCTGTCTCTAACATAACAGAAGGTTTGACAGAGAAATGTTTCAACTCTGTCTGTACTCCTTTGTATCATTTCCATTTAAAGCTCACAGACATGTACTCTAATATGTATTATTTTAGAATGTTGTACTACGGAGACCCTTTGTCTACCTTCATTGGCCATATGGCACATCCTGCTCTGGGCTGGCGCAGTAGAAAGCTCAAGAAGGCCAGACTTTGATGGTTTGGCACAAGATTAATGTTTGTAGCTCTCGTGTTTGCTATGTGTGCTGGGAGGGACCTGAGGAGTCTCTGGTCTTGCCTCTCTGGGATTTAGAGTTCCATGTATGCAAAGAGGAGGCTGTAGCTCGTGCTGTCCTCCTGGCAGCAGCCATTGATTTTCCAGCCATGGCTAATGGTCATCATGGCACAGCTGAGCAGGATGAAGGCCAGCGGGCAGTGGTTTGGCAGGGCAAAGCATCTTTGGGGGTCACGTGGTCTGCCCTCTGTCTGGAATGGGTATCAGCCTTGGTGGCGGCTCTGATGAAAAATCACAAGTGATCTGTGATAGCCGCTGCCGGCACCTCCCCTTTCTAGCTGGCTTCTTTAAGCCCAAAGCTCCTGCCAGGCCGCATCTGTCCCTGCCATCCACAGTGGACACTGTGCTGGCAGCAAATTCTACTTCAAGTGAAATCTGTCAATTTTAGTTTCCTGACAGCTCCTCTCCACAGACTTGATGCTGCTGGAGTGTGTGTATCCTCCGTTGCACAGACAAAGTAACAGGAGTTCTGAGAAGGATGCCCTTTGTCCTAGGTGACCCAGTTAATATAGCAAGAATGCTGATCAGAGCCTGGCTCTGCCCCCAAGGTCAGGGTGATGGCTCGATAGCTGTTCTACCGGGACAAGGAGTGATTAGCAGGCTGATAGAGGAGGCTGGAGGACTGGGACTGAGATTCAGCATTTCCCCTGAGAAACAGACAACTGGGGCTGAGACAGACAGACGGGAGGCCCGTTGTCTGTTTGGAGAAAAGGTCAGTGTACTGAGGTATGTGAGGAGCATATAGTTCAACGTTAAGGGTTCCAGCTCTGGGGCTAGATGGACCTTTGTGCAGAGCCTCAGCTCTGCCTCAAAGTCACTGCTGCCCACGGCCTCATCTGTAACCTAGCTGCAAACTGGTGCCTACTGCTCAGAGTCTGCGAAGTTAAAAGGAGTAATGACCAGGGCTGGAGCACCCTGTGTTCCTCCCGGGAGAGCGTGGCTGGCAGGAAGCTGCGATTATGGCTCCAGGGTTGCCACTGGAAACTGTATCTGGAGATAAAGGAAGTGTCATAAAGGAGAGAAAGTAGGGCTTGGGAGCCAGCTGGGGTGATGGTGTGATGGGCAGCTGGGAGAAAGGTAGTGAATTTGACTCTGGACTCAGGGGCATGATCTGAAAATGGGTCCCAGGAACCCCCACCCTTCTTGAGTGCCACCACTGATCATTGTCTCGTTCTCCTGGGACTGCTGTTTTTCTCCTCTCACCCTGTTTTTCTGTCCATCCTGACTTGTCCTCTGTCCCCGGATTCACCCCTTTCCAGGACATCTGCATGACACTCCCTAGGAAGAGTTTAAACTGGAATGAGAATTAATTGCTTGGGAGCGGGGCCGCCTTGCGTGCTGTCATTAGGAGCTGCATTGGGAACTGGCAGACAGGCTGACGGCTAAGTGTAGCTGTTGTGCTTAGAATCACCAAGCGCCTGGCTGTCTTTCCCCTCCCAGCATCCCGCTTCCACTGCAAGAGAAATCGAGGCCTAATGACAGACTTGGCTCACAGCTGGCACAAGCCCACAAGCAAAAGTAGCACTTGGTGAGCTGAAAGAGAGAGAGGATGCCAGAGCCAGGAGCCCCAGCTTCCTCCAGCCATCTCTCAGAGTTTTGGCAATTTCAGTAGTCAGGCTGGCATTTGGGAGGCTGCTCATCAAAATTGTCATGGAAGGCGGTGTGTGTGTGTGTGTGTGTGTGTGTGTGTGTGTGTGTGTGTGTGTGAGCTGCAAGTTCCTTCTAAGTAGCAAAGTATGTCTCATGAATAACTGCTACTTCAGAAAGTGGTTAGGAGGAGAGGAAGCAGTCTCCACAAGACAGTCCCTGACTCTCCCTGCTGGCTGGCTGTGTCTGGACCACATGTGCCCTTGACCTAGATCCCCATCCTGGACCACTGATGGCAATGGAGAAGCCACAGTTCACATCCGGGCTGTGTCACCTCTTGTAAAACCCCAGAGGGGCCATTCTGTGTGGATTGATGTGAACCGATGCCCTCATCATTAACAATTTGCAGACAGGCACATGGAGGGGCTGTGAGAAGCCAGTGGCTTGCTTGAGGGCATGCTGGTGGGAAAAGCTGGCACTTATATCATGGTTGGTCTAACTCTAGAGGCTTGGTTCATCCTGACCCCGTCAGCATGGGCTGAAGGAAGCTGCAGAAAGAAGGCTGAAGGTGACAAGTGTCCCTGTTCTCTAATTGTATCCTGAGCCACATTCGTCATTGTCCAAGCCTGCTGACTCATGACTCCTGCCCTGACCCACTGGAAGCTAAGATGTTTCCTCTGACGTGGAATGAACTTTGGTGTGGGGCACACCCGGCGTTCTTGGCTCCATGTTGCAGCTGTGATCTTGGGTGACCTTTTCCTGACCTCGTTTTCCTTATCCATAAAACGGGGATCGTGTCCTCCGCTTAGCTGGGATGGTGGTACCAAGTGCCTTGGAAGAAAACTCATCGGATGCTCATTGTGCCTACCAGTTATGAAAGGTCTGTGAGGCTCAAAACCATGACTGTGTGTAGGACTCTGGTGAAGCCCTGTGATCAGAGGGTAGTCTCTTCTCTATGCTTGGAGAGAGAGGCACATGTGTAGGCTGTACTCAGATGGCCATTCATTTTTGCTGAGCCTGAAGGTGTTTTGACTGCTGTTGCTGCTGCTACTGTTGCTGTTTCTGTTGTTATTGTTGTTGCTGCTGCTACTGTTGCTGTTGCTGACCAGTTTCCCTAGGCAATCTCAGCCTCCCAAGTATTAGACTTGCAAAGCATGCTGTGACACCTGACCCACTGTGATCTCTAACCTTCTGTCCTATAGTCTCAGTGCCTACCTTCCCTGAACTGGTTACAGAAAGTGCTGGAAGGAACAGGGTACAGAGTGGTAGACTGCTCATTAGCTCATGCCCACCTGGTAGGCCAGGGTAGGGAGATAGGCATGTGGGGTCAATCTCCAGGCTGACCCCTATCCTGCCAGGAGGACTGGACCCTGCTCTCCTGAGCTTCAGCTGCAGTCCAAGCCTAGGTGGAGCCTGCGTGCAGTGTGCACCTGCCCAGCTCGCTCACTGCTGCTGCCCTATCGGGAGCTCCCCAGAGCCCCAGCTACCATTGCTCAGAATCCTCCCTCCCACCCTTTCTTGTGATCTGCTTCACACCCCTCACTCATCCAAAGTCTTCTACACAGTGGGAGGTCCAGACAGAGGGAGAACGCCTACACTCGTAGGACTTTATCCTCGGAGGGCTCTTAGAGACCTCGGGAATGGGGTGAGCCGTGCGGCTGGACGGTGACAGTGGGAGGACCAGACGACCTTACCCAGACATCGTAACTGCATAGCTTTAATTTATTTAATCAATTCCGGCCCCCAGGCTGAGGAAGGGAAACGGCAGGATATTAAATCTGTCTCTCTTGCTGATCTGTCATAGGGATGTCAGCACACATTGATTCTCCTCCTCCTGCTTTTATTAACTGTCTCCTCCAGGGGCCGCGGGCACCACCGGTCCCAGCCTAGACCCTGCTGAGAGCAGGGAACAGATTGCAGGCGGAAGGAGGGGTGTGCAGGGGGCTGGATGGGCCGTGATGGTCTTTTAGGGGACAATTACAACAAGAAAACTTTCCGGTTCATAATCTATGCTCTTCTGCTTACAAAGAAGATGTGAAGTTCAGAGAGCAGCTGGGGAGCTGGTTGTGTTGCACAGCCCCGCAGGGATAGGGCTGACACTTACAGTTCGTCAGGCACTGGATTAGATTCTGTTGGCTGTTGTAACCAATTACTGTAAGCAGAGTGGTTGAAAAAAAAAAGCCCAACACAGGTGAAACATGGCATGGTGACACACAACTGTAATCCCAGCACTCGTGAGGTAGGAGGAGGATCAGGAGTTTGGGGCTAGCCCTGGCTACACAGCAAGTTTGACACCAGCCTGCGATACAGGAGACCTCGTCTCCAAAAACCAAGAAGATGGATCAGGAGATGAAAGCACCAGCCATAGAAGACTGAGGACATCAGTTAGATCCCGAGAAGCCATCTAAAGAGCCAGATACGGAGGCATCCGTAACCCCAACGTTCCACAGTGAGATGAGGGCAATCTCCTGGAAGCTCCATGTGGAGCTCGCCTGGAGTGCAGTACCACAGAAGAAATGAGGAGCCAGACTCTGTCTCAGTGAGGTGGAAACTCCTGAGTGAGTGCCCACTCCCAAACACACACACACACACACACACACACACACACACACACACACACATGCACGGGTAACACAAATGTGTCCCTGGGATAAAATGAATCCCTAGCACAAAGCATTTCCCAGCAGCTCTGGGGTCGGCATCCCGAATGGATCTTGCTGGGTTGGCACTGAGGTAGGGCTGTGCTCCTGAAGGCTCCGGGCAACACTCCTCTTCTGAACACGTTTCAGCTTCTAGAGGCTACTTGTATTCTTTGGCTCATGGTCTTTTCCAAGTTCAAAGTCAACGAGGCTGCTGAAATCTACCTCATATACAGTACAAACTCCTCCTCCTCTCCCCAGGTTCTCATCTACCTAGATCCTCACCCCATCTGAAGGCTAGTTAACCAGATCCTTCATTTCATTTGCAGCCTTTATCCCCCCTCCCTGTACCACCCCTTACATAAAGTGACATAAAGTATGATATCCACAGGTTCCAGGGACTAGAATGTGGACATCTATTGGAGGCCTCACTGTGTGTCATACGTTGGCAGGAAGCCCCTCCTTCATATCCACAGCACCTCCAAAAGGCTATGTCCATTGTACAGAAAGAACATCCCATCGTGCATAGGGAAAAGCTGAGAGGGCAGGTGGCGACTGCTGCCAGGAGGCAAGGGCAGGTCCTGTGGAACACAGAGGCCAAGCTCCTCCACTCAGCTGCCCTGGGGATCAGGAGGTGCAGCCATCCAGGAAGGGGAACCTGGAATTACCTGCCAGGGGTTCAATGGAGGAAGCCAAGAACCTGTAAATGACCTTCCCTAGCCTCTGCCCATATGGCAAAGCAAAAGAACAAGGGTGTGCTTTCAGAAAGGGGGACTTGGGTCAGGTGGTGGTGGTACATTCCTTTAACCCCAGCACTTGGGAGGCAGAGGCAGGTGGATCTCTGAGTTCAAGGCCAGCCTAGTCTACAGAGAGAGTTCCAGGACAACCAGGGCTACTATACAGAAACCCTGTCTGTGTAGCCCTGTGTTTAAAAAAAAAAAAGTGGGTGGAGGGGACTTGAGCAGCCTCTCCAGACTTTGGGAGGCACTTTCTGTTCTAAATAATTGAGGCCCTGCCTGGCTCCCTGTCCCCAGCTCATCTCCTTCAGACGATTTATTTGCTCATAAAATTGAAGGCCTTCTTTGGCACCATTTTCTGTTCTGCTTAGACAAATATTTAGCAGCCAGACCTAACCTTAATTTCCTTAAATATCAGGGGGGTGGTGGTGGAAGATGGAGTGCTTTACCCGGCAGAAGAGGACACGCGTGTCCGGGTCAGGGCCAGGGTGGGGGAGCTGCACCAAGTCTGAGAGGCAAACTACCTCTCTGTGTGATCCTCATGTGATCTCTGTGTCTCCTCATGGGGGCTGCAGGAAGCACAGGGAGCAGGTGGCAGAGTGCCAGGTATTTTGTACCCAGCAGGGCTGGCATTCTGGGACAGTGCTTACTGCAGGTGATGGCAGAACAGTCACGGATCCCTCCCCAGTCCCTGGGTTCCTTCCTCCATACAGAGCAAGGCTGGTACACGTGAGGCAGAAGCCAGAGGCAGGAGCGCAGCTAGCAAGGGAAGGAGGGTCCGTTGCCAGGGCTGTAGGGACTGGTAACCTCCTGCATCTCCCACGAAGATGTTCAAGGGCTCATTTCATTCACGGATTCTTGGAGTAAGAGCCAAACCTGTGCTGAGCTCTGAGGTCAGAGAGAAAGTCCAGGGACAGAGAGAAAGTCCTGCCTCACAGGGGCACAGGTCTAAGAGCTGATGAAAAGAGGAAAGACTCATATGGGGAGAAGAACAAAAGTCTAAATGGTCCTCGTAGAAAAAAGGCATGACTAAGATGAGTCCCAAGGTCAGCCTAGTCAGGGTCCCTGGAAATGGGAAGACAGATGTCAATTGGTTGATGTCCTCCAAGGCAGGGACCCTCAGAATGCAGAGACTCCTAAGTAGCAGGGACTCTCAGGAGCCAGGAGCCCCAGGGGCTGCTGCTCTCCACTCTGGCCTCTGTAATTAGCTCCATCTCTCACCTCTCCTCCCATGCCTCTCCCTCTCTCCTCCACTCCGTCTGTGGGGGTAGAGGAGCGACTGGTTCTCTTCCAGACACCCTGGCAAGTAACCATTCCGCCTCCTCTGATAAATGACACTGCTACCCTGCTCAATGCTTCAGGCACATTACCTTACTTAATTCTTACAGCAGCCCCGCTGAAGAGCCTGTGTGTGTTCCCCATGTCACAGAAGCTGGGGTCTAGAGATGGAATTCACAACACCAAGATAGCCCAGTGTACCGGATCATTGAGCTTGTGTGATGATAGGGGTGGGTGAAGGGGGAAGGAGCTCCAGGGGAGGGGTGAGGCCTCCACAAAGGCCCAGAGATGAGTGGTAAGGTGGGGCACACTACAGAGCGGAGCAAAGAGCCTCTCATTGGGTGTCACCTCTCATGAAGGACGATGACCCTTTCCCAGAGCTTTTAGTCTTTAAGCTACCGTCACTGTGGTCACCTTACTTGATCATCTTTGGTTGGTGGTGTAGAAAGCAGCCCAGAGAGGTGAAGATGGGGCCCAAGGATGCATAGCTGAGATGTGTCGGAGTTGAGTCCTATCCCTACAATAGTATCTCTCTAGGGTGCTTTTGGAAGAATGGCCAAGAAAGCTGGGGACCAGATCTGAGGAATCAGACCAGGAGCCCTTCATGGGGAAAGGGAGGCAGAAACAGTAGCAATGAGGACCTGTGTGTGTCCATTACTGTTTTGATGCTGTGATAAAACACCACAACCAAGGTAACTTACAGGAGGGTGGATCAGGCAGGGTTCCAGAGGCTTAGAGTCCATGATGTTCAAGTAGAAGTCTGGTGACTGAGCGGGAAGCTGAGAAGGTCACATCTTCAGCAGCAAGCATAAAGCAGAGAGGGCATCCAGGGAGTGGGGAGTGGCTTTGAAACTTCAGAACCCATCTCAGTCACATGCTTCCTCCAGCAAGGCCACCCTGCCACACCTAACTGGCCACCATCCCCGAACCTGCCTTCCCCTTAACTGTGTCACCCCCAGGGAGTGTCTTTGATCCCACTTTTGCCCCAAATACTCACACCACTCCACATTCCCACATCTTGCTAAGATGTTCCATCCAACATGGCTATGTTACACCTTCCTGGACCTATGTCTAATATTAGCTACAGGTATATGTATATGATGTATATGTGTAGTGTGTGTATGTATATGTATGTATGTATGTGTATATGTATATATGTACATGTGTATATGAGTATGTGTATATGTATATATGTGTGTGTATATATGTAGGTGTGTATGTATATGTGTGTGTATGTGATGTGTGTATGTATATGCATGTATAGGTGTATGTGTGTATGTGTGTGTATGTATACATGTATGTATATATATGTATATATATGTGTGTGTATATATAAATATATATGTATATGTATATGTATATGTACATGTACATGTACATGTATAAAACTGTGGGTGGAACCCAGGGCCTTGTGCATGATGGACAAAACATCTACCACTGACCTTCACTCCCCCAGCCCTAGCTGCTGTGTGCTTGTGTATGTATGAGTGTGTGTGTGTGTGTGTGTGTGTGTGTGTGTGTGTGTGGTGATTTGAAAGAAAATAGCCTCTAAATGTACATAGGGAGTGGTACTTATAATAGGTATGGCATTGTTGGAGAAAGTATTCACTACAGGGTGGGCTTTGATAGTTTAGATGCTCAAGCCACGATCAGTGTGGCATTCTCTTCCTGCTGCCTGCAGATCAAGATGTGGAATTCTCAGCTCCTTCTCCAGCGCCATGTCTGCCTGCACCCACCATGCTTCCCGCCATGATGATAACGTACTAAATCTCTGGAACTGTAAGCCAGCCCCAATTAAATGTTTTTCTTTAAAAGTGTTTCTGTGGCCATCGTGTCTCTTCACAGCAATAAATGAGATATTATCTGAGCTTCAATTTTCTCACCAATAAAATGGGTGTGTAACAGATCCTGCCTCATCTCTGGCCAGACAGTGTGATCACTGAAGTCACAGATAGCTCCTAACAGAGAACATGATGGACAGCAGTGTTAATCAGTTGTTGGTTGTGGGTTGAATTTTAAGTGTCCTAAACCCCTACTACCAGGAATGGGACTGGATGTGGAAATATGCTTTCTGTAGATGTAATCCAGATGATGTCACTGTCGGCGTAGTCTTAATCTAGTGCCCTCAGAGGAGGGAAATTTGGGCCCAAATAGCAACATACAGCAAGAGCAGAGAGTATGAAGGTGGGGACAGAGATTGGAGTGACACAGTATCAACCCAGGGACACGGAAGGATTGTCACCTTCACCAGAAGCTGAAGAGATGTGTGAAATAGCCCCAGAGCTTGGGAAAGCTGTGACCCTGTCAACAGCTAGGCTTGGAGCTGGCAGCCAAGGAAGGTCACAGTGTCTCCTGTTTCTGCTGACTTACTGTGGCAGCCCCAGGAAACTAGAGACTTACTGTGTGAAGCAGTAAGACTGAGCAAGGGTCCAGGTACTAGCTACGAAGTGCTGGGAACAGAGTGCTGTATATGAGGTACTGAGTGTGAAGTGCTGGATATAACGTGCTACATCTGAGGTACCAAGTATGAAGTACTGGGTACAAGGTACTGGGTATAAGATGCTGAGTATGAAGTGCTGGATACAAGGTGCTCATACGAGGTACTGAGTATGAAGTGCTGGGTATAAGGTGCTGGGTAGTCTCAGACCCCCCCCCCCTTCTTACCTGGTCTTGACCTTCTGCCTTTGCACTTTTCTGTACCTCAAGTACTTGCACCCTGCTTCTTCCCTGGCTCTGCTAGCCAGTCCAGTCCTGGCTGGAGCATGGCTGGAGGCCAGAGCTGCGTCTTCTGGCTAGGGGCCGAGACCTGCAACACCTCATTACCAGGCAGAATGTAATGCAATTTCACCCTTGGACAGCGTTGAAAGCCAGGCCTCTGCTGGCTGAGAGATGGGCCGGAAGCTGTTCTGGGGGCCTCCTTGTCCTCTCCTGGGCGGGCAAGTCTCTGAAGCACCCAATTGCTGGCTCACAGTGAACTCCACAGCTGAAGCAAGCAGATAAAACTCGCCAGCGTGCTGATGTGCGGTGTCCTGGAGCAAACACGAGGAGATGAATGAGTCTTTTCTGGGGCTGCTCCCATCTCCACCCCCGCTGCACACTGCACCTCTGCCTGCTGCCTTCCCTGCCGGGGCTTTCTTCCCTTCCTCCCTTTGTTTCCTGTTTTCAATAAACATGATTCATGCCAACCCGACTGGCCCTGTCACCAGCCCAAGGCCAGCTGTAATTCTCAGCAGTGAACCTCAGGCCACTGCTTAAGCTCTGGCCCTGAGGACCAAGGAATCTGGACCCCTCGGGAAATGGTTGAAGGGATTTGGGTAGCGTTGGCAGGTGGCCTGGTGACAGATCTATGAAATGCCACTGAGTGCATCAGAGAAGCAGCTATGGCTGGAGCCTCTGTGTCACCCTCCTGTGAACACTGGCAGCAGCTCTGCTCCTAGGCACACCTGTTTGGGCAGCGGTACAAAGTCCCGTGGATGAGTGGTTCATACAGAAGAGGTCTCTTCTCTCTCCTTCTGGAGGCTGGAAGTCCAAGCCCCAGCAGTAATACGGTTTTGTAGTTTGAAGGGAGCCCCTTTCTGAGCCCTTCTACTCTTCCCAGGCCTTGAACTCACAGCTGGAGTGGTTGGGGTTTCTGTCTGTATCTCCAGTGAGTGGACACACAGTGCTTGTTGAAGGCATGGCTAACTGAAGGGAGAACCAGCATTTACTGAGCACTTGCTGTGTCCATAGATCTCCAATAAGCCTATTAGACGGATGCTGGTGTCCATCCCTTTTTCCAGATGTGGAACTAAGCATGGAATATGGGTCTGATGATTGACAAGCCAGAGGGCCAGAGACTTGAATCAGGCAGTGTGAAAGATCCCTTAAAGGGCCATGTGGTTGAGCAGCAGAGACAGCAGCTTCCCATCCTCTGGGAGGTGACACCAGAGTCCGAGGAACTGCTCAAGTGTCCATGCTGTGCATACAGGGACCCAGATGTGCGGTGGATGGGGACAAGTCCCCTGCCTCTCCATGTGGGATTCTGTCAGAGCACTGCCCACAGAGGTCAGAGCCTGAGTTCTAACCCACCAGCCATGTGATGAGGACATCACTTCTGTCTGGGCTTCTGGATCTGTCTGCATCATTCTGGGGCAGCTTCTCAGTCAGGCTCCCAAGGAGGAGTGATCTAACTCGCCATGGCCGTTAGCAGGGGACACGACCTTGGAGACGGAACACCTGGCTTCAGTTGTGACCTGGCTGCATACTGTCTGTGCAGCCTTGGTCCAGTTACTTGAGCTCTCTGGGCTCTTGTCTCCCTGTGTGTATGATGGGGAGGAAGAGAAGTGGGCCATGCCAGGCAAAGAGAGTGCAAGTCCAGAAAGCCAGCCAGCAGTGGCAGCCATTATGCGTCCCTTCCCCTCCTCCCAAGCTATCTGATGATGCTGGTTCCCCCTGTCCCCCGCAGTGATGTGCACAGCTTTTTAACTCCTCTGTATTTAACTCACTTACTTAAATTTTTAACAGCTTTGTCTAAGAAATGAAAGAAAACACAGATAAAAAGCCATTTAGAATCATGGCTCCATAATCCAGGAGTTCTCTTTCCCAGGCAAGCTGTTCAGTAGTTATTCATGGGCGGGAGAACGTGGTGAGTAGCTGCAGCCTGCAAGCTCCCACAGGCGGGGGGCCCAGCCCCTCAAGACTGCCAGCCTCTTCCTCAGAAATGCACTCATGTGCCGCCCCTTGGGAATGTAACACCCACAGGCCTACTGGGCTCCTGGGCAGACATCTAGGGAGGAATGGGGAGAACAGAGCCCACCTGGGAACAAGGCTCAGCTATGGTTGGCAGAATGCTATCAGGTGCTCTCGGGGGGCCGGTCATAATCAGGGGCCTGCAGTTAATCTAGGTCACTCACCAGTGTCCCTTGGGACAGCTGGGCTTGGGGGTCACAGCATAGCTCTCTGAACTGGCTGGCTGTGTGGCTTCAGGTAGGACCCACAGGTCTCTTAAAACCTCAGTTTTCTGGACTATAAAGTGAGTGGCAACCTTCCCTGCTTTATAGTGTGAGGAGAGAGAAATGTCTCATGCTGGAGAGCACCATCTCTTCAATGAGAAGCATATTCACAGAAGCATCAGAGCTATCGGGACATTCTGCTACCAGAAAATAGAAGGCAAGCCAAGGCAGAAGCCAGGCTCAGCATGGCGACAGCATGACCTAGGAACTGGGCCTTGGTAGAGGAGGAAGTGGGTCCCTGGAGGGAGGGAGGTCGAAACATACATATATATGTACTTATACAAAAAGTATATATATATATAATGAACATATATATACTTTTTTAAAAAGAGGGTAAGTCTCTTACACTCAAGAGTGAGGTGTTTGAACCTGACCTCCTCTACTAACCTAGGACTTTTCTTTCTACACCAGAGATATTTAAATCTAGGCATATGGCAGAACTACCTGTAAGGCCTATTAAAACACAAATTCTGGACCCGAGTCCCAAGTTATGAATTTATCTCCAGTGAGCTACATGGCAGCTGCACGGCTAGCGTGGGACTCTCACCTTGGGAACTGCTACCCAATACTCACCCATAGAGAACCTGGCTGTATTTTTCTGGAGCTAGTCACACCCTCCTGGGCTCTCACGGCTGCAGCAAGGGAGGCTGAGTTACCCCCATCCATCCATGATTGGGAGCACACCCCAAAGAACTTCAAGCTATGGTCCTTAATCTAAGCACATGAGAAGCACCTGCTAGACTTTCAGAGGGCCTAATGTCAGGTTGACGCCCAGAGCAACTCAGTCAGAACCTTAAGGGCAGGGGAATCCAGCCAACAATGTTTTCTACATCGGCCAGAATGATTCTAACCAGCTTGAGAGTGAGTGGGAGAATCTAGTCTAAAATATAATCACAGTCAGCTGACATGAATGGGGCCAGAAGTCTAAAATTTGTGCGTGTGTGTGTGTGTGTGTGTGTGTGTGTGCGCACGCACACACACACACACACATACACACGCACACGCGCATAGTTACATAGATAGGGCGCCTCCATGTTGTTGAGGGTCTTCTGCAGGGAGTCTCAGCTGCTCAGAGTGAGGTGGTAGTGTCTGCCATGCCTGGGGGACTGTAGTCCACAATGATATCAACATAAAAATTTGAACATCCAGAGCCAAGCCAGTGTGCTTAGAATCATAAATTTGTTGTGTCCCAGAGATAAAGGCCAGAGCGATTAAACCTATCTGGGGGGGGGAACCTGGGCAGAGCTTTAGCTGTGCATGTGGAGAGCCAAACTTGCCCTACTGCTGTTATTGCCGGGAAGATTATCATCCCCTTGCACACAGTTGGTGCTCAGTAAGTGCATGGATTGACTGACATGCCCTGTAGGCAGCTTGGGCAGGAAGAATCCTAGGCAGAGTGACAGTGGGGTTTGGGGGAAATGCCGGCAAAAAGCGAGATGTCGATTGCCAGCCTAAGGGCTGGCTTTCCATGCAATGAATCCAAAAACCCAGAATGGAGATGAAGGCAGAATGGAGTGGCTGGCAGGCTGGCAGGCTCGGCTCCTGCCTGCAAAGGCAGCTGAGGCCCTTGGGGACTGTGCTTGGGTGGTGTGCTCGGGAGGGGTCCCTGCATTTCCTGCTCAGGGCTCACACAGAGAGAGTGTGTGTGCCAGGGATTCTGGGAATTCCATCTGGGGAGGTCTTACAAATACTGACATTGACACAGAACTCTCTATGTGCAGTATCTTAAAAATATGCCAGCCTGGGACTTACACAGAAGTCTCTTTCTCTCCTCTGGACCTTGTTTCTCAGAGTGCATCCCATGGATCATCAACACCAGCAACCTGTAGGCGTTTGTGAAAATTCAAAGGTTGGGAAGATGGCTCAGTTGGTAAAAGTGCTTGACTCTTAAGCATAAGAATGAGAGTTCCATCCTTGGTTCCTACCTGGTAAAAATTCTGGTGGTAATCACTTGGAATCTAAGTGCAGGAAAGGAAGAGACAGGTGGATTCCTGAGGCTTGCTGGCCAGTCAGCCTAGCCTAATTGATGAGCCCAGGCCCAGCAAGAGACCCTGTCTCAAAAAACAAGGTGGTCAGCTCCTAAGAACACATCCGAGGTTGTCTTCTGGCCCCCCTATATAACAGAGTACATGCTTTAGCATGTGCCTGCAATAAACCCAATAAACTCACTGGGTAGCCAATCTAGGCTTGGGTAGGATCCTCTCTCTGGTCTGTTGTTGGCACCCTATCTGAAGTGACCTGGTTTTTGTTCACCTCTCCCCAGGGAAAGGTAACACAGGAAACCGGATTTCAAGTTTATTTAATCAGACCCTCCCTATCAGTTATAAGTGACAAAGAAAAGCTCAAATGTAGAACCAAGACTCCAGGCATAGCTTGATCCGGCAACTCAAACTGTGTCTTTCTCAGCCCCTCGGTTCCAGGTGCCCTTATTCTTAGAACCAATACTGTGGTTAGGAAAAGCTCATGTCCTCCTGGAAAACTGAGGGTCTCTTGCCAAGTAAGTTGATGATAACATTAAGATTGATTACAAAACTGAATTTGCCACCAGGCCATAATGGTCATGTACCACATACAGTGGTCAGGGGGATAATAGACTACTCTGATTGGCTCACGCTGACCTCAAATGCATGTCTCCGTACAAACCAAGTGTCTGGAAGGGAGAAGGTGATGTAGAAATTGAGGAAAACTGGTGGTAGTCATTCGTTATCAAAATCGGGTGGACATGTCCCTGGCAGGATGGCTCAGTGGCTGAAATCACTCAGTGCTCTTCCAGAGGACCCTTGGGTTCAGTTCACAGAATCTGTATCAGGAAGGTCACAACTGCTTGAACATGAGCTCATGTTCCAGAAGTGTGTTAGTTGGGGTTTTACTGCTGTCAACAGAAAACAAGGACCAAGACAAGTCTTATAAAGGACAACATATATTTGGGGCTGACTTACAGGTTCAGAGGGTCAGTCCATTATCATCAAAGCGGGAACATGGCAGCATCTAGGCAGGCCCAGTGCAGGCAGAGCTGAGAGTTCTACATCTTCATCTGAAGGCTGCTAGTAGAAGACTTGCTTCCAGGCAGCTAGGGTGAGGGTCTTAAACCCATGCCCACAGTGACACACCTACTCCAACAGGGCCACACCTTCTAACAGCGCCACCTCCTGGGCTGAGCATGTATAAACCATCACAAGGAGATTCAACTTCTCCGGTTTCCCTGGGCACCTGGACTCGTGTACACAAACCCACACAGAAACATCCACAAACACATAATTAAAAGTAAAAATAGATATCTTTAAGCAGAAGATAAACAGATATAGGAAGGTAAAAATAAAATCCCCCACAGTTTCTCAGGCCAGGAGAATGTCAGGTAAAGCTCTTTTAAGCTTACTGCCTCTGTGTGTGTGTGTGTGTGTGTGTGTGTGTGTGTGTGTGTGTGTGCGTGTGTGCATGCGTGTCTGTGTGTGTAACATGTATGTGAGAATGTATGTGTGTTTGCGTGCAAGCTCAAGCATGCACATTGCACACGAGGTTGTAGGACAGCTTGTGAAGGTTGGTTCTTTCTTTCGACATTTGGGTCCCAGAAATTGAACTCCGATCATTGAGCTTGGCAGCAAGTGTCTTTATCTGCTGAATCACCTTGTTAGCCCAACTTGAGGCTTTGAAAGGTCCTCAAAGCTCCCAGGATTTGGACAGCAGATCGTGCCAGAAGGTAGTGTGGCAATGGCCCAGGGTCCCAGCTCTCTGCCTCTTCAGAAGTGAGCAGGCACCCGTGCCCCCTCTCAACGTAGCACTACTGAGGTTAGGGCATTCTCTCTCCATCGATCTGCTGATTTCCAGCCAGCCTGGCTCAGCTTCCAATGGAGAGTGTGAGAATGAGCCAAAGGCTCTGTAGGTAGTAGTTGTAAGGGGGAAAACTGAGAATTTGTCTACTGACTTTGAAGGAACATCTAGCTATCTGTTTCGTCTGTCTGTAAGTGGGAATCGAGGCATAGGTGCAGCCTGAAAGATTGCATTTCTGGTCTCTGTTCTTGGGTCTCTTGAGGTGGTACTTTACATTCTCACCCTTGCCAAGGCCACAGCTGGGTGGAGCCTACCTCCCCTCGGGCAGAGCTGTAGTTACAAGTGGCCGTGAGCTGCTAAGTGTGGGCATCAGGAACTCAGCTTTGAATTGTCTTCAGCAACAGTACCAGGTGCTTTTAACCTCGGAGCCATGTCTCCGGCCCTAGGATAGATCATATTTTGGGGTCTCAGTTGGCCTTCTGTGCTCTCCTAACTTAGTGAGAAGAGGGACATAGAATTGCCCTTGGACCCTTCAAGGACCTCCCATTGCAGAGGTGACCTGACTCGTGACCCACAACAGAGCTCCTGACCAGTCTTAGAGCTGTGAGGCAAACAGCAACTTCTTGTCCAATGCGTCAATGGATTCTTGACGCAGCACTGCTGTGGCGCTATCTGACCAGAGAGAGCTGGAGGCTAGTGTGACCCAGCCCGGCCCAGCCCAGCCCAGCACTGCACCGCACCACGGTTTTGGAGCCTTGTAGGGATGGGGCAGTAGGAGCTTGGGTCTGTAGTATTCCACAAAAGGCCTGTAATCATGGGACAGTCTTTTTTTTTTTTTTTTTTTGAGACAGGGTTTCTCTGTATAGCCCTGGCTGTCCTGGAACTCACTTTGTAGACCAGGCTGGCCTTGAACTCAGAAATCCGCCTGCCTCTGCCTCCCGAGTGCTGGGATTAAAGGCGTGCGCCTTAACTTCACAGAATGTCCATCGTTTCATCTCTGAGGTGAGGAGAGCAGTATGGGAAGTCTAACCTGACTGTGGGATCCATAGTACCAGGATCTGCCACTGCCCAAGGTCCCCCTAAACCTTCCTGGAACCCTTGCCTGAGAAGTGGCCCCCTGCAGTAATTTAGGAGTCCTCACTCTTAGGGAACAGCCTCCATATAGAACGCAAGTCGGGCTGGGATAAGTGCAGAAATAGATGTGTGAATTTGTTCTGGGAGCCAGGAGGGGGTGGGGTGGCACTCTGGAGAGAAAAGGTGCAGGAGGATGGGGGTGGATTCTCCGATGACAGGATGAGTTGGCCCAGGGATGGATGACTCTCCTGGCAGTGGGGAAGGAGAAGGGCATTTCAGGTGGTGGAAGGAACGCGAGCCCAGCAGGGGCACCCAGGAGCCTGAGCAGTGTGTGTGACAGGGGCCTGGCAAGAGCTACAGAGGATAAGCCAGTGGCAGATTATAGGGCCGGAGGGAGGTCATAGAGGAAGAGAGGGATCTGGAGGGCCAGGCAGTGTGGGGCATGGAGCCTCTGGAACATGAACCCCCACCCCCACCATCAGAGGATGGGGGAAGGGAACTCTCCTGGCTCTCACAGCTCCTCATACCAGATCCAGATGGCAAACAAGGGTTGGGCGCAGGGTTCTGTGGAGCCCGTGGGACCTGCAAGGTAAGCAGGCTTGGCAGGTGGGAGGACCCAGGGGAGCTTGCTGCAGCTAAGTAAGGGGGAGTGAAGTTTAAATGAATGATACAGTGGATAGGTGAGCAGCCAGTTACGATAGGGTGACTGGAAGCGAGGGGCTGGTGCAGCCCTAGAGGAACCACAGACTCCATCCTGCGCACACTGCCTGGTATGTGGCTGCTGTGTGAAAGGCCTGGGGACCAGTCAAACCTGGTTTCAAATCCTGCATTCCAACAGTTTTGCCATCTATTAACTGTGTGACCTTGGTCTGGTGACTCAAGTTCACAATTAACTCTTTTAGTTTGGTGGTGGTGGTGATGATGGTAAGTTTATTTTTCGAGACAATGTCGGATGTAGCCCAAGCTGGCCTGAAACTTGCTATGTAGTCATGGCTAACCTTGAACCTCTGATCATCCCACCTCCATTTCCTAAGTACTGTAATTACAGGTCTCATGTCTGGCTCTATCACCTTTTCTATAAAACCTTCTAGGATTGTTAAGAAAGTAAATACAACGTGGGGCAACATTTACCAATCATGGTTCTATCTCCCACACCCCTGCACAGCCTTCGTCAGAAGGCACCGCTATGAGCCCCCTTTACAGATGGGGAAATTGATGCACAGAATGCTTTAGTAATTTGCCCAAAGTCACACAGCAAATAACTGGAAGAAGTGAGATTTGAACTCAAGTCTTCCGACTCCAGGGCTTGAGTGCTGACCCTACACATCCTCTGTGAGACGATATAATGCATACATCAAGATTTGCTTTTGAGGGCCTTGTTATCTAAAGCCTACTAAACAGACAGATGGACACTGAGAACAAGCAGCTGTCTGTGAAACAGGTCCTGTGGCGATGTCCCTGGGCAGTCAAGGTTTTGTCCTAAGTCCACTGCTGCTGCACCACTGCCCCCTACATCTGTGAGGGAGCGGTAGCAATGCCCAGGGTCTGCCATGCACCACACACAGTGCGCAGGTAACCTCGCTTGTCTTTAGCAACCACTTGTATGTTTGTTGCTCCATTTGTATTTTACTTACTTTTTTTTTTTTTGAGACAGGTTTTCTCTGTGTAGCCCTGGCTGCCCTGGAACTCACGCTGTAGACCAGACTGGTCTCAAACTCCCGGAGATTCACCTGCCTCTGCTCTCTCATGCTGGAATTAAAGTCGTGCACCACCATGGCTCAGTCAGTATGTTTGTTGTTTTAAAAGACAGCACAGCACGTCAATATGTAGCCCAGGCTAGCCTAGGACATAAGATCCTCCTGCCTCAGCCTCCTGAGTTCTGGCATCACAGGCATGGCTGCCATGCGCATGGGGTTTCATGGGGTAGCTTGAAGGTGAGTTCAGAGAGGCAATACTGATAACAGCCTCCAGCGAGCAATGCAGCCATCAAGTTCACCGAGCACTAAGTGTTGTGGTCTGAGCCACAGACCACATATCCTGACGACAGTCACACAGTCTCTAGGGAGGAAAAGTCCTCCGCACCTGGGTCCCCATGGAATAGTATTTCTTTCTGACTCCATTTCTGCGTCTCTGGCTTTGTATCTGATAAATTTCACTGCCCTAGGCTGACTGGGAGTGGGGGGTGGGGAGCTGGGGTTCAGAGACTCAGAGTCTAGGCTGGGTGATGATATCAGCTCAAAGCGTCAAAGGGAACACAGCCTCCCAACAACGAGAGAGTGTCTCACCAGCTCTGGTCTTCTTGTCCCACAGGATGGAAGTGCTACCATTCCCCAACTCTTGGGAGAGCAGAAGCCCATGGGCTGGGCTTGAACTCACTGGGCCTTGCAAACATTGACTTCTACATTACATTTATCTCCCTAAAAGGAAGATGACTATTCCCTTGGGGTCATGGGAAGATGAAGGAAGATGGTGGTGAATTACTGGGACCAGTATAAAAGGAAGAGGTCAGAGAGTGTGAGAACACAGGAAGAGACAAAAAAAGAGAAGGAGAAAGAAGAAGAGAGGGAGGAGAGATAAAAGAAAATAAGAGGGGGAGGGGAAATCATCAAACCAATTCTTCAGGTACAGCCGGCAGCTTTGGCTAGGCCACTCACATGCGCACACACACACACACACACACACACACACACACACCACACACACACCCACACACACACACACACACACACACACACACCACACCACACACACACACACACACACACACACACATACACACACAACACACACACACACACACACACACACACACACACGCTACTCACACATTCCTTCTGCATCCTGCAGACACATCTGCCAGATGTGGCTTGGGATGCCAACCAGAGCAGCTGTCCCCCAACGTGCCCAGATACAAAATGAGGACTCAGAGATGCCAGGAAGGATGCAAAAGGGAGCTGGCCAAAAGGACAGCAATGCCAGGAAACCAACACCTGTCCAGGGCCTTAGTCTTGCTGTTCACTTGAAGAGGTTAGATGACCTGGAAGCCTGTGCCAGAGGAAGCCAGTGCTGTGGTATGTATGCAGCCTTTAGTCCTGCTCCCTGGTTCTCTAGGAAGACTGTATGTGACTCTCTTTCCTTGGGGCCGGTTCCTCTAGTTTCCTGAAGCAGGTCTTATCCAAATTCAGGCATTCTCAATTTCAGTCTCAAGTTGAGTGTGAACTTTGCTTTAGACCAAATGTCTTGGCAATGACTTTCCTGAAGATGTGTGGAGCTATTACAGTATGCTCAAGACCTCAAGTGAGACCTGAAGTCCACAGACCAGAGCAAGAAGACAGGGTGCCCAAAATGTGTTCACCATGGAGAGATAGAGAGGTGACTGTGGCAGACCTTGGGTCAAATCTGCTGCAGGATCTGCCGTGTCTATGCTCATGAGTGCTGTGTCATCTCTGACTCTGTTTTTACAACCACAGAGTGGGAAGAATATGCTAATGAACCTCAGCTACAGAATCAAATCGCCTAAATTGGACTCCTCAGTTTATCTTCTTGGCGACCCAAAGCCACTTATTACTCCTCTGAAAATAGATTAATAAAAAGATGCACTTCCTGGGTAGTGTTGGCAGGGGTTGGATAAAGGCATATGCACACGGGGCGTGGCGCGCTGAATCCGTGGCAGCCATTGATTGGGGTCACAACAGACATGATTGACAGCATCCTTGCTGCCTAAAGGGCATATTACCTAATGAAATTTAGATGTGTCCTTCAGTCCTCTTTTCCAGCTCAGTGCTCTACCACTGTGTTTTAGGCATAGAGTGCTCTGCACCCTGCTCACACAGGACGTGCAGGAATAGAAGCTGGCACTGGGGGGCAGCCCATCGGAGCCACACAGACTCCTCACTGGGTATATGCCAGGAAAGTTCTTTCTTGCTGTCGCTGCAGAGATCTGGATGGGTCCCGGTGGCCAGGGTTAAAGCTGGCCTGCCTCTTGGCGCCAGTGGGCCAGCAGAGCTGGGAGGAGTATAAGATGCTGGCCAGCTTGTACCAGGAAGCTGAGGACAGGCAAAGGGCAGAATGGGCTCGGATTTCAGGCTGAGCCACAGATGCAGGATTGCCTGGAGCCTTGAATACCTCTAAAGGCAGGCTACAGGTGAGACCTCTGCCCTCTCAAGGTTTGGGTGGCCTCACTGAGCACTCGAAAGCCAGGTAGCACAAACTTACACTTGAACTTGAGCACTGTTCAACATCACTCACCCCAAGCCTCATACCACCTCCAAAGCTTTATCCAACCAAGGCAGGTTCCAGTCACTGTCCGTGGTGCTGAAACAGCCCCGGGGTTGGGCTCTGGCTATGGATTCCTACATAGCCTCTCTCAGGATTTCTAGACCAGGAGATAATTTTTATTTCCTATCTTGATAAATAGATGCGTGGTTTCTTTTGCTCTTGTATAAACACGGGTGTGTGCATTTGCTGGGAGAGTTGTGTGCTTAATTTCATGTTCTCTGGGCCATTGCCCTGCCCTTAGCTACCCCTGCCATTTGCCTTTTGGAAATCAGAGCTTCCCTGTCCCTCTGATGCTGTGAGCCCATTGCACACCCTTCCTTCCTTCCTTCCTTCCTTCCTTCCTTCCTTCCTTCCTTCCTTCCTTCCTTCCTTCCTTCCTCCCATGCTTTCCTGGGAGATTCCATCAGGGCACCTCTGAGTGCATCTATTTTGATGTTCTCACATGGCAAGCAGGAACAAGAAGCCAGATACAAAAGGACACTAAATCCAAGAAATGGGTTCCAGTAAACCTGGGGCCATCACCTAACACTTTGAACTGCCTGTCTGTCTCATCCCCATCACCCCACTCTTCTCTGGGGATCATGGTCTCTCCTTTCAGATCTTCTTTTCTATACAGAACAGAAGCACTGTCTTTATTTCCAGCTCATTGCGTACCACTTACCGGATGTATGTTTTACTTAGCCTCTTCTGGAATCACCCCCTCATAGGGGCACAGATAAGAATGGAAGCCCCAAGATGGGAATGGCTTTTACCAGACCACAAAGCAGGCATGCGACTAAACTGGAACTAAACTGAACTAGAACTTGGTCTGGGGTGATGGCTCAGTTATCAAAGTGCTTTCTATGAGAGCCTGAGGACCTGAGTTTAGATACCAATGGACTGAACTGGAAGTGACAGTGTATGCTTGCAATCCCAGAACTGGAGAGAGACAGAAGGATCCCAGGAGCTTGCTGGACAGACACTGGGAAACTATACCTCATAAAATAAGACAAAGGGTTATAGGGGAAGACCCCTAATGTGGATGTATGGCCTGCACAGGCACCCTAACCCAGGCACAGAAATGTACATGATAGGAGCCCTAGAACTTTTAGGGGGTGTCTCTTACCTCCCCTTCCCAATCCATCATAGCAACAAGAGAACCAAGAGATGGATCTACTTGCATCCATAACCTGGAGACTCTAATGATCCTCCCACAATGTGACTGTTCCAGCTGAAGCCACTCATTTAAGTCTTTGGCACGGTCCTTGTCTTCTCTCTCAATGCTACGACTCTGCTACACGAATGCCCCTCTGGGTCTGGTCCTAAGTGACATTCATTCTCAAAGACATCAGCATGACTGGGTCCTCTGAAGGTGTTGAGAATCAGAGCAAAGACACCCAGAAACACAGGTGGGGGCTGTGGGGCATCTTGTCAGGAGATGATTATGCGGCAGCGTGAATATTGATGGAGCTGTAATTGGCTCCCTCTTTCAGAGCCTGAGCGTCTGCAGGCCCAGTGCTGAGGCTAATTGTTGCAGGCAATTAATAACTTGGATTGTATTCACTCTGGCGCAGGCTGCCTGCTTCCTTGGAGGAGGCAAGTGAGGCTGGGAAAGGAATGGGAGGCCCGGCTGCTTGCAGAAGGCTGGCTGCTTGCAGAAGGCTGGGGGAGCCCTGTGCAGAGCAACCCAGACTGGAGCTGGCTTTGTCAAGTTCCCCAAACCTCTTTCTTCTCCTAAATGATAAGTTTAGCCACTCTCTCTTTAGGGGAGTTCTGTAAGCTCAGATGCCCAACTGGAGCTTTAGGGAAGAGCAGGCTGGGCAGAGGAAAGAGGGTATTTCAGGGGAAGTGCAGAGCTGGATCCCAGAAGGCCTGAGATTCAGCCCAAGTTCCCCGCTAACTTGTTCTGTGACCTCAAGAGGACAGTTTAAGCCAACTCAGGTGAGTTTACCAACTCTTTCCCAACTAATCTCACAATTGCTAAAACACAACCAATCACTCTATTATTTATCTTTCTGACTGCATCAAATTAAACTTTGCACATGAGACTATTGAACAGTTGCCTAGAAACACATCCTAATCTGTCATAAAACTTGCTGCAAGTGTATAGAAGGCAGAGGTCCTCATTAACCCCATCTTGCAGATGGGTAAACTGAGTGTCAAGGTGAAGCAAGCTAACTAACCCAAGTTCACACAGTTTTAATGCAACACACATGCACACAAACCAACCCAGATTTCTCCAAAGTCACGGTGTTTGCAGATTTTAAAAAATGAACTACTTCCAAAGGTATTTATTCCCTTCCACCATGCTGGGACAACATGTTAATGTCCCATATTTTTAAAGATAAACACTCCCAACCCTCCCCATATGCTTAACCCTCAGCTGCTCAGCCATCTGGTGAAATAACCTGATTTGTGCACAGTCTTTCTCGCCGATGGAGCAAGGAAACAGGAGGAACTGGCACCCTGGCCCTTTTGTAGTAGAGTCTGAAGAAGACCCTGATGTTTACCCAAATCCAAAGCTATGCAATGTGCTAAATGCTGCTTTTCCATAGAGATGTTCTTATCTGGCTAACTTTGATAGCCATTGCTGTGGGGGGGGGCAGGTACTTTCCCCCAGCTCCATTTTATAAATAAGAGGGAAGGCGGGGCCTCAGCAAGGGAAAGTGACTTCCCCAAGGGCACGCCAAAGCTTGTAAGGCTTAGCTCTGAGGCCCGGCTTCTGCATAGCTGCAGACCAGACAGAGGAGCATTAAAGGAAGAGAGCCGGGGACAAAGTGGCCCTTTATGGCTCCTCCCGTCCCTTTCAAAAGAAGACTTTTCAGTCAGGAAGACAGGGTATTCAAGAAATAGCCCCTGGGCACCAAGAGGCATTTAAATTAGACCCAGGAAAACACTTCTGCAGAGGGAATGATAGGGAACTACAGAGCTAGAGGGGACAATGGGGACCTGCATTCTCTGCCACCTCACAGCTGGGCCCATCACAGGGCCACTGGAATCATCTCTGGGGAGCTTCTGGAGGTAAGGGGTTCAGAGGAGTGTTCAGGGAAGTGCCTGAGATGGGACAATGATTTCATATAGGGGGATTAGACAAGGAGAGAAAGCTGAGATCAGCCCTAGAGAAGGATTCTCACCGCTTTCCACACTCTGACCTGTTCCACTGCCACCACAGGCTCTCCTTTACAGCAGACATATTTCAAAGGCCTGGTTGGTTGTATTTGCATTTTAAAACCCTGCTGATGGCCTGGGAAAATCAGATCCTTTCAGAATCTCTGAACATCACTCTGCAACACACACACATACACACACACACACACACACACACACACACACACACACACACACACACGCACACGCACGGTCCATGGTCAGGTACATTCCCTTTGAAGAAGGTCCCATACGAAAGGCAAAACTAGAACTGGCCCTCCGGAGATTACCTGGAGGTTTATAGAGGGGAGAAATGACTCTAATGAAAGCAGGGAGAATGTAATCAGGACCCATATCAAATCTACTAAATGTAGTTCCCGGGGGAATGGAGGTCATATCCAAAAGCAAGGGTTGGTGGGAGGCTCAGCACCCTGGAAACACAAATGGGATGCCCTGTGATTCTGTCAAACTGCAGGGAACAGCACAGGGACTTTGGGGGGAATCTTTAAGAAGGCTCCTTGAAACAAACTGAAAAGAACTGAGCCATTCACCAAGAAAAGCAGCCTCTGCTCTCAGCTGGGCTTGGGAACACTCTGTGTCTCCCATTGCTCCCTTAGAAACAAATACTACCCTGGTTCTCCTTCCTCCACCTCCCCCATGGCTCCTCTTTCTCTGCCTTCCCCTAGGATATGATAGGTGGAGCTGGACATTTGCAAGGCACTGTGGGTCTGTTCTATCTAGAGAACCACTTTGGGCTTCTGCTCCTGTGGCAGTAATATACACACCCGCCATTCTAGGTCTTAGTATCTATCTATCTATCTATCTATCTATCTATCTATCTATCTATCTATCCATCATCTCTCTCTCCCTTTCTTGAATCCTGCTTGCCAGGAGCATTTTATAACCCTAATGTCTTCAGAATGGCATGAATTCCCTGCAGATCTTCTCACAAACTTGATGGCTGGCCAGTGGGTCCTCTGAAAACCATTTCTGAGCTTGTGGTGCAGGGAAGAGAACACCTGGGTAGAAACATTGGCTCTGGTCATTTGCATCTGCACAGATGAGTTCCGGGGCACCCAGGATCATAAGTACCTAAATGTCTACCTGACAGCCAGCCAGCCAGTGAATGCAGTCCCCAGGGACTGTGTTCGAGAAAGCTGAACAGGTGCTATAGGATCTTACTGGAAAACCCCAAAGTGAGAGGGGTCCAGAGAACTCCCAAGTTGCCTTCTTTTTTTTAGATTTATTTATTATATGCAAATACACTGTAGCTGTCTTTAGACACTCCAGAAGAGGGCATCAGATTTCATTAGGATGGTTGTGAGCCATCATGTGGTTGCTGGGATTTGAACTCAGGACCTTCACAAGAGCAGTCGGCACTGTTAACCACTGAGCCTTCTTGCCAGCCCCCGACAAGTTGCCTTCTTAATTAAAACTATCTATCTATCTATCTATCTATCTATCTATCTATCTATCTATCTTATGTTTGTTTGGAGGGGATGTGCATGTGTACCACAGAGCATGACTGGAAGTCAAAAGACAGCTCGCAGAAGTGGGTTTGCCCTGGATATCGAACTCAGGTTGTCAGGCTTGGCAGCAAACACCTGCTAAGCCATTTCCCAGGCCCCTAGGTTTCCTCTTTCAAAAATATAGATGGGGGCATGGGCTACACAGCAAAGAGCTAGGTGTGGGGCTTTCGGTATTTTTATTTCATAATGATCCTGCATTCTCTTGTATAGAATGGGGACTTCTTGAAGGCCAAGATTGTGGCTTACATGCTTATCTTCCTGGTTCGTGTTGTAATCATCTGGGTGGCCTCTCAGCCGGCAGCGATGTCCCTCCTGCAGCGGGAGGCTGGAGCCAGGTCCTTTTGAGGGTTCCTTGGCTCTCCTTGGGTGACATCAAGGCCTGTCTTTGGAACACTGAAAGAGAAATGAAACCGGGGATAGCCTTGGTTTCTAGGCCCTTTCTTCTTTGGGTATCTTTTCAGCATGGGGTGTCAGGCGGACCTTCTGCTGTTACTGGACGAGTGCCTGGTCCCAGGGGCTGGCAGAGCTCTGGGCTCTGCTGCCAGAGAGGTGAATAGAGGAGGGAGGAAGAGATGGTGCCAGGCGCCTGGGCTTGGCAACCACCTCCGGAGGGCACCCGGGGATGCCCTCGAGTGTCCAGCAGGCTGGTGAGGTGCCAAGGCTGGGCAGATGGGGCTGAGAGCAGCCAGCAGGAGCGCACGCCTGGGAAAGACCTGGGTGCCCAGAAACCTCGGGGGCCAGTAGGGGGCATGGCCAGGTCCGTTTGCAGAGACTAATACTGACCCCCAGGGGTCGCTGCGCTGTGCTCAGTCCCTGCTCGCCAACACGGGAAGCTGGCTGTACCACCACGCGGCTCCCGCAGGGGGAGCGGCAGCCAGGGCGGCGCCTGGTGGCGGAACCGGGAGACAGCAGCGCGCGGCGGAGAGCAAGCCTTATCCGGACGGTGACGCAGAGCCCGCAGGCGCTGATGCTGGAGGCGCCAGTGGCCGGGGGGAGGCGCGACTCTAGAGGCTTCCCGGGACACCCCCGCACCCCGTGGTAGGAACCGGGACCCAAACAAAGGCGGGCAGCAGATAAAAGGCGGCGGCGGCGAGTGCTTTGCGTGCGCGCTGGGGACGTAGTTGTCACGGACCTGGCGGCGGTCTGCACGCCAGCGAGAGGAGCTTGGGGGCCGCTGGCCTCCTACAGCTCTGAGGACATTTGCTCCTGAAATTACCCTCAAGGGACAAGTGATCGCGGCGGGGTGGCCGAAGCCCCTTAACCCCTGCGGCACCCGTGTATCAGCCTAGCTCGGCTTGGTCAGCGAGGTGAGTGCGACGGCCCCTGGGCGCCATCGGGACTGGGGATGCGCTACTCTGGAGAGGGGAAGGGTCTAACGTGCCATATGCGCCCAGTCTGGGGGCGAGGGGAGTGCGGGAAGTTCTCTCGCTCTCAGGCCACCCCCGGCAAGGGCCTCAACGTCTCAGGAAAGCCGACTGATGGGACAGAGTTCAGATCTCAGAGCTTGTCCCTGCGCCCCGAAGCTTGCTTCACGCGCTGGGGACTGGCTGCAGCTTCGGTCTGCGGGAGCGTGTTTAATGTCCAGAATCATCCTGGCTCCCTATCTCCATACCCCTGCTCGTCCCGGTAGGTGTCTGTCTGGGTTCATAAAAGTTGAGTGTCAGCCTGAAGCCATCCCAAATCCGGCTGTCCGCCGAGGCTTCAGAGGAGGGAAGAAACAGGAAAAGGTGAACGATGGTCTCTGTAGCTGCCCCCTACTTGAGCGCACTCACGCGCTTGGTGGGACCTTCTTTGGGCTGCGGTGAAGCCGCTGCAGGTGCCACTGCGTGCCAGGACCTCTGAGGCTCAGGCAGGCAATGGAAGTGGAGCGCTAGAGGGTCCCTGGGTCGACCCAGAACATCCATAAGGACTGTGATGGGGTGGCATCTGAGTAGCTGTGGAGCACAGTCAGGAAAAGATTACCAGCACGAGTGGCGGCGAGTCCTGAGAGCTAGCCCTGCCGCTGGGAGAACTTTTCCCAACTCCCCTGGGAGACGCCTCCCCAGAGCCTTCCTCTGTTGGATCTCTGTCTGGTCCATGGATGCTTCCTGAGTCTGGGTGCCGGTGCTAGTCTGGTTGCACTCTCGGTCAGTACCTCGGACAGCGCACTGAAGCCACCAGCCCCAAGCTCCACGCACAAATGAAGCACACGCACACACTATGTATAGAGCACTCGTGAATACTCCACGCACAAATCCACACTCCTTTCTGGTAAATATATTCCCATCGTGGCTCGTAGGCGCACACAATGCACACAGAGACCCAGCATTCACACCCACGTGGACAAACCTAATCTTTCCACAAGCCCCAGTTTGTGGGCCAGGACTCATCCCTCTTCACGCTCTCGCTGGAGGATGCTAAAATAAACAGGACACCAGAGACCACTGCCTAGGACCCCGGCTGATACCTCATGACACGCAGGAGCTCAGGCTGTGGGTCACAGACACTGGCATGCACACACACACACACACACACACACACACACACACACACGAACACACAAGCTCAATCAGCCCCCTCCTCTTCTACTGCAGACCTCCCCGAATCAGAATATCTGCCAAAAGAAGAGAAGCAGCTGTTAGGCTCAAGGGAAAGCTCCGGGCAGCAGCTCAGCCAGGCAGGCGCCTCACAGTCTTGGTCTGAAGCTCAGTGTCCATTTCGGACTCTCCACCCCCATGACCACTCAGACCTCTTCCTGGCATATCTTCTGCCTCCAGGGTCTGCAATCTTTGCTAGTGCTCTTTCCTGGCTATTCTCCTTCCCAGGGTTATCTTTCAAATGCACACCCTTTGCTCTTTCCCGTCCATCATCCTTTAACTGGCCGCCTTCATTCCTTTTCCTGACTTTCCTTTGCTGGAGTCTGTGCTCTGACACTCGTGCTGGCACCACTGGCCCTTGGGGCACCACCGACTCTGGTTTGCTCCCTCATCTGCAGTTTCCATCCACGGGATCCTGCCTCTCCGAATATTTGCGTCTCTCTGCCCAATAGCTTCGGCAGCTTTTACTGACAATCTTGGGAAATTTTCCAGGGCCAGAGCCTCAGGAAAGTGTCTCAGGGGGCCTCAGAACCTGGAGATTGGATAGTACTGGGGTCACAGTGAGACTCAGTCATCACTGCCCCTTCAGGCCCCCCCCCCAGCTGTAGCTTTGAAGGATCCAGACCCATACCCTAGCTTGCCCTCTGACACTCTCTTGTTGTTATCCTTAAAACCCTGAAAAGGCTTGAGAAAAGGAAGAAAGAGGATTCCTAGACCCTGGTTTTAATTGGTCACAGGTGCCCAGTGTTCCCTGGACAGACTCCCGCCATACTCTCAGCTTATGCGAGCTGCCCATGGGACTGCTTTTGGACTTGATTATGAAGAGTGCTCACTCTATAGTGAATGTCCTGACTTGAATGGGCTTGAAACCATGGTTGTAACTCACAAAGGTTATGGTGCCTCCCGCTGCTTCCTGAGAACTCCTCACCTCTGCTAAAGACACCTTGTTCCTGAGTGAGGGAGGCTCAGTTCATTTTTTTCCAATTTTTTATTAGATATTTTCTTCATTTACATTTCAAATGCTATCCCGAAAGTCCTCTATACCCTCCCCCACCCCAGTTCATTTTCTTAATAGGACCAGAGATGCCAAGTAATTTTCTTACATCACACCGCTCAGGCCTGGTTTCCATGGAGTCAGGCATTGATGTGGCTGTCTGTGCATCTATCCACTGTGCCAAGCCCTTGTTTCTGGAAATGAGGACGCCCCCCAACCACCCTGAACACCTGGCCAAAAAGGCAGATGGAGTTGCTGGGTTGACAGTCCTGTCCCCAGACACATGGTCTTGCAGAAGGGACTGTCTAAGACAGATCACCAGTCGGTATGATTTTGACAATCAGCCTTGAGTCTCTAGGACTCAACCAAGCAGGCTGCTCTTGATCCGCACATCGAGAGAAGACAGGCAGCAGCACCTGTCTTTGGCTAGGCTGCTTCTCACAGCATCTTGATTGGAGGGCTGAAAAGTGAGGTGTCTAGAGAATGATGGGCTCCCCAAGGGAACCACCCACCCACCACTGGTTGTAAATATAGTCACCCCAACATGATGGTCATGGCAGTGGCATAGGAACTGATACTAAGAGCCTTGGTGTTGATAACCGACAGCTGCAGCATTTTAGCTGGAAGCTTGGTTCTCTATCTCCAGATCCTTTCTCCCCTCTTTGAAGTCATCTTCCCAGCAGTACCCGTTCGATGCTCCCTTTCCACCGTGCTCAAGTGTGGGCAGTGAGAATCACTGTCCCTGTCCTAGCCGAGCGAGCCAGCAAGCGAGTGAGCGAGAGAGGGGGCTTATCATCTGAAACCCTCCCTCTCACTGCCCACCCTCCCCCCACTGGAGCCTGTTTCTGCCCATGGAGCGTGAGAGGCGTCAAAGTCTGTCAAAACACCCTCCAAAGCTGGATTCCAAAGCACCAATATCCCAGGGAAAATAAATAAAAAGAGCAGCAGCAGCCCAGAATAGAAACACGCACCCAGTCGCAAATATGCATGTTTTCCACGAGTCGCATTTCACGGGCAGGCAGTGCAGCACGAGCTCCAGATACTCAACAAAGGCCAGAGGCAGGGATGTTGCCAATGCCGGGACCAGTTCAGGGAAGCCAGTAAAATCTTCCCAGCAAGCTTGTGCCCCACCCTGGGAGACCACAAGGCCACACTCCCCGGCCGCCCTGGCTGAAAGATGCCAGGAGGTGAATGCCAGTTAACGTGTTCCTGAGGGTATGTCACCAGTTCTTTGGGAAGGGACACGCAAAGCCAGTGGTCTCCTGTCTCCTGTTTACAGTGAGAGGCTGGTAGTGGCAGTACCCGTAACGGCTGCTGCTAGTAGCTGGATGCCTGCCGTGAGTCAGGCATTGAACACATATACATATGTGGTCATATTTAAGCTTTGAGCTCTTCTCATGGCATGGGGGCTGTTATCCTCAGGGGATTTGTGGGAGAACAGGCCTCTACGCAGTAAGAGAGGCTATTCTGAAGCCTCACAAACTGAAGAGTCCAATTTGGGACTGAATTTTTGTTTGTTTTGGTTTTTTGAGACAGGGTTTCTCTGTGTAGCCCTGGCTATCCTGGAACGCACTCTGTAGACCAGGCTGGCCTGGAATTCAGAGGTTCTCCTGTCTCTGGCTCCTGGGTGCCAAGATTAAAGGTATGCACTACCATCCCAGACAGGACGAAATTTTGATGTGAATGCAGCAGAAGTCTCTGTTTTTCCCAGGATTATTCTTTGTTGTAGTTATTTCCTTCTTGTTTATTTAATATGTTTTGTCAAGAAAACCACTTATACTTGGTGTAGTAGTGCATGCTATAATCTCAGTATCAGGGAGGCTACTCAATCCAAGCCTGGTCTGGATTATGTAATAAGACTGTCTCAAAAAACAAATAAAATGAAAAAACAGACCCAGCTATGTGATAATTTACAAGGAATATAAATTTCCTGCCTGCGTATTTACATTAGCATTGTTGCAAATGTCTCTCAGTGGTCTGAGCCAGGGCCCTGCACCAGGTACCCGTGGTTTCTGAGCCTAGCCATGACTAGGCTGAATACCTCACCTCTGCATCTTAGCCTCCGACTCCTAGGAGCCTTGGGAATCTAACCAGCATCCTGAGAGATGGAGTCCCACTGTAAATCTTGGGCTAGGAAAGACAGCATAATCCAGAAGAGGTTGGGGCCAAACAGACTTTGCAGACAGGGAAGTAACTTCAGAGAAGGCAAGTAAGTTCTTCATTGCCACACAGCATTCTTGTACCAGAACCTCTCAAAGAGGCTTGTTCTGGAGCAGTCCAGGTGGCCCTAGGGGACTGAACGGATACATACAGGCAGTGAGCCTGGCAGTGTCCCTCCAAGGGATGCAATTCCTCCTGTTATTGTTCAAGCCATCCCTGCATCCCTGTGGACATCAGCTTGAAACTCTTCTTACCCCAGGCCTACAACAACCAGTAACTGAGGCGCAGACAGCATGCCAGCCATGTGTCATCCATGTTGCTGAATGCCCTTTGTATTCTAATGCCCACGGCCACCCCGAAGATAGGTATTCTTGTTCTATTTCACAACGGAAGGAAGCAAATGAGACTAGGGAGGTTGAGTCGCCCGCCCAAGGTCGTATTGCTAGTTAAGGAGCAGATGGGGCCCAGCAGAGCCCATGCAAGCAGGTTCACTGTGAGATGGGGAAAGGGGGGATTTGGGACTAGAGCCACGGGGAAGGGGGGAGGTGCAGCCACTGGGCAGCCCAGGTGATTTCTATGACACCCCTCCAGCCTTGTGTCCATTGCTGGTACAAGCAGCCTCTGTGTGCCTGCCAATCCCTGGGAGGAGGAGACCCAGGGAAGCATCTAGGCCAAGCTGCTGGAGCATATCACTAGGGGGTCAGGGCACGAGCATCTTACCTTAACTCCAGGTAGAGAAGCCACTAGGAGGGGATATCATGGCATGTGGGCCCACGTGCCCTAGATTCTCACACCCCGCTCCCTCCTTTTAATGCCTCTCTCTAAGGAAGCCAGCCTGGGAACCTAGGAAGGCTGGGGCTGCACTGGCGATAGGCTCAGGTCTCAATGTACTGAGAACTAGGAGGTAAGGATAATGGAAAGATCCATATGGGTTTTGATGTCAGCCTGTGCCATCCGGGTCCCCTACAGAGAGCAATTTTTGGAACCAGGCAAGGCTATCCCAGGAGACAGTATCAGGATCTTAAACCTCCTGGGAAAGGCTTCTTTAATCGCCTGCACCCCTGAGTATCTATGTACAGCCCCATGGTGTGCCAAGCACCGGACGTTCAAAGATAGAAAGATCTGACTGGAGACTTGTAGAGTACCATGGATTCAGCCCCCTACCCCACCCCTGACTCCTGCCCCGAGAGCAAAGGTGACATAAGTTATTGCTGTCTTGTGTCCCACCAGAAACAGAAAAGGGACCCAGAATTTTCTGGGGCTGAGGACCTGATCCAAGCAAGCGGTCCCCCCCACCCAGTTCCGGGAATAAGTTTCCATGGGTGTATAATAACCAGCACGCTAGTCAGCTTCCTGTCTTGGTGGCCGTGGTGGGAGGCACCATGGGGCCAGCTCTTCCCAGATGACATCTGGTCTTGATATCCAGCACACATATGGCACCTGGTCAGTAGGAGAAGAAGCATGACAGCCAGATCTTCCCCGAAGGAGAGGTAGTACTTTCCTGACTCTGGGGAAGGTACTTACACGGAGTCCAAGGACAGAAAGATGATGCTAAATTGGGACATGAAGAAGTGATGTTTCCCAATTGTCCTGACCTTGGTACCATCTCGAGGGGCTTCTTACGAGCCTTGCTGGGGTTGAGCTGCAGAGGAGTCACCTCAGTGGTAAGAGTGACTCCCCAAAACAGGCAGCATACCTGAGGTTTTAAAATGTTATTTATTTCCTGTGTATGAGTGTTTTGTTCACATGTATATATGTGAACTACATGTGTGCATAATGACCACAGAGGTCAGAAGAGGTTGTTGGAGCTGGAGTTATGGAAGTTGTGAGCCACCATGTGGGTGCTGGTTCTCTGCAAGAACAAACACTTTTGTTGAGCCATCTCTGCAGCCCCAAGAAGCAGACTTTGAATCTTTGTGACACCGGTGGCATTCTGTAGATTTTGTTTTGTCAGTCAGCTGACATCCTGTGCTCACCTGGCAACAAATGGCACCTACTATGTCCATCATAGGGAAGGACAGAGGACGTGCAGAGAGGTGAAGCAGAGAAACAGGAGAGACGGGATTCGAACTCTGACAGGGTGATGACAGACCGCTGTGTGAGGAAGAAGTCCGCAGCTTGGCCTTCGCTAACACAGTCTGTGAAAGCACCTTTTGGATCCTCAGTAATGGGTGGTTTGTATGTCTGGCTCTGGATGGGGACTGGCTGTTTGCACTCCTGACTTGCCAAGCAGCCCAATAGATCACATTTCTGATATCCAGATGTGGACAGCATCTGGCTGACTGACAGGCCAACCTTTGGCTTTCATCCAGATGGCTCCCCATTTCCACCCGCTGTAGACACAGGTGGGTCCCAGGTTCCTCTGAGTATAATAGCATCCTGGATGAAAGCCTTGGTTTAAAAGCTTCATTGTGTGGTTCACAAAAATAGGATCCTGGTTTTGGTTCTTGCCTGCAGTCCAGACCTGAGAGAAATTAAACCAGAAAGAAATCCAGCTTTGTAAAAGCATCAGCCACCAGATAAAACCCTTTCTGTTCTGTCTGGGGACAAATACTACAGTTGTAAGTAACTGCTACGTGCTACCTGCAAGGCAGCCTGATTGCCCTAGCAGGTCTGACAGAGGCTTGGAGCAGACCATCCCCAGTAATAGCTGCAATCTACGATAAACAGGGAGATGTCAGAATCAAAGATGTTCTTGGGCATCAAGAACTTGAGAATGGGTCTAAGGTGTAAATTTTATTAATCCTTTGGGAAGAAGCATTTCACAAAGTCAAGACTAAGATGGTTTAACAAAAACAACAGTCCTTTTATATAGAAAGTACCAATGGGGTGGGCTGGATGCATGGGTGGATGGGTACATAGATGGTTTCATGCCTATATGGATGAGTAGGTGGGCAAGTTGATACATAGATGGATGGATGGATGGATGAATGCATGGATGGACGAGTGGGTAAGTAGCTATATACATACATTCATGGATGGGTAAATAGATGGATGGATAGGTGGATGAATAAGTGGATGGATTTACACATGCATGGATGAATGCATGGGTAAATGGATGGATGGATGGATGGATGGATGGATGGATGGATGGATGGATGGGTAGGTAGGTGCAAACATGGCTGGGTAGGTAAATGTTGGATGAATACACACATATGTGGACACATGGATAGATGATTGCATGTATGCATGGATGGATGGATGGAGCTAATGGACTTTGATGATAAGGGCTTTGACTGGCAGGGCCAAGCCCCAGGTACTGACAAAGGAAAGGGTCTTTGTCCCTATCCGCATCTTCAAAGAACTTCCCTTACTCCTGGAAGAGATACCCTGTTACTAGAGGAGGTCCTGAGTCTGGGAAGCCTGGGGAGGGATCTTTGGCTCTAGATTGGAGACCCTGACAAATTCCTCTCCTGGAGGGATGTATAGTAGAGGAAGCCAAGTCCAAGTCTAGGGTCATGGCAGGGCCTGCCACTGTGGGGTGGGGAGCAGCTGCTTTCCTGCTACTGCCAGTTTACCCAGGGGCAGTGTTTGAATAAGAATCAGCTCGGTTTGTTTGCCGCCCTCACCTGCCCAGAAGGCTAAGTGGATTGCTCCTTGCTCTGCAGTCCTCCATCAAAGCATGCCCGGAGTCCTGTTCATTGTGTGGGTCTCCTGCCCTGAGGTGGCACGGAGCCTGCAGACAAGGAGAGGAGATTTGATCCTGTGAGCCTCGTTCTCTCACTCCATCTCCTGCCTCACCACATTCTGAAGGACCCTCCATTATGGGATTCCCTTGGCTCCTGGCTGTGGGACTCCCAAGTCTCAGGAAATCAACACCTCCCTTCCCAGCAAGCTCCAGTCTTCTCTCACTACCTACATTTTGACCCTTTAGGGATTCTGGAAGACAAAACTGGGTTGTCTTTGAAGCTCATTAGATTCATTAATGTACTCGTTTGACAGAGGGCAAACAGGGATGAGACTTTGGTAATATCTCAGAGTGAACAGGAAGGGTGGTTGCTGGAAGAGGGATCAGGTGGCCTTACTGGGTCTTTCCAGATCTCTGGGACTGGAAGCAGCAGTTGTTAGCCCTGGGGCCTTGGATCGCCTCAGTATTTTTTTTTTTTTTTTGATAAAAATTGCAGAGTTGAGGCTGGACTCTTGAGGTTCCACTCTCCACCCAGATCTCTTGACCTCAGCTGCTCAGCTCTGACCATTCCTACCTGTCTCAATAGACAATGGACTCATCACCAGGTGGGCTGAGGATCAGAGCAGTGTCAGACTCCTGAACAATCCTAGGTAAAGAGGAATACTAGGCTCCCCTCCAGCATTGACCACACTCCTTCCATGGATGATGGAGCTGTCAATCAGCGGTCACTGGGAAAGCCACTGACTTGGGCAGGGTACAGAAAGGAGAATTCATCCGGACACCGTCAGTGCGGAGCAGGATGTCAGTCTCTAAGGCTGAAGTTTCCATTCTCCTCTCTCCTGCTGTCCTGCCATCCCAGCTGGGACTCTGCCAAGACTGTACCTAGTATGACTTGGACAGATGCTGGGTGTGCACACCAGCCAGCACTGTGCGCGCATGTGAGCACCACACACCAGGGAGGGTCAGTCAGAAGGGCTGATTTTTAGAGCCCAGCATTTTCAAATATTTCAAACTCAAGTAAAACCTAACAGTGAAAAGTTCAGGTCCAAATGAGCCCCAGTAGTCCTCTAAAAGACGCAGTTTTCTGCTTTGCAAATTGGAAATCATTCCTCGGGGTGGAAAACATGAGACCTAATGGTCTGCGAGCTGGAAACTGCTGCAGAGCCGCAGTGTCCGAGTCCCCTAGGTCGGGAAGACCTAGGATGGGCAGAAAATGGTTCTGGCGTGGGTAGCTGGAGCCTGGGTGGCCTCTTCCCGTCTCCTGCCTCTCTCATCTGGGACTGGCATCCTGTGTTCTCTACAAGCGTGCGTTCTCCAGGGGAGGGCCTCTGCCCAGAGGTCTCATTCCCTTCCCACCTAGAACCAGTCACAGGGCTCCCCCAAAGCTGGAGCACCCTGCTGTAGGCTCCTGTTCATGTTAGAGCTTCTCTATTCCCTCCAGCTTCTCTCTGAGAGGCCACGGGCTTGGACTCATGGGTGGAGTGAAGGTATATCTGGGGCCTTTTCCAGAACTCAGCTGCCCTGTGTCTCAGAGGAGGCAATGGCACCCAACACATACCTACTGACTATTCCGCTATCTCTGCTGCATAGTCTGGTGTTACTGCATCGCCCTGCAGTGCCACTTTCTCTCCCCCATTACACAGTAGCTTGTGATGGGGGTGGGGGAGATAAGGGCGGAGCTCCCCCAGCCCTCAGCTCCCTTTGCCCTGCTTCCCCCCTTCTTCCCACTCAGTATCCGGTAGGCCGGGGACCTACAAGCTCAGAGATGGTAGACGGCTTGTTCTAAGTCACACATCAGGTCTGTGGCAGGCCAGGACCCTCCTCCAGCCCCTGGCCCATTCTGCTGCTATGGGCGCCCATCACCTGCCCCTGAGCAACCCACCTCTCTGAACCCTGAGCAGGCAAAAGGACGAGCGTGATCGAGCTGCCTGGAACCGGAGAAGCAAGAGTGGTTTTACATATTTGCTAATCGGGTCTTAGAGAGAGAAGAGCCCTGAGCTCATCAGCCAGGAAGGAATCCAATTTGGCTTTTATAGCCCTGGTTATTCACCCTCCATCGTGGGTTCTTCTCTTTTTTTTTTTTATTAGCCCAGAGAACTGCAGAGGCTGCTGAGCCCCAGGGGTCCCAGGCTCCGGAGCCCCTCATGGCACTCCCGGCAGTGGCCAGGGTGTGTTGGGAAGGGGTGACAGGGTGGGGTTTCTGGAAGCTTCTGCCCCTCCCAGCAGGAGTACCTGGGAGCGTGTTCTAATTTCCATCTCTATTCATGCTGCCGGTTACATTAAGCTTTCATTGTCTTGTTCTCTGTGATGCCAAGGCTGCTGTTAGGGCCCCAGAGTCTGGGATGATTGATGGGTCTGGAAAGAGGCCTGAGCTGCACAGGTAGGAGAGAGGGGGAGAGATCAGTGGGTGGAGTCCCTTTGGCAGCCAAACAGGGTGACTAAAGGGATGGCTCCTGCCTCTAGCCTGCAGAAACTCAAGCCGGCCCTACACTGCAGGCAGATGAAGGCTCTGTGAGCTGAGAGCAGATGAGAAACGGAATAAACGAGAAAAGCAGGGACAGAGGGATGGCTCAGCAGCTAAAGGCTCTTGCCTTCAAACCTGAGGGCCGGAGTTCAAGCCCTAGGACCCACGTATGAAAGGAAGAAACTGACTCCAGCTGGGTGTGCTCTGACCTACATACACACGCACGCACGCACGCTCACACACACACACACACACACACACACACACACAAAATGAATAAATGTAAATTTTAAAAAGCACATAGTGTGTGCAGGCCACACAGTAGGGCCCCGCTGTCGGTAAGCATCCCATCATACTATCAATATCAATATCAATATCAATACTATCCCATCATACTATACATTCCTGCCCCAAACGCCCAGCTAGTGGCAGAGCTGGGACTTGAACTCAGGTCTTTCTAACTTCACAGTTCTCCTCAGCTCACCCTTCAGCTCTAGAATCCAACCCTGGTTTTAAGTCTCTAATAACCTCTTGTTGTATGGAGGCGGGGACCACTCCTGTCCCACGAAGCCCACCAGAGGGAATCCACAGAATGGCACAAATGCCATTGTGAGAGTTCTCTGGAGATACTGGGACAATACCCTTGGCTGATATACTGCCCAGAGCAAGGCTTGTTTGCCTGATATATATTGAGCTGTTGAGTTTACGAGTCAGCGCCCAGTTTTCTCAGCAGCTGTCAGCTTGGGGAGGACTGCCGTCTTTCATCTGCTCTGTCTCAGCAGCCTGCCCTTTCTGAGAAATGAGGGGCTTGGGCAGGCTTACCACAGCCTTTTCACAGCCCCTCCATTTCTTCCTCCACCCCACCTAGGCTCCCAATCAGTAAGTCCAGGTACCTTTGAGCCAACAGGATGGTACTTCCTGGGAGCACATCTCATGCAGGAAGTCTAGACATCTGTCCCAGCCGGGCACAGCCAGCTTTACCCCAGGATGAGGAGAGAGATCTCAGTTGGTCGTTTTGGAGGAAGGAAGAGGGTTCTGAGAAATACCATCTGCCTTCTTTTATAGGTCTGGGAACCGGGGCAGAGCATTCATCCATTTAGAATATGAAATTTTCTTTTTCTGGTACTGGGGACTGAACCAGAGCCTTACACATGCCTGGCAAACACTCTCCAGCTATATCTCCATCTTAGGACCTAGGTTTCTTGAGAGAAAATTCGGGAACTGCCCTAGTATCTAGTTGCTATTGTAGGCACCCCCTCCCCCATTTTCTCTCTGCTTCCTATTCCTCTATATTAGAGTTCTCTAGTGAAACAAAGCTCCTGGATATATATATATATATATATATATATATTTCTTCTCTCTGATTTTTTTTCTCTTATAAAATGGGACTGCTCACATGCCTTTGTTGCAAAGTTGATATGAGGCCGACAGAGATGGATAAAAATCCTCGTAGCACAGTGGAACCAGAACTAATTATGATGTTGCAATTATCTTAACGAGTGTCAGAGATTCTAGCTAAGCTAGCCAGGCTTTGGCTTCGCCTCACACATGTGATTTTGTCCCCCATTGAGCATCTAAGCCATCACCAGAGTTTGGAACAGAGTTTCCAAGTCATAGAAAAAGCCTTGGGATGCTGGATATCAGGCATGCAGTAGGACACCAGGAAAGTAGAACCAGGTCTCAGGACGGCAGGACCTAGGAGTGCCCGTGACCTCTTTGCTTCCGTCTCTTTCCCATGAGCTGGACTTGTGAAAGAGGCAGACCCACAAGTGTGTGTGTGTGTGTGTGTGTGAGAGAGAGAGAGAGAGAGAGAGAGAGAGAGAGAGAGAGAGAGAGAGAGAGAGTCCGCCAGCAGCAGAAGCAGAGTGGAACTACTTAACTCAAAACATCTCAGCTTGAACTTCTGCCCAAATCTCTCAACCCCAACGTGAGAGGATTCTAAGGGCTCTGAGCTGTTTGTGGACCAGAGATGAACCAGGGAAGCAAAACACAGTGAGTCAGGGAGAAAAAGCTGATTAGCTCCTAATTGCCGTTAAATTATATATATACATATATGTATTTTAAGTAGAATCTGCATGTCTAATGTGATTTTTTGATTACATTTTAATAGTCTGGCTGGGATGGGGAATGAAGAAGGAAGGAGTCTGTCATCCCTGGCTAGGAAGAAAGTTGCAAACAGAAAGCTTTGCTTTGGGCCTCCTGCCTGGGCCCTGAGTGAAGGAGAAGCAGGCTCTGGATAGGTGTTAACACCACCTCCTACCAAAGGTCCTTTCCCTGCAGAGTTCAAACCCAGCTTCTCTATCGTGAATGTGTTTATCATCTCCAGGCTTGCTTGTCCCCTGGCATTGCCAAAACAAACAAACAAACAAACAAACAAACCTACTGCAGAATCTGGTGGCAAGACAGAAAACTTCCAGGCAAGAATCCTGGCCCCATTCTGTTGGAATGATCTTGGGTGTCACGACCCTCCTCAGGACATCTCAGTTTCCCCATGTGGGCAACGGAACTGCTGCACTTGATATATTTTGTTTTGTATTGGGGGGGGGGGCACAATTTAACATAGCCCAAGCTGGTCTCAAATTTGCCATGGAGCTGAGGATGAACTCTAAGCTCCTGATCCTCCCCTTGCCTCCATCTCCTGAATGCTGACGTTAGAGATATGTGCTGTGTGGATGCTGGGGATGGAAGCAGGGGATTCATGCACGTGCACACGCACACACGCGCGCTAAGCAAGCTCTCTAAGACTAAGCCACACCCCCAGGTCCTTTGCTAAGGGTTTGTGGGCGGTGATTTAAGTCCCTTTCCTTTTAAGATTGTTCCCTTTGCCTCAAGGGACTGAGAGTGTTCACACATCTTCCCCCTCCCCCCAGCCCAACATTCTGCTTTCTCCTGGTTCCTTGGTTTGCTTCTTGGAGGCCAGCACTCTCTCCTGACCCCCAACACCGAGTACATCATGACTCTTTGAAGAGGTAAAGACAGCTGGTAAAATATGAATACTAACACACACACATACACACAATCTAAATAGCTGTTATTTCTGATTCCAAAAGTAAGACTATACCTGATCTTTGCAGAAAATTTGGAAAGAGACAAGCATAAAGAGAAAACAAAAATCACCCACAATCCTCCGATACAGTGATAGCCGTTCTCAATAAGTTGTATTTAAAATATATATACATATGAGATTCCTTTCCCACCTTCTGGTTATAAAAGTGGGGTTTTGCTTTGGATATGGCTTTGAGTCACAGCAAGACTGGCCTTGAAACTGATTGTATCAGCCAGATAGGTATGGTAGTTCATGACTAGCATTCTAGTGCTTGGGAAGTAGAGACAGGAGGATCAGGATTTTGAGGCCATCCTCAGTTATAGAGTTTGAGGCAAGCTTAGGCTACATAATATCCAGTCTCAAAAACCATCAGGGCAGAGCTGTCGAGCTCAGTGGTTAAGAGCACTTACTGCTCTCTCAGAGGACCTAGGTTCAGTTCCCAGAAACCATATCAACTGCTTGTAACTCAAGGTCCAAGGGACCCAACACCATTTGACCTCTGTAGGCAGCTGCACACTCATGATGCACATAGACTCACACACATACTGACCTAAATACAAACAGCAGGAGTGTTGGTAAGATGGGGTAGGACGTAAAGGCAAGCCAGTTAACTGAGTTCAATCCCTGGGACACACATCGTGGAAGGAGAGGACTGACTTCCATCAAGGTGTCCTCTGAATGTCATGTGCACAACATGGGTGGGTTTCTGCACACCGACACAGAGTGGAGGTACCATGGGTGGGTTTCTGCACACCGACACAGAGTAGGGGAAAGGAGAGAATAGAATGTAATAAAAAGGCAAGAAGGGAGAGAGAGAAGGAGGGAGAGAGAGAACTCTTTTCCTTCTTTGCTCCCTGTTAAGGGACAATTCTCTTGATTTTTTTTTTCTCCCTTCTTTCAAGTCTTGGACTGAGTCTCCTCAGTCATTCTTTCTATTGTTCCTGTCTCTCCTCCACCCACCTCCCATTATCCCACTCCCCTGCCTCACTCTCTTCTCTGGCCATACCCCTCCCTCCATCCTCTTCCCCACTTTCTCTGACTGGCAGCACTCTCTCGTTCCTGGGTTGCCCAGCTAATTGAAGGGAAATACTCCAGACGATGCCAATGGGAAGTGTGGCATCCTCAGCCCAGCATTTCTCTTCTCTTTCTGCCTTGTGTCCAACTGGATTAGGAGTCTTCCTCCATCAAGGGGCAGGCTATCCCAGGGATACCCTGTGGGAGTCCTCACATCTCACTGAGAGGTGCCTAGCCCCTGCCTGAGCTCAGAGGGCTGCAGTTGCTGGAGCTGCATATTAAGTGGTCTAAGCTTGACAAACAGTGGCTGCAGCTGCCGCATTCAGGGAAGAACTGGGGATATACTGAGGGCTCTGTGGCAGACACCTAGCTTTGGCACAGTACCCTGGGCAATGGCTGAGGGTGTTCCACTTCCAAGGGGAAGAAAGGAATCTAATTGGCTGGCAGACGATACTTAAAATACTACACAGACCACAGGGTACTTCCACTTCTGACCGCACAGTCCTATGAGGCAGGAATGGTCACCTCCATCTTATGGAGGATAACTCTGAAGTTGAAGGTGGCTCCAAGTCTTGCCAGTATTCTGGTTGCCAAGACCCAAATCATGGCCTGTCTGATTCCAGAGATAATTTTCTCTCCCTCTACTCCGACAAACTCCTGAAGGTCCTTCACAGTAGTTCGCTACACACAAGCAGTTGCTATGGAGCCACAACTTAATATCTTAGAGCAGCCTTGAGTTCTAAAGTGAGACAAAGGAGTACAGTAAAGATTGAAGAAATAAAAACAAACAAACAAAAAACCCCATACATAGCTAGAAGCCTTGCTGGCCTTTACCCACCAAAGAAAGAAATGTCTTTTCTGTTGCAATTGGCTTACAGCCCACCCCCACCCCGCTTTTAAATGTATGCACATGACTATTTTGGCGGCATGTATGTGTGTGCACATATGTGTGCCCCTAGGAACTAGAGCTACAAGCTTTCGCGAGCAGCCATGTGAGTGCTGGGAATTGAACCTGGGTCTCCTGCAGGAGCAAGCAGTGCTCTCAACCTCTGAATCATCTCTCCAGCCCCAGTTCTCCCTTTTCTTTGATCTTGAAAGATAAAATCTTTTTCTTTCTTTCTTTTTTTTTTTTCGAGACAGGGTTTCTATGTATAACCCTGGTTGTCCTGGAACTCACTTTGTAGACCAGGCTGGCCTCAAACTCAGATATCCGCCTGCCTCTGTCTCCCGAGTGCTGGGATTAAAGGCGTGCGCCACCACACCCGGCTTAATCACCTCATTGGGTTTAATGGGAAAGAACAATGCGGTTTCCCGTTGGCTTCCCTAGAGCATGGTGAACGGATGACGCAACTCCACAGTAGAACTGTTCTCTGCTTGCGGTACCTAGGCTGGGTGAAGTCTCCCCTCTCAAGGCTGCTGACCCGTCCTTTTCCCCTAGGGTATGGACTCAGAGGACGACCTCCTGCTGGAGGATGTGTGGCTAGAAGAGGAACAGCAGGAAGATGAGGCCTGCAGGGGTGTCCCCGGGCCAGGGCTGCACTCCGGTGCACAGGGCTGCTGGAGACGCTGGACACTGCCCTCCAGGCCCCCAACTTTGGGATTCTGGAGCACTCTGGGCTGGGCCTTCACCAACCCGTGCTGCGCAGGGCTGGTGCTGTTCCTTGGCTGCAGTATCCCCATGGTGCTGTCTGCCTTCATGTTCCTCTACTACCCGCCCCTGGACATCGACATCTCCTACAACGCCTTTGAGATCCGCAACCACGAGGCATCACAGCGCTTCGACGCCCTGGCCTTGGCCCTCAAGTCCCAGTTTGGATCTTGGGGGCGCAACAGGCGTGACCTGGCGGACTTCACCTCTGAGACGCTGCAGCGCCTCATCTCAGAGCAGCTTCAGCAGCTGCACCTGGGGAATCATTCTCGACCTGCATCCCGAGCTCCTCACTCAGCACCAAGGGACACTCTTGCCACTCAGACATCAGCAGCCAATCCGAGTGAGCGACGTCGCCGAGAAGCTCCGTCCCCGGAGGGTCAGGTAACCAATCAGAGCCGGGCCCGTCGGGGCGCCTCGCGCTGGGATTACTCGCACACCTATGTGAGCGCCAACACCCAGACACACGCGCATTGGCGAATCGAGCTCATCTTTCTGGCGCGCGGAGACGCGGAGCGCAACATTTTCACGAGCGAGCGTCTAGTCACGATCCACGAGATCGAGCGTAAAATCATGGACCACCCGGGTTTCCGGGAGTTCTGCTGGAAGCCCCATGAGGTGCTCAAGGACCTGCCGCTCGGCTCCTATTCCTATTGCTCCCCGCCTAGTTCTCTCATGACTTACTTTTTCCCCACCGAGAGGGGCGGCAAGATCTACTACGACGGCATGGGCCAGGACCTGGCGGATATCCGGGGTGAGCAGGCTCACTGATGGAATGGGACTATGCTGAGCTAGGGCATGGCCAGCAAGCAAGGTGTCTTTGGGATGTGCGGCTGGGATTGGGTATGAAGAGGGAGAGGGAGAGAAAGCGACAGACTAGGGCACCCACTGGGATTGTGGAATTTAGGGAGTTAGGTTGAGTCCAGAGAGAGAGAGCGTGGAGTGAGACTTAGGGGTGGGGTTGGTTTGAGGGTATCTGGAAGGAAATTTGTCTTAGTTAGGTTTCTATTGCGACCAAGCCACTTGCAGAGCAAAGGGTTTATTTCATCATCCACATCAAAGGAAATCGCGGTAGGAACTCGAGGCAGGAACCTAAAGGCAGGAACTGAAGCAGAGGCCATAGAAGGCAGCTGCTTACTGGCATGTTTTCTCAGTGTCCTTTCTTAAAGTACCTGCCCAAGAATAGCACTGACCCCAGTGGGCTGGGTCCTCTTCTGTCATGTAGCAATTAAGAAAAGAATGTTCCCATAAGCCATCTGATGGAGGTGTATCCTCTTCCCAGATAACATTAGCTTGTGTCAAGTTGATAAAATACCATAAGGAGGAACATGAAGGTTTAAGGTACCTTTCGGATAGGTGAGACAGGCTAAAGAGTGGGGTTTGGGTGGAGGGAGGTCACAAGCAGGGTGGGTCTGCAGCAGGTGGAGTTATGGGATACTGACTGGGCCTTGGAATTAGGTTCGGTTCAAACTAGAATCAAAGCATAAACCTAGTGGGAACTGCCTGTTCTGGTGAGGAAGCTGTGGCCTCTCGGAGCCATTCCTCTGTCCCAGATGGTGCGGTGGCAGAGGGGACTGCTGGGAGCTGGCCCTGAGCTCTTTGGCTTTTCCTGCCCCCTGCAGGCTCCCTAGAACTGGCCATGACTCACCCTGAGTTCTACTGGTATGTGGATGAGGGGCTCTCCGTGGATAATCTGAAGAGCTCCCTCCTGCGCAGCGAGATCCTGTTTGGAGCGCCACTCCCCAACTACTACTCGGTGGATGATCGCTGGGAGGAGCAGAGGGCCAAGTTTCAGAGCTTCGTAGTCACGTACGTGGCGATGCTCGCCAAGCAGTCCACTAGGTAGGAAGTCCAGCCTGGCCCTGGGTGTGCCTGTGTGTAGGCAACAGGGTGCCTCTCATGCCCAAATCTCCTTCCTCGCAACTGGAACCCCAGGAAGTCTTCGTCTCCAAGCTTGGGCAGAGTTAGGCACATCCTCTGGACCCTCCCAAAGGCCTCTTTTCTTGATCGGTTCATTAGTAGACATGACAGCTTTGAAGGAAGGAGACAGTTCCAAAACTCCTGTCTCAGAGGGATTGGGTATGATTGGCCAGAAAGGAAGCAGTCCCTCTCTACCTCTAATATGCATAGGATCCGTGGGTGAATCGCTTCGTTTCTCTGGGCCTGAGTGTCCCTACTTGTAAGATGGTTCCTATTACTCTGGTCACTAAGAAGAGAGATCAGGGCCGGAGAGGTGGCTAAGAGCACCTGCTGCTCTCGTAGAGGACCTGAGGTCTCTTCTTAACACCAAGTGGCAGCTCACACCTGTCTGCGATTCCAGTTTCAGGGGATCCTACACCCTCTGCTGACTTCTGCACGCACAGGGCATGTGCATGGTGAACACACACATCACGCAGGCAAAACACTCATACATATTTCTTTTAAAGACATATAGAGGAGCTAGGGCCTGCGGAGATGGCTCAGTCAGTAATGTGCTTGCCACGCAGGCATGAAGATCTGAGTTCACATCCCCAGGACCCATATAAAACCCAGGTGTAATCCCAGTATTAGGAACTGTAGGCTGGCAAGCGCCCCCAGGGGGATTTCTGTGCAAGTGGGGGCTCAGGAGAAGACTCATTGGGTAAGACTAAGTGGGTTAAAGTGCAGTGGGTGAAGGGCTCAGTGGTGAAGGGTGCTTGCTGCACCTGAAGGTCTGTTCCCAGCACCCACACGAGGCAGCTCACAGCTGCAGGAGATCCAGCTGCAGGAGATCCACTGCCCTTTTCTGGCCTCTGTGGCTACCTACAATCATGTCCACAGACAAACCACACACACACACACACACACACACACAGAGAGACAGAGAAACAGAGAGACAGAGACAGAGAGGAAAATAAAATAAATTAAATTTGAGGAAAAATTTTAAAAATCAAGGTAGAAAATACCAGGAAGACACTCAAGGTTGATGTTTGATCTCTGACCTCCAAACACAGATGTGCACATGTAGGTAGATATACATAATTCCTACAAGTTATCTCCTGACATTCACAAGCACACTGTGGTATGCACATATGACACACACACACACACACACACACACACACACACACACATACATACACACATTTAAGAAAGATCTGGTTTGGAGATGGGCTTACTTCTGGCTCACTTCTGTAAGCCTAGCCCCGGCATGGTGCCTGGCACCACTTGGTAAAGATTGGTCTAAGGCATGAATGAATGAATGTATACTGATGGATGGATGGATGGATGGATGGATGGATGGATGGATGGACGGACAGACGGATGGACGGACGGGTCGGTGAAAGTACCTCAAGGAAAGGCACCTGATAGGAACTGACTATGGAGGGAACTTCAGATAGCAACACTTACCTCAGCTGAAATGTTTGACCACATTTGAAATGTCAGCCGCACCCCCTCCCAGGTCTTGATTCACAAAATTCTTTCCATTGTTGTATTTTTGGTGAGTTGAGAGAAAAACACACCTTGACTTAACTCGGAGTTACACGAATCGTCACTTTTACGGCTTCACTGATCACACTGGGGACTGCGAACACTAGTGTGGCATTTACTGTTCTCTGTCCCCTCGTGGTTTGGTTGTGTGCACTTTAATTGTGTGCACATTTTAAACCCACAGCCCGTTCTGTCTTGCAGGTTCTGCTCATTTCTGTTGATCTGCGTCTTTACCTTTCCTGTTGGTCTTCATTACTCTCTGTGGGTTCATGCGTCCCTCTGGGACCACTTTCCTTGGGTCTGAAGATCTCTGTTCAGTCTTCTCTGCTAGCTGGTTTGCTTCTGGTGGCTCCTGTTTCGTTTCCCTGGGGGGGGGGGATCTTTATTTTACTTTCATTTTTCTAATCTGTCTCACTTGTGTGGCATTCCAAGTTGGCAGCTGTGTTTGTTTACCATTTGAAAGACGTCACTCCTCTGTCACACGACTCCATCGCTTTCTGTAGAGAGTCAGCTGCAAGTCTCCCTCCTTGCTCTTTTTCCCTATTAAAAGTTTTATTGCATGTGTGTGTGTGTGCGTGTGTCTGTGTGTGTACATGTGTGCCACTGTGTGCGTGTGGAAGTCAGAGGACAACTTGGAAGAATTTGTTCTCTCTCTCTCTGCTGTGTGCATTCCAGAACGCCTGCTGTCTGTCTTGGCAGCAAACACCTTTACCCACTGAGCCATTTTGCCTGTCCATTGTTACTCTCTTAAAATGACTATTTTTTTCTCTGATTTTAATTTGTTTATTTTTTAAGGATTAATTTATTATTTTATGTATGTGCTTTGCCTGTATGCATTTCTGTGAATTATGTGTGTGTGTGGCGCCCATGGTGGCCAGAAGAGGGCTCAGATCCCTTCCAACTGGTGTGACAGACAATAGTAGGCTATCATGTGGGTGCCGGGAACTAAACCCAGGTCCTCCACAGGAGCAGCAGGTGCTTCTAAGCACTAAGCCATCTCTCCAGCTCCCTTTCCCCATAAAATACTCTGTATATGCTCTATAAATTAATGTACACACAGCAAATGACTGATTTAACATTCGGCTCTTTCACCCAAAGAAAAATTGTCTAATTCATCAAAATAAGACGGTCAGAGATTTTTTTCTTCTTGGTTATTATGTATGAGGCTGAGAAAATAAAACATTTGGTGAGGTGTGATTGGCACATGACCAGCTATATATACTTAAAGATGATTAGTCCTGACACATCCACTGTCAAGGACATAAAATCCCAGTATGTTTCCCTGTGCCCAGAGAACCAGCTCAGACTGTATCCTGCTCCCACCCCCCACCCCAGCAACCACTTTCCAGTTCTTGTTTTGTTGAACTCTATGCATGTGTGTATTTAAGGGCACCACATGCATGCAGTGCTCTGAGAAGCCAGAGGGGGGCATCAGACCCCCTGGAACTGAAGTTGCAGATAGCTGTCAACTCTCAGGTGGGTTCTAGGAATCGAACTCAGGTCCTCCACTAGGGCAGGCTGGACTCTTTTTTGTTTGTTTGTTTGTTTGTTTGTTTGTTTGTTTGTTTTTGAGACAGGGTTTCTCTGTGTGCCCTGGCTGTCCTGGAACTCACTTTGTAGACCAGGCTGGCCTCAAACTCAGAAATCTGCCTGCCTCTGCCTCCCGAGTGCTGGGATTAAAGGCGTGCGCCACTACGCCCAGCTCAGGCTGGACTCTTAACTACTGAGCCATGTCGGCAGACGCACGTTCTCCTTTCCACCAATCTTTTTAAGAGCTTTGTATGCAAGGTATCTCCCAGCATGTTCCCTTTGATGGAACTCGGCCGTTCCTTCGAGCTTATTTGAATTGTACCAATGCTTATCATGTATCAACAGTTTATTGTTGAGCACTGAATCGTGTTCATACCATATTCTGCCCATCTGTTCAATCGTTGCTGAGTGATGGCATTGTTTCCAGGTTCAACCTTTACTGGTAAAGCTCCAGCGACTGTTTGTGTGTGACTCTTCCCATGAACAAGTACTTTGGCCTTAGATAAAAAGCCTCTTAGTGAAATGACCACACAATAATGGTGGGCATTTGTTTAACTTGAGAGACTTGCAGAGTTTTCCAAATGGCTTGTACCATTTTGTGTTCCCAGTGAGGGTGAGAATTCCAGGTCTCCTACATCCCCTCTTCAACTTGGTGGGATGGTCTACTTTGCTTCTCTGTCACTGTGATAAACTTGGGGACAGTGAGTCCATCATGGAAGGAGGTCAGGGCCCCAGAGGTAGGAACCATGGAGGCAGGGGTCATGGTGGAGCACAGCTTTCTGGTTCATAGTCATCCGCCTTTGTCATACCTCATGGAATTTCCCAGGGGTGACACTGCCCACACCAGACTCTCCACACTAACAATCAAGAAAACACCCAAGGACAAGCCTATACGTCAATCCAACGGAAGAATTTCCTTAATGGAAGTACCTTCTTCCAGGTGACTCTAGTGTGTCATGTTGACAAAATAAACCAGCACATATAGGTAGTGCAGTTTTTAAACTATTCTTGATTTAGGAAGGAAGGAAGGAAGGAAGAATGAATGAATGAATGAATGAATGAATGAGGCTATTCTAATAGGTGTGTATTAGCAATCCTGCTGTCTCTGGTTTGCATTTTTTTAATGAGTAATAACTTGGACATCTGTTGTCGTATTTCTAAAGGAGAAAGGGCTTTTTCAGCTCATGTTCTCAGTCCTTGGCTTCTTCCGGTCCCTTTGATTTGGGCCTGTGGTTTGGCAGAGCATTGTACTGGAAACACGGGGTAGGGGAAACTGCTCACCTCACCTCATGGTGATGGAAGCTGAATGAACAAGAGGCTCATGAGCGTATTTGCCATCCCTCTAGTTTCTTTGATGAAATATTGATGCAGATCTTGTGTCTACTGTAAAGTAACATTTGTATCCTTTGGGAATTTTATACATGGATATGATGCATTTGATCACATTCTTCTGCTCCTCCCCTAACTCCTCCCAGATCCTCCTCCTCCTCCTCCTGCACCAGCACCAATAGCATCACCACCAGTACCGCCACCACCAGCACCAGACGTAGTGTCTTTTTCATTTCATAGACTACTGAGGCCAGTTTGTGTGCTCAGATATTCATGGATGTGGGACCATCCTCTGAGTACAGTAGACCTACCAGGGGCCAGACCCTGGAAGAGAACTGACTCTCCTCCCCAAGAAGCCATCAGCACCCATAGCTTAGCCAGGGCTGGGGACCCATGAGCCCCCTCCCATTTCCAAGCTGAAAGGCTGACTGGCTTGATCTTGTGTGATTCTGTGCAGGCAGACACAGACGATGTAAGTCTGTGGTATCATGTCCAGAAGATGCCGTTTCTCTGGTCCTCCTCGACCTCTTGTCTTATACAGTTTTCTCACCTCACCGGAGAGATGGCTCAGTGGTTAAGAGATTTTATTGCTCATGCAGAGGGCCCACATGACCACTCACAACCATCTATAACTCCAATTCCAGTGGCTCTGACGCCCTCTCTGGTTGCCATGGGCACTGCACGCTCATGGTACACATACATACATACATACATACATACATACATACATACACACACACACACACACACACACACATACATACATACATACATACATACATACTGCAGGCAAAACACTCATACACATAAAATAAAAATAAGTCTTTTTTTTAAAGTCTTCCCACCTCATCTTTCCCCATCTTCCCTGAGCCTTGGTGGTATGTCCTGTTTGTGGCTGACACTCTACAAATGTTTATTCTCTGTGCTGCGGCCAAGTGTGAGTTTCTGTGTTGGCTGCTGTCCTCTTGTGTCCACTTTTGGTTGGGTTTTTCCATTTCATTTTGAGTTCGCTTTTGAGCATGGAGAAGCTATGGACTGAAGTGTATTGTTCTTACAATAACCCCGGTGTCAGGTGTTGGAAGGGCGCTTCTTTCTCTGTGCCTTTGCACCTTGGACAAAACTCTCTGCCCACAAATGTGTCCATTTTTGAAACTTCTGTTCTGTTCCATGGACATGCACTTTTGGAACTACACAGTCGTGATTCTCATCACTTCTGTTTGTTTTCTTTCCTTCAGCACTAGCCCAGGGTGTAGCACATCTTAGGCAAGCGCTCTACCACTCAGATACATCCTGCCCTGTCTGTCTTGAGATCATTTTTTGTCTTTTTTTTTTTAAGTGTAGTTGTTCTAGATCTTTTGCATTTCCATGTGAATTTTTAGAATCAACTCCTTTTATTCCTGAAATAGATAAATGGCCAGCTAGGCCTGTGGTTGCACAAACCTGTAAAATCCCAAGATATCTGAGAGGCTGAGGCAGGAAATTAATGGTCCAACCTGTGCTACAGAGTATGTTCAAGGACTGCCTGGATAGTTTATCAAGACCCTGTCTCAAATTGCTTTTAACAATTAAAAATAACTGAGGCTGTTGGTCAGTGGTAGAACGTGGGCTTTGTGTGCATGAAGCCCTACACAATCCCAAGTACCACGAAAGAGGAAAGTCAGTCTCCTGGGATCTTGAATGTGATATACATCTTAAAATATTGCTTCTTTGGCCCCATGAACATGATTTCGTTTTATCTCTAAGCATTTTCTATTTTTAATGCTCCTATAATAGTATACATTTAAAATTTATTCTCCTGCTGTTAATTTAAATTTATAATCTCCTTTGTGTTTTATGACCTTGTTAAATTTGGGGTTTGTTTGTTGTTGTTGTCAACTTACTTTTTAGATTCCATTGGATTTTCCAGGCAGATTAGCATTTGTTACACTGATAAAGACAGTTCTACACCTTCTTTCCCAGTACAGACACACTTTACCTCTCGTTTTCTTGCCTGATCGCACTGGCCAGCATCTTCAGAATAGATGGAAGGGCTGAATAGATGGAAGGGGGATTTAAAAAAAAAAAAAGACTCTTCTGGGTGAATTATTTCTTGTGCTTTTATTTTAGTCTTATTTTCCTTGGTAGCCATAACTCTCAGTGGCTACTTTAGGAATTGCAGTCTGCCTCCTTAAGTATCACGGTACATCTTTAAGATGGTGCCATATCACCCTGTTGTACCCTTCTGTGCTTCCAGTGGCCTCCACACTACTGTGATCCACAATCTGTTTGTTATGAGTCCCACGTCACTATATTATTTTTAAGTAGCTGGTTTTCTTTTGTAACAATAAATAAAAATGTTGCATGTCTCACTCCTGACATCTCCACTTACAGTGCATCTTATCCTTAGTGTCTCCTGCACGCTGTCATCTTCCTCCCGCCAGAGGGGCCCCCTTAGCATCTTCAGTGGTGTCTGTGTACCAGAGGTAATTTCGGGCTTGTACATCTGATGGAGTTTTGATTTTTGCCTTTGCTTTTGAAATGTGTTTTTCTGGGTATAGCATTCTGAGTTGAGCTTCCCCCGAGTGTCTGGGGATACGGCTCTGCCATTGTCTGACGCTGACAACTCTGTCCTTGTTCTTCTCTTTGTTCCGTGGTCTGTGACGTGTCTTCTCCCCTCTGTCATTTTTTCTCCTGGTGAGAGTGTGTGAGTGGTTCATCTGTGGTGTGCACCGCAGCCCTTCAGTTGTTTGGCCTTTGGGTCAACAGGGTCATAGTTTTCGTTGAGTTTGCAGAATGTTCCAGTGGCCAGAGCATCTACTAACCAATCTGTGGGGCTGTCCAGGGTCCAGCAACGCCATCAAGGCATCAGCCCTGGAACCCACAGTGCCTGCTTTATTTCCTGTCTTAGAGGATTCTCTGTGCTCTGGGGCCCAGGGTCCTGTGTCATGTGTTTTCTGTCGTATTTCAAAGGGTTTTTATTTTTTAGCTTTATTCGTTTTTATTTTATGTTCATGAATGCTTTACCTGTATGTGTATATGTTGCCCACGTGAGTGCTTGTTGGGTACCCTGTAACCGGGGCTGTGTATGGCTACAAGCCACCATATGAGTGCTGGGAGTCAAAACAGGTTCTCTGTAGGAACATGGGTGCTCTTAACTTCTCGGCACCTCTCCAGCCCCACTTGCTCATATCTTGTGGTTGCAGCCGTTAGGCGGTCCTAATGTGAAGCTGTTTTTTCCCACCACTGCCAAAAATGTCACTCTTGCTTGTATTTTAAAGCAGTTTTGGGTGCTGGAGAGATGGCTCAGTGGTTAAGGGCATGTATCAGTCTTCTGGAGGACTCAGGTTCAAGTCTCAGCAGCCACATTAGGCGGCTCACAAACATCTGTAATTCCAGATCCAGATCTGATGCCTTCCTTGAACCTCTGTGGGACCCCACATATACATGACATACACATAAATAAACAAACAGTTTGGGATGGCTGGGCATTCATGACCTTTAATCCCAGGAAGATCCAAGGCAGAGGCAGACCGACTTCTGTGAGTTCAAGTCTAGCCTAGTATATGTACATAGCACACTCAGCTCTCAACCTCAGCTACACGTTGAATCACCTGGGAGATCTGGAGGGGGGAAAAAAACTTGCTTCAGCTCCACCCAAGAAATTATGATTTAATTTGCCTGGCATCGGGCCTAGATATCAGGACTTTTGGAAGCTCAAGTGATTTTGATGAGCAGCCAAGGTAGAGTCGCTGATGAAGGGCATCAAGTGTCCACAGTCATCTTTAATCCCCTTCCTGTCTTTCTCCTCCCTCCATGGCCTCCCTCCCCCAGCAAAGTCCAGGTCCTCTATGGGGGGACAGACCTCTTCGACTATGAGGTGCGCCGGACCTTCAATAACGACATGCTCCTTGCCTTCATTAGCAGTAGCTGCATCGCAGCCCTTGTCTACATCCTAACTTCCTGCTCAGGTACCGCATCTCCCTCCCTGCCGCTCACACCGGCCTGTTCAAAGATGCTGGGATACCCTTAAATCCGGTTCCTTAGAGCTTGGCCAAATGGTGCTCAGACACCATGGTAACTTTGTGTCGGGGCACCTGGGATATTTTCAGACCGTTGTGGAACATTCAAGAGCCTACTTTATATACCATAGCAGCGTCCCCTTTGCCCCGTGGCTGTCACCTGCTGACATACACAGGCCTCCTATCCAGCCCCTTCTCTGGGAACGAAAGGCTTGAAATTCTGCAAATAGCCCAGGAGCAGACAGGGAGGCGCAGGAAGCTCAGGATGAGGAGCTGCGGTCAGGGTCACTGAAGGGGAGGGGATGTTCTGTGTTCTGCGAGGGCCCTCCCCATGGTCCCTTCTGCTCCTTGCCCTGCCCAGTGTTCCTGTCCTTCTTTGGGATTGCCAGCATCGGTCTCAGCTGCCTGGTGGCACTCTTTCTCTACCACGTGGTCTTTGGCATCCAGTACTTGGGCATCCTCAATGGAGTGGCGGCCTTTGTGATTGTGGGCATCGGTGAGTTGTCCTCCAACCACCGCAGGGGACTCCCACTTGAGAACTCTGTCCCTTCCAGCTCCTCTCCCCCAAGAAGGCATTCTAAGTGATGATGAGAGTGGTGGGGAGATAGGAAACTAAGCTTTGGAAGAATGGTGGGTGGGGCCGGGAAGCTTGATGGATGGGGCTTGAACTCAGCAAGGCCACAGAGGCTGGTAGGTGGGACTTGAGACTTTATGAGTGGGTCTTGGAGACAGTGAGTGGAGCCAAGGTGCATGCTGGGTGATGCTTGGCCACAGTGGGTGGGGCTTGGAAAGGCTGAGTGAGGGTGGGTGGGGCTTGAGGACTAAGTGGGTGGGGCTTGGAGAGGCTGGGTGCAGCCAAGAAATCTAGTGGGTAGGGCCTGGAGACTGAGTGAGGCCAAGGAGTCTGGTGGGTGGGGCCTGACCCAGGTTGGAGCCAGTCACCGGACCTGAGGCACAGAAGTGGGACCTGAGCTGAGCTGCCCGCCCGCCGCCTGTTCTTCCTGCAGGTGTGGACGATGTCTTTGTATTCATCAACACATACCGCCAGGCCACCCACCTGGAAGACCCGCAGCTGCGGATGATCCACACCATCCAGACGGCAGGCAAAGCCACCTTCTTCACCTCGCTGACCACCGCCGCCGCTTATGCAGCCAACGTCTTCTCCCAGGTGAGAAGCCTGCGCGCGGTCCTTGTCCCCGCTTCCCATCCGCCCACACGTGGGTGGCTCCTGGCTCCAGCACCTTCATCTCAAGGTCCTTGCTGTGACTCTGCAGTCCGTTTCTGTGACTAACCAACATATGGGGCTGTTATAACAGTCCAGTTAGTGAATATGCACTCTGACTCTGCCCTGGGCAGGTCCCCGCGAGATTTCTCAGGCTCCCTTATTCCCCATGTTGAGTACCAACCTTCCCTTCCTCTTCATCATCCTGCAGCCTGGGTTTGTGTGATGAGTCTTCTGTAATGGCCACTACCAGCTGCTTACTCTGACCGTTCTCAGATGGCTACAGGTAGACCAGAGCCTCTGCCCTCAGGTGGGGCAAGCGCTTTCTCAGCTGCTGTGCCCAGCACTGCTTCTGGCATCCTCCAGGCCCAGTGCTGTTGTCCTGGAAACTGTTCCTATGTCAGTCGGGAGAGACCCAGCTTTCTGGTTGTCTCCAGACATAGAGATACCCAAGCCTCACAGCGCTCTATCCTCACTGCCTCCTGGCTACAGATCCCAGCCGTGCATGACTTCGGCTTGTTCATGTCCCTCATTGTGACCTGCTGCTGGCTGGCTGTGCTGTTCACCATGCCTGCGGCCCTGGGCCTCTGGAGCCTCTACATGGCGCCCCTGGAGAGCTCCTGCCAGAGCAGGTGAGCATCCATCACCCTTCACATCCTAAGTAGCCCCCACACCTCACCCCCCCCCTCTCTCAACCCTCTAGCGTTCTTGTGGGCCTAGTTCTAGGCTAGGCAGGGGACAGGGAAGCTCTTATCCAGCAGCAGTGTAGTCACGTGTGGACAGGAGGTGGGCATACGTCCGCATGTCTTTAAAACCACCATTTTCTTAGTTTGCATTCTACACAGGACCCTAACCTAGGGAATCACGGGGGCAGCTTTCTCACCCCCTGCGACCCCTAGTGTCCCCAGAGGAAGAGTAGCAGATGAGGGTAGATGGTTCCAGAAGAAACTCAGCCCCGGCTCTCATCGTAGTCAGTGGTACTGCTCCTGCAAGGCAGGAGCAGCTGTTTGCCGCCTGGGCTCATACCCTTTCCTTGTTCCCATCTTCTCTGGCTGCCCTGACTCCTAGCCTCATGCCTGTCCACTGCCCTCCACAGCTGCCACCAGAAGTGTGGCCGCAAGAGCTCCTTGCATTTTCCCGGGGACCTGTTCACGGCTCCAGAGCGGGCTGGGGCTGGCCCTGCTCAGGGTCCCATACCCTATCTGGATGATGACATCCCCTTATTGAATGTCGAGGATGAGCCAGGTGAGAGTGGGCTGGATGTTCGGGGATAGGCTGGCCCCAAGGGACCCAGGCCAGAAGGCCAGTGGAGACCCTCACCTAGCATGCGGGCTTTGCCAGTGTGGGCGTGGGCTGGGGCAAGCTGTGGCTCAGACTCTGACTGACTGCCACTCTGCCTGGCAGTGTCTCTAGAGCTGGGAGATGTGTCGCTGGTCTCTGTGCACTGTGAGGGTCTGCAGCCCACCCCTGATGGGAACTGCAGGGGCCAGCTCCTCGCCCAGCTGCAAGAGCTGCTGCACCGCTGGGTCTTATGGGCAGCCGTCAAGAGCCGCTGGGTGATCGTAGGTGAGTGTGCCCCAGTCCCTTCCTGAAGGCCAGCACACCCACACACTCCACACCCCACAGGCAACAAGCATGGAGAGTGGAGTAGCTCTCAGAGGTCTGAGCATGGCCTCTTCTCTGCCCCCTCCTCCTCTTCCTGAGTAGGCTGCCCCAGACCTCCTCAGCCTCTGCTTACAGGCAGCCATGCACCAGGCAAGAGAGCAGAGTACTCAGGCTTGGCCCTGGAGTAGACTAGCTGGTTGTGTTTGAACCAGTTCTACCCTCTGTCCTTGGCTGTTCCAGCCAGTCTAACACTTGAGTTCTTGGTCTAAAAATGAGTGTGGTAGCAGTGGCTGGGGCCAGGGCATAGCTCAGCACATACCAGGCCTGGGTTCTGTCTCCCAGGCACCAAAAAAGAAATAGGGTCTAGGAAGAGAGAAACTGTAAGGAGTTTGACGCATATAAAGGTCTTGGCCTGGTACGGGGCCTGCTAAGTGCTCTGTGTGATCAGAACTACTGCAGTCAAACAGAAGTGCCAGCTCTTCTTGGGACAGACAGATACCCTGAGATACCAGCTAGTCCTTGTGGAGGAGCATCAGTCAGCATGTAGCTTATGCAAGGGTTAGACCCCAGCAACTCCACCAACACAA
>LR749549.1:2247160-2349122 GCA_902729485.2 Mus minutoides
CCTCCTCCCCTTCCTTCTCTCTCCTCATCCCCCTCCTCCTCCCTCCCCTCCATCCTTTCCCCCTTTCCCTCCTCCCTCTCCCCCTGTGTTCCCTCCCCCTCCCCCTGCCTTCCACACTGATAACCACTCTGCCAGGGTGGGGTGCCAGCCTCAGATCCCTCACAGGGCATCATCTCACCCGGCACTTCCTCACAGGGCTTTTCGCCTCCATCCTTATCCTGTCCCTGGTGTTCGCCAGCCGGCTCCGCCCCGCCAGCCGGGCCCCACTGCTCTTCCGGCCGGACACCAACATTCAGGTGCTACTGGACCTCAAGTACAACCTGAGTGCCGAGGGGATATCCTGCATCACCTGCTCAGGTGAGGATCCCCGCCCGCCGGCTGAGTCTGCCTCCTGTGGCGGCTGAGCCCACTGTTGGCCTGAGAGATTGCAGAGGTGCAGTGAGCAGAAGGGTCGGACATCCTGGCCTCTGGGGCTCTACGCTACAGAGTCAGGGACAAGCTGTTACAGTAGTAGATTTGTGGAGGAAGGATCGTATGCTCTGTGGTCATGAATATCCTGGAAGGCTGCCTGGAGGAGGTGTCTAAGCAGATACTTAAAACATGAGAGTCATCAAACGAATAGAGCTGGGGAGGAAAAGAGTAGGTTAGACCCAAAAGAGAGGGAGAAGATCAGTCAGGCCAGGCTAGCAGGGACAAGGAAGGAAGGGTCTAGGCTGAGGGCTGTGGCAGTGATGGGGAAGGGCAGAGCCAAGACTGAGGGGAGGGCTGCAGGAGCTGAGACTAGTCAGGGTTCTGGGGGGTGTGGGGTTGGTGGACCAGATGGAGGTGGGCAGGAGGCTGGAGCCTTCTCTACAAGAGTCTTAAGAGGAGCTAAGGAGTCACAGTTTGGGGGTGATTTAATACCTGTGGGGTACTGACAGGGCAGTTGTAGAGAGGAGCAGGAGGCAGGGAGTGGCTTTCAAGGTGTCTGGCCCACGCCCTTAGGGCAGGGAGAGTGGGGGGCGGAGCAAGGGCGGACAAGGGTCAAGCCATTCTGCTCCTGTGGGTAGAAGGGAAAAGAGACAAGGCTTAAATTGGATGCCTGAAGCTTCGGAGAGGAGCCCCACAGCCGCTGCCATCATTACCTTCGCTTAATCAGGGCGTTGTTCCCATTAACCCAGCCTTGCCCTGGTCATGGCAGGAGCTGAATGCATGATAAGAGACTGATGCTCTGACAGGTACCCAGAGCCTTGCATCTCACAGTCAGCCGTAGCTCAGTCCCCCAGGTCTCCACTGGGACCCTACCTGTTCATAGCACACACCCCCAGTGACCCTCTGCCTGTCCCCTGCCACCTCCACTTCCCAGCAGGATAGACACCAGAGCAGCCATCTATAGGAGAGCCACCTTACCCCTGTACCCATAATGCACTCTGAACCGCTTTCTATGGAGACCTTTGGTGTGGCAGCAAAGAGGGCGGCACTCATGGACGCCCCTCACTTCCTGGTCCCTGCAGGCCCTGGCTCTCAAAACCGCAGCTTTCTCCTCTGCTCATGAGGTTGATAACCCCTGCTTCGGGATTTAAAGTGTGCTGTTCCTCTCCGTTAGACAAAAAGCGTCACCTGTAGCACTACAAGGACAAGGCAGGCCATCGCCCAACCTCACCCTCACCCAATAGAATTGGGAAAGCCAGGCACAGGGGACACATGGGAACATAGCGCCGCGTGTCCCCCTCCAGATGGAGACATGATGAACATTTGACGTGTTCCTTGCTTTTGCTGAGTCTCCCTCACACCACTGATGCCTTCTGCCTCCAGCCTCTGGCCCTTCTTAGATCCTGGCCTATCCTCCTTGCCTCCCAGGTGTGGCCAGCGAGGATCCCATGTCTCTGACTCAGTGGGGTGGGGGTGGGGGGCAGGTCTGTTCCAGGAGAAGCCCCACAGCCTGCAGAACAATGTCAGGACATCCCTGGAGAAGAAGAAGCGAGGTTCCGGGGTTTCCTGGGCCAGCCGCCCTGAGACCGCTGCACAGGGTGAGTGGGGTGGGGTCCATCAGTGCACACTGGTGCTCTCGTGTCTGACTCTACGTGGAGAGCAGGTCACATCGAGAGCCTGTACTCCCGTGGGAACTAAAACCTGTGTCCTTGGATTGGCTAAGGGACAGCATATGTAGACTTCAGAACCCTCACATCACCTCAGCCACCCACCCTGACTAGAACTCCAGGCTTCTATCTACCACAGCCTTCATGAGCCTGCCCTGGTCACCATCCTGAGAGTCAGTATGGGGGTGTCCTGAGCCTTGGCTCACCTCTCCTGGGGTCTCCATTAGAAAGGTTGCTGGGACAAGTATACAAGGGAAAGTAACCCCAGTGGATATTTACGTTTGTTCCTGTTACCCCACGGTATTGTCACAGTGTCATTAACAGACCTAGCCCCACCTTTCCCATTGATGGCAACACTACCCTATTCCATTGCTGCTCTCTTCACCATCATGGGTGTGACTCTATCTGTGACTGCTTCCACCTCCCACCACCTGACATTAAATACCCCACCCTGTCATTGTCACCTGCCACCATCACTGCCACAATCCCACCCATGACTGTCACCTCCCACCATCCTTCCGACGGACCCTTTCTAGTACAGAGGGATAGCATCAACACCTGGGGATAAGCCTGAGACCAGCGCTCAGCTCCTTGGTTGACAGAGCCAAGGTGGGCTTCTGTCGCGTCCTGAGGCTGCTACAGTCACCGTCCTCTCCTCTCTCATCCCTTGCTTACCCTCAGAGTCCATAAGCACTGTATACATCTCCAAAGTGAAGAGCAAAGGCCACCCAGCTGTCTACCGGCTCTCTCTCAATGCCAGCCTACCAGCACCCTGGCAAGCTGTGTCCCCTGGAGATGGAGAGGTGCCCTCCTTCCAGGTGAGCCCATGCTGTCATGGCATTAGATACTGAGGAAGGCCTATTGGTGCCATACTGGTGGATACTGACTGTGTAGGCAGAGAGCAGGGCCCTTGAGGATGGAGCTGTTCCGGGCACATGAGGGCCTGCCATACAGTCAGATGTGTGGTGGGGTCTGCAGACAGAGCTGGGTTTGAGTCCTAGCTCTGCCTTGTGTAACCTGAATGTTGTTGGGCAGGTGATTCGGTCTCTCTGAGCCTCAGTTTCCTGATCTGTGGAATGGGGATATAAAAGATGTTGTTGGCTGTACAGGGAACAAAGAACTCTGCACCACCTGACAGTGTAGTGCAGTAACTGTCCATGATGGCAGCCCATAGTTCATCCCATCACAAAAAGATTGCCCAGAAGACAGCCTCCCATGGCCACACCCAGATTCAGTGTCCCCTCAACAGGATCACTCCTGTTCCTTTAATCCTTCTCTCCATCCAGATGACTGGCACAGAGGAGCCTACCTGTCCTCCCCGCCACAAATGCCACTCCTCCCTCCACAGCCCTACCTGGCCTCCCTTCTCAGGATGCCCTTCTCCTCTCACCTCTCTCACCTGATGGTCCTGTCTGACTGAATCCTGCCCAGCCAGAATCTGACACCATCCCCACTGCCAACCCCACAAGGCCAAGCCTTGCTCATCCTGCCTAGACTCAACCCTTAGATTCAGGCACAGAGCCTGTCCCAAGACCTAGTATCCTAGTTTTTCCTCTTGCTGTGATATAATAATAATAATAATAATAATAATAATAATAATAATAATAATAATAATAATATCCCTGATGAAAAAAACTTAGGGGAGAAAGAGATTTACTTTAGCTTATAATTAATTCTACGTCAGAGTTCATCATTGTGGAGAAATCAAGGCAAGAACTTCAAACATCTAGTCCCATCACACCCACAGTAAAGAACAGAGAGAAATAAATGCATCCATGTTCACTTGCTTGCTTGTGCTTAGCTCTATTTCTCCATTCTTAGACAGTCCAGGTGCCCCTGAATAGGGAATGGTACTGCCCACAGTAGGCTGGGTCTTCCCACATCAGTTAGCTTGAGCTATCTTCCAAGGGCATGTCCACAGACAAACCCAATATAGACAGTCCTTCATTTAGACTCTCTTCATAGATGACTTTTGGTTGAGTCAAGTCAACAGTTAAGGCTAGCCCATTGGAAAAGAAATGAGGTTCAGAGAGGAAGGGGGTGAAGGGAAAGAAAAGTTGACCACTTTCAAGTTCAAAACTGAGCTTCTGAGCTCTGGGAACCAGGACAGGGGGAGATAAATCAAGGAGGGAGGGGACAGACCTTGAGGCCGGGCAGGCCGAGGCAGCCTCCCCGAGTCACGTGTCTTGTCTCTGTCAACCCACTGCTTAGGTGTATAGAGCGCCTTTTGGTGACTTCACCAAGAAGCTGACCGCTTGTATGTCTACAGTAGGGATGCTCCAGGCGGCAAGCCCCTCCCGCAAGTGGATGGTGACGGCCTTGGCCTGTGACGCCCGGAGGGGCTGGAAGTTTGACTTCAGCTTTTACGTGGCCACCAAGGAGCAAGAGCACACTCGGTAAGGGCCATGCAGACGTGGTGGTCTCCATGAGACGTGGTGCCCAGACCACCATGGCTTCGCTTCCCTCTCTAAGAGTAGGGACACTGGCAAAGATGACCAGCCCACAATCCCCACTCCAGTTTGCCACATTTCCTGTCCATGCTGCAGGGTCACTATGGCCATCTGGATCTACCTCATGGCCTAGGCAGTCATCCTCTGTACCCAGAACTTTCTCCTCATGTCCTGGAGTCTTATGTCTCGGGATTCAAGTTTCTAACCTCATGCCACCTCCCAGGGGAGGCTGTCCCTGTACAGAGCCCCTGCCCCATCCCACATCACCCCATTCAGGCTCTCTGCTGCTGTTTCTGCCCCCAGTTGCCACCTGCAGTCATGTGGGTCTGGCATGTGACTGCTCCAGCCCCAGCACTGTGTCCCTCAGGGCACTCTGAGGGATCCTTCAAGCTGCACTTCGTGTGGTGTTTGTCACGTGACAGGCTCTCAGTAGGTCTCTGCTGGCTGGCTGGATGTGTGCCCACCTGTCCAAGGCTCTCACCCACTCTTAGTAAGCAGTTGGCTTCCTGTGCCCATTTTCTAGATTGTTGGGGAGTGGCATAGGTTATATCTGTTGTCGTTTCTGCTTTATTCTCAGTCTCTACCCCGTGGCACACAGCAAGTGACCCAGGCTTGCTGAATGAGAGCTCCGTTCTCCACCTCACAGGGTCCCAAGTCTTGTCCCAGGCTTTACACCCTTGAGTTATGATCATGGCCTTATTTATCAGGGAAGGCTGCCTTGGCCCAAGTATCCAGTCATTAATTTTACAAACACCCATGTGGCTATGTGTCAGCATGCTAGAGGCAGGATGGGGTAGTGAGCACCTCCCCAGGAAACAGGCAGCTACCAGGTGGCAGCAGCTTCCCGGCAGACCTGGAGCCACACTCAGGAACGGGAACCGCTCAGCTCTAGTTTCAGGAGAGCATCCCAAGCCAGGCCTATACTGCCTGTGCTACCTGGAGACCGTGGTCTGACAAGGAACCAGTTTCAGGGCATTCAGCTCCTGACCCTAACAGGTTGATTCCACTTCGAGTAGAGGGGGGGTGAAGAGAGGAAGCAGCAGGCGGTGAGGTGGCTCTAGCTGAGTCCTCTTCCCACCTTAGCATCCCTGTCTCAGGGTAGATTGTCTGCTCCTCAGCCCAGGGCCGGGCTTAGCTCGATATGTACAGCCATGGTCTGGAGCCTGGCAATTTCCTGGATAAGCAGTCTTGAAGAGCTAGGAGCCAGTAGCAAACTCAAGGTGCCTTGACTCCTCGGGTTCAGTGGGTCAATAGGCTGCGGGTGGGGCCCACTGAGGCTTGCCCTAGGTCCTTCTTGAACTCTGGGGGACAGTTTTAAAGTGGATGCTTGTGCTCCCCCCCCCCTTGTGCTAGGGCAAGAGACTGAGAGCCAGAGGGAAGAGCCTTGATCAGGGTCAGATTGGTCTTGGCAAAGGCAGAACTAAAACAGGGCCCCAGCCCCGGGCACCCTCTGCCCCTGTGCTGGGGGAGAGCTCACCCTCACTGGCCCCTGAAGTGACCTCCTTGTCTCGCCTCCCCTGACCTTTCCTGGACTTCCTAGCCCATGCTCCTCTCCCCACCCCCTTTGACTTGGCCTCCCTGCCTCCACAGGAAGCTGTACTTTGCTCAGTCCCACAAGCCTCCCTTCCACGGGCGCCTCTGTGTGGCGCCACCCGGGTGCTTGCTCAGCTCCAGCCCTGATGGGCCCACAAAAGGCTTCTTCTATGTGCCTAGTGACAAAGGTACTCGGGGCACATCCCTGTGTGGGGGAGGCTGAGGGGAGCCTCAGAGGCCTGGGCCTACCCTCAGCATTGGCTCTGGCTCCCCTCCTGCAGTGCCCAAGGCCCGCATCTCTGCCACCTTTGGCTTCAACCCTTGTGTGAACACGGGCTGTGGGAAGCCTGCGGTGCGGCCGCTGGTGGACACAGGAGCCATGGTCTTCGTGGTGTTTGGCATCATTGGACTCAACCGCACCCAGCAGATGGACAACCACGTTATCGGGGACCCGGTACGGCCACTTTGGGCAGATGTGGAAGGTCACACAGCTGCAGCAGAAACTTAAGAACAGGCACCTGTGCGTGGTCTGGCAGTCCTGTTCCCTCACATACACTCTTGACTCCTACACAGCTCCTCTAGCTGACACAGGACCTTCACAGGCCTCTGAGGGAGCACCGCTCCCTGGAGGGGGAGCACCACTCCCCCTCATTGATCTCCATGGGCCTCTGAGGGAGCCCTGAAGGGGGAGCACTGACTGGATCTCCAAGGGCCTCTGAAGGAGCACTGCTCTCCTGGAGGGGGAGCACTGACTAAGAATTACTCAGAAATATGGGTACATTTAGGGAACCACACTGGCTGCCTCCTCTTCATTGGGGGCTAGAACAGATGAGAGGAACCCTGTGTGAGACCTGTCCTCCTCTGGGGTGGGCTCCTTATGTTGACATCATTGGCCATGACTGACTAAAAGGCCTGACAGGTGGACTTACAGGGTCACTAGAGGTCACATTTGGGTTGGGCACAGACATGGCAGCCTGTGAAGGAACAAAAGGAAGATGATGTTTGTGTTTCCCGTCAGAAGGCTACTGCCCACATTCAGAGGAGGGGTGGGAGCCTGAGGAAGGGACAGGCAGGCCTGCAGGATAGAGCTGGCCAAAAGCAAGGGAGAAAGCAGTAAGTCCAGTTGAGAGGAAGAACAGAGGTGGGGACGGGGCTTCGAGGTAAGCTATTACGGGAGCAGAGGCGCCAAGGCGCCGAGCAAAGGGACTCATGGGTATCCACGTGAGGAGGTGACTTGGTGGTAACACAGGACAAGGGAGCTGCTACAGGGTCTATTCCCCCGCTGTGGGGAAGGGGAGCCTGGGACTGAGTCCGCAACTCACTGAGTGCCCGGGCCGGTGTGTCTCCTTGGGAAAGGGCAGCGTCATCTACGACAGCAGCTTTGACCTCTTCAAAGAGATCGGGCACCTGTGTCGCCTCTGCAAGGCCATCGCGGGCAACTCGGAGCTGGTGAAGCCAGGCGGGGCCCAGTGCTTGCCATCAGGTATGTGTGGTCACGGCTGAGGACCGTGTGAGGTCATGGTCTGCTTGATAGGGCTAGATAATATGTGCCTAGAGTTTGGGTGTCTGTACTGGGGTGTGCCCATAAGGCACTCACAGCTCCGTACACACGTTTTCCAAATGTTCACAGGCTTGCGGGAAAATCGGAATGCTGCAGGTGGGTGGGTGGGTGGGTGGGGTGCTGGTGAAATGTATAGGTAGGTGTGCCTGGTGGTGGGGGAGCTCTTCCAGAATGGAGGGCAAGTGGCTGGCCCAAAGGCTACTTGACGGCAGTGATACAAAATGCCACTTTCCACCTCAGTGGCTAGTATGGGTTATAGGTCTCACAGTGACAACTGTCCGGTGTTTGCAAACACACTGGAAGCTTGAGAGGCAGGTGAATATGTGCACCCAGGTGTAATGTGGGGGATTGACCGCTTTTCCCGCCACAACCTCCTCTTGCTTCTCCCTACAGGATACAGCATCTCTTCCTTCCTACAGATGTTGCACCCCGAGTGCAAGGAGCTGCCTGAGCCCAACCTGCTGCCAGGGCAGCTATCCCACGGGGCAGTGGGTGTCAAAGAGGGCCGTGTGCAGTGGATCTCCATGGCCTTCGAGTCGGTGAGCCTGGGAGCCCTGTGCTGTGTGCTTATCTTGAAGTCATGTCCCCATCCACTCCTGTCCAGACCAGAGAAAGATATCCAGGCTTTGGCCCGAGGTCATAGCTAGCAGTTGACAGTGTCAGGCACCACCCAATCCAACTGTACATCTTCATCCTTTCTAACACCTGTAGGGATAAAGGAGGGCCAGGAGACTCTCCATGTTCCCTGGCTCTGCCAAAGGAGGTACAGGAACATGTGTACACAAACATGTACATACTTATATACACAGGCTATATCTCTGACCTGGCCTCCCTGAGACCTGGCACTTTAGCCTCTCAGGCTTGACATGGTGTCCTGCTGCCTCTGAGTAGAAACCAGGGATTCATCTAGCCTTTACCTGATCTTGGTGTGGTTGACTGATGTCATGGATCAGACCCCCAGTTCCCTCTGACCTCACATTCTCCATCTACAAAACAGGATTTAAAAGCCTTTCCCTAGCTGGGCAGTAGTGGCACACACATTTAATCCCAGTACTTGGGGGGTAGAGGCAGGCAGATCTCTGAGTTCAAGGCCAACCTGGACTACAGAGTGAGTTCCAAGACAGCTAGGGATACACAGAGAAATCCTATCTTAAAAATCAATAGCAAAACAAACAAACAAACACTGGAGAGATGGCTCAGCAGTGAAGAGCACTAGCTGCTCTTTCAGAGTTCAATTCCCAGCACCCACAATCATCTATAACTGTAGTCTCATAGGATCAGATGACCCCTTCTGGTGTATAGATAGATACACATGTAGGTAAAGCATCCATGTACATAAAATAAATCTTTTTTTAACATTTTTCTTTAAAGCCTTCTCTCTTCTGGCTGTTATGGAGATAACACACTTTGCTGAGAGTCGCAGAAATAGAAACCAGGTGACAAGTTTAGGGGAGTGGCTGTTCTCAGGCCCCCGATGCAGTCTCCCATGGTCAGTGTTACTTGTAGTACAGACCGTGATGCCTCTGATCCAGGTCAGGTGGACTAGAGACCCCTAACTCAGTGAGGACAATTCCAGATTTGCCTCTTTATTTTTTGGTAAAACACTCTATAAAACTTAGTATTTATAGTAATTGGGGTTTTTGTTGTTGATACCAAAAAGGGGGCGGGGGGAGAAGGACAGAGATAACTTATGAAAGAAAAGGTTTGAGGCCGGGCGTGGTGGCGCACGCCTTTAATCCCAGCACTCGGGAGGCAGAGGCAGACGGATTTCTGAGTTCGAGGCCAGCCTGGCCTACAAAGTGAGTTCCAGGACAGCCAGGGCTACACAGAGAAACCCTGTCTCAAAAAACAAAAAAAAAGAAAAAAAAAAGAAAGAAAAGGTTTATTCTGGCTCATGGTTTCAGAGAGTTCAGTCCATTGTGAGAGGGAACAACGTGAAGTGATGAGAATGCCCCTGGTACTCCAGCCGTCTCCTCTTTTATTGCTCCTGGGTCCCCAGTCTGTGGGACGAGTCTTTCTCCCTCCCTCAATACTTTCTAGAAGCCTATAAGTTTTCCTTGCTATCTCTTGGGTGTTTCTAAATATGATGCCATTAACAATAAATATAATGTGTTACAGGTATACCCCTTGTCAACTTAACACCTAAATATATCCTTTTAAGCCAAAATCGTTTACCCCTAGTGCCCTCAAAGGCTCATGTCTGTCTCACAGTGAAAAATGGATGCTTAACAGTTCTGACATTTTTTCAAAAGACTTGCCTTCAGAGTCTCCTCAGAGACTCAAGGGAAGTTCTTAGCTGTGAGCCCCTGTAAAATCAAAAAGACAATTACAAGCTCCATGACCTATACATCTTGCATCCTACATTCATGCACACCAGCACCATATTGACGATACATGGTCCAAAACCAGCCTTTGGACTACAGCTTCAGTAGCCCCTGGTGCCCAAGTAGCTGAACTTAGGAAATCACTTCCCTGGGTGGCCCTGCTTTCAGGTGAGTGGTCATTTTCATGCACTGAAGACTACAGTGAGTGGAGTCTTAATTCCTGAGATAGGCTTAAAGCTTTTCCTACTGTCCCAGCTCAGAGTGCTTGGGTTTTCCTTAATAATGCTAATGTACATGGCAACTCTGCAGCTTTCAACTAGCTTCCTTTGTGAACAGGCTGCATATTTTCCAAATCCTTCTGTTATGTTTGTGGTTTTGTTTTGTTGATCCTCATTTTTTACTGTAAATCTGGCTAAATGCAGGTAGCATTAACCATGCCATAGCTTCAGTATTATGCTGTCTTAAAACTTCCTCAGCCAAATTAACTAATCCATCACTTTTAAATGCATCCTCTCACAATGTTTTGAGACTGACTTAATGTCATTTCCAGTTGCTGTTTGTCCTACTTAGAGCTTGTAGTGCTGCAATGAAACACCAAGACCAAAAAGGGAGTTAGGGAAGAAAGGATTTATTTGGCTTACAATGCCATATTGTTCATAATTGAAGAAAGTCAGGACAGGAACTCAAGGAGGGCAGGAACCTGGAGGCAGGAACTGATGCAGAGGCCACAGAGGTATGCTGCCTCCTGGCTTGCTCTCCATGGCTTGCTCAGCCTGTTTTCTTATAAAAGCCAAAACCACCATCTCAAGGATAGCACTGCTCTCAATGGGCTGGACCCTCCCTCATCGATCACTAATTAAGAAAATGCCCTCAGATGATTAGCCTGTGACAAGTTGACATTAAACTGTCCTGCACGCTGTTATAAAATACCCTGATAAAAGCAACTCAAGGGAGAAAGGCTTTACTTTAGTTCACAATCCCAGGTTACAGCCCATCTTAATAAGGAAGTCACAATGACAGGAGCTTGAGACATCTGGTCAACCTGCACTTGTAGTCAGGAAGCTGAGAACAATGAATGCATGTGTGCTTGTGTTCAGCTTTCCATTCTGTAAAATTAGTAGTAGTAGTAGTAGTAGTAGTAGTAGTAGTAGTAGTAGTAATGGCGTTTTCCCAGCATGCATGTCTATACACCACAAGTATTCAATGCCCACAGGGGGCAGAAGAGGGCATCCAATGCCCTGGAACTGTAGTTACAGATGGTTGTGAACCACTCTGTGGGTGCTGGAAGTCAAACCCAGCTCCTCTGCCAGAGCAGCTGGTACTCTTAACTGCCCAGCCATCTCTCCATCTCCTCAGCTCTATGCTAATACAGTTCAAACTTCTCTACTGAGGCAGTGGTGCCACCTCCAGTGAGTAAATCTTATCTCAATTAGCTCAAGCTAATCTTCCCACAGATGTGCCCCAGGTCCACCTGACATAGACAGGCCCTCACTGAGCGCTTCTTATCAGGTGTTTGTAGATTATCTCAAATTGACAATTAAAACCATCCAGTACAGGGACATAGACAAGATGTATACAATGTTTTGCTGTTGTTATTTTGCCAGAATATAACATGAATGGACTCTAGCCTAATTCCCAATAGATGAGTCTATTCTCAATTAGACTCTAGTCTAATTCTCTAGTTCCTTGCTCCCATCTGAAACATCAAACACACAGTTGTTACCATCCACATTCCTGTCTGCATTCTGGTCTTCCAAAATCCCACCAAAATGTCCCAATAAGCTCTGCTTAGAGCATTCTAGAGTTTTTCTAGCCCTTGGCTTCAAGCTCTCCCAGATTCCTCCTACAGCTTCTAGGAACCTCAGAACTGCATGGTCAGACTTAGTTCCAGCAACAACCCCACTCCTGGTACCACTTTTCTATATCGTTGGCATTTTATTACTGTGACCCAAATGATTGACTGGGAGTAGGAGGAAGAGTTTAGTCCATCACAGCCAAGGCAGTGTGTGGTGGAACAGAGTACTTCCTGCCATGGTGGGCCAGGAAGCAGGGGAAGAATGTTTACATTCTAATAGCGCGTTCCTTTTAACATTTTAATCAGTTTAGGACCCCAGCCTGTGGGATAGTGCCACTCATATCAGAAATGGGTCTTTTCCTCTCAATTGCTCTAACTCCCTAAAAATATCCTCAACATATCTAGAGACATGTCTCAACAAATCCTTGTCAATTCTAAGTCTAGTAAAGTTGACAACAGAGATTGCCCACCCCACATTTTAGCCAGTTTTCTGACATTAAAAATCATTGCCAACTGGGCATGGAGGCACACACCTTTAATACGAGCACTTGGAAGGCAGAGGCAAGTAGATTTCTGTGAGTTCGAGGCCAGCCTGGTCTAGATAGGGAATTCCTAAGCAGCCAGGGTCTCGTAGTGAGATCCTGACTCAAAAAAGAAAGAAAAGTCTATTGTCACTGTTGAGACCATCCATCTGCAAAATGTCAGTCACCAAGTTCCTGCCCTTCCTCCCAGCCCTTGGCAACCCCATGCTACTTTGTGCGTGTGCTTAACTACGCTAAGTATATCACACAAATGGAATCCAACAGATTTGTCCTTTCCATGGGCATCAAGTCCTTCAAGGTCCATCCATACTGTATATAGTGTGTGGTGGAACTGCCTTCCTTCTCTCAGGCTGGTGCCACAGTCAACTTGAAATTAGAAATGTTCTTGATCATCTCAACCATCCACCATGGCATCTTCTGCCAAGCTGACCCTCAGCGCGCACGAGTGCACGTGTATACACACACACACACCCCTATGGGTAGACATGCTGAGGCTGAGACTGTTTCATAGAAATAATTGAATGAGTCAGTGAGGCAACAGAGCAGAAAGTCCCAGATCCCTTTTAGGATGGCGCACTGTGGCCTCGCAGGCTGCCCAAGACCCTGAGTGCTGCACCCTCAGCCAAGAGGCAGGCATCTGACCAGATATGCTGAGAGCTGTGAGGAAGGCTGGCAAGGGGGGTGCTTGAGAGCCCAGAGAAGGCCCAAAAGGGATGCTCCTCAGAAGAGATGGACCCTAGCCTGTCTCAGGGTCATGTGGATGGGCTTCCTGCATAGACAGAGTGGCCCATGGGAGCATGGCGTATTCTAAGAGAATATTATGTTGAGAGAGCTCAGGGTAGTGGATGGGATGGCTCAGCACCCACATCCTCACAGGGCACCCTTCACTGGTGGCCAGTAGCTGTCTTTAGGAGATGCAGAGCAGACCCACTGGTCTCACCAGCCTGTGTCCCCTGCAGACCACGTACAAGGGCAAGTCCTCCTTCCAGACCTACTCAGACTACCTACGTTGGGAGAGCTTCCTCCGGCAGCAGCTGCAGACATTCCCCGAGGGCTCAGCCCTGCACCGAGGCTTCCAGACCTGTGAGCACTGGAAGCAAATCTTCATGGAGATCATAGGTAGGTGTGAGCCCACCCCTTCCCCAAGTCAGATGGTGGGCAACCACACAGAGGCAGCTACTCTCATTGAGAGCACAGTGTGGTCTCTCTGGGCTGCTCTTCTGTCACCCCGAGTCCTGGGTTGGAACCTTAGTCAATGGCCATGCTGGGGCCATTGGTGAGAGGCCAGAGTGTGGGTCCTCTCCTGCCTGTTGCATCTGCCCATGTGTGATCTTGAATTTGGCCACCTGGAAAGTAACACTGGGGCCAATGAGATGGCTCTGTGGATAAAAGCCCTTGCCGTGCAAGCCTGGTGGGCTGAGCCAATCCTTGAATCCCACGGTGGAAGAAAAGAACCACTGCCCAAAGTCCTCTGACCTCTACATGTGTGCTCTGGCACATGGGCACATGTGTGTATGCATACAATAATAATTTTTTTTAAGTATATCATGGCCCTTCCTAGGCCACTGCTCTCTGGGGGCATGTTTAACTCCTCAAACTCCAAATAAAATTCACCTGAGTGTAGTCCATACTGCAGCAGGGAGGCCACGTGCCTCAGGGTGGCCAAGCTGCTGTGACTGGCACTTTGTACAACGCTGGTGACCTCTGAATTGGGGGAAAGGGGAGCTTCAATCTCCTCACCCTGCAGCCCCCCTGAGCTCCCTTCTCTCCTACCTTGCAGGGGTACAGAGTGCCCTATACGGCCTGGTCCTCTCTCTGCTCATCTGTGTGGCCGCTGTGGCCGTGTTCACCACCCACGTCCTCCTTCTGCTGCCTGTGCTCCTGAGTATCCTAGGTATGTGTGCCCAGGGTGATGGTGCACCAGGGATGGCATCCGCCAGGGCACATGGCAGGAGACAGCAGGCGGGTGTGGGTATGTGGTTGGTGGAACAGTGGCCCAAGCTGGTGGGGGTGGGATCAGGTAGGAGTCTTCCCGTCCTCAAGGCAACGACTTTCTCTGAGCCTCTGGCCACCCAGTCTTAGTAAAGGCCTCATTGCAATCCTCACCCCTATCTGTCTGTGGAATCCTATAGGTGAGTGGCGTGTGGCTGTGCACGCCTCCTCCCTTCTCCCTCCTCCCTCCTCCCTCCTCCCTCCTCCCTCCCCCCTCCCCTTCTCTATGCCACTGAGTGCCAGCATCCCTCTTGACTCCAAATGTCTCCATTCCCCAGGGACCCTCTAGGACCACATGGGTGGGAAAAGGTCTAGGCTATATACCCTTGCCGTCCCTCTTACAGGCATCGTCTGCCTCGTGGTGACCATCATGTACTGGAGTGGCTGGGAGATGGGTGCTGTGGAGGCCATCTCCCTGTCTATCCTGGTTGGCTCCTCTGTGGATTACTGTGTCCATCTAGTAGAAGGCTACCTGCTGGCTGGGGAGAACCTACCCCCACAGCAGGCTGAGGTAAGCAGCCTCATGTATGCCTGACCCCTGACTCAGCTCCCACCTTGGGACAATGGGAGGGCCCATAAGGATAGGTGGACACCCCCATAGTGACCACCCAGGCAAGCCGTGTCCTAGGAGCTGTCCTCAAGACTGTAGTGTCTCAATCCTCAGCCCTAGGTGCACGCGTGTTTTTCTAGTCACAGACCACAGCCAAAGCTTGCTGTGGAGCTAAGGAGGGGGTTGGGGGCAGAGTTGTTCTAATTAAATACCTATTGCCGTGATAAAGTAACCCCGACAAAAAGCAGTTCAAATGAAGAAGGGTTTGTTTGACTTATAATTCCACTTTGTAGCCGATCATTATGGACAGATCAAGGCAAAAGCCTCAGATGTCTAGCCACATCCGTCTTCAGTGTGGAGCAGAGAGCGATTGAATGCATGCTATCTTGCTTGTTCACTGCTCACTCACTCACTCACTTTCTTGCTTCCATTCAGCTTGACTAATCCACCGCCACACAGTTCACAATCCCCTGCCTAGGGAATGGTACCACCCATGTTAGGCTGTGTCCCCCACAACCCAACCCAATGTGGACAGCTCCTCGCTGAGATCCTTCTCTCAGGTGATTCTGGGTTGTGTCAAGGTAACAACTAAAGCTAACATCCGCAGTTTCATTTTTTTTCCCCAGTTTGATGTGAAGACTTATAAAATTAAGACTGACGAAAATCAAGTCATCAACACTTTTTTTTTCTTTTTCTGAGACAGGGTTTCTCTGTGTAGTCTTGGCTGTCCTGGAACTCACTCTGTAGACCAAGTCATCTACACTTTTTGGTTAGAAGGATAGAGTAACTCCAGTCGGAGCTCCCATTTTTGAGGACCCACCATGCATACCCTCCTGTCCTAAGGCCTATCAGCATGGGATGGGAGCCTCTCGGGCAGAGCCAGCCTGGGGCAGCAGTATACGCTGGCGTACCCCCACAGTCAAGCCTCAGACCTGTTGTCAGCCCTAGCTCTCTCTCTCTCTCCTGTCTCAGGATCCCAGCTCGCAGCGCCAGTGGAGGACCTTGGAGGCCGTCAGGCATGTGGGCGTGGCCATCGTGTCCAGTGCGCTCACCACCGTCATCGCCACCGTCCCACTCTTCTTCTGCATCATCGCCCCGTTTGCCAAGTTCGGGAAGATCGTGGCACTCAACACGGGCGTGTCCATCCTCTACACTCTCACCGTCAGCACCGCCCTACTGGGCATCATGGCCCCTGGTTCCTTCACCCGGACCAGGACTTCCTTCCTCAAGGCCCTGGGTGCCGTGCTGCTGGCAGGAGCCCTAGGGCTGGGTGCCTGTCTTGTGCTCCTGCGCAGTGGCTACAAGATCCCCCTGCCCAGCGGGGCCACGCTATAGCCCTGTGCTTGCGTCCAGACTCACGCACCTTGCCCTGCAGCAGGGGATGAGGGGATCTCAGACCCAGGGGCTCTCTGTTTTCTGGCAGAGTTCCAACTAGCTCCCCTCACAGGCTTCGTGGAACTGGGACCCAGCGCTGTGGGGCCACACTACCTTCAGCACAGCTCATACTGGAAGTAAAGTCAGATACCCCTATACTATCTGGGCCCCCTCCTCCCATTCCTGGTCACCACCAAGCAGGTGGCTTCCTACCGGGGTCTCCTCTCACACTGCTTCAGTGTTCGTGACTTGCTTGGGTGGGCTTTTCAAGACCAACCATTCTACAGAGGTGGAATCTAAGGCACCAGGAGGCAGGGACTGCCCTGTGCTGGATCAGGGCAGAGCCAGAGTTGCCTCAAAGCACAAGTCTCCCTGGGCCTTTGCAGGAAGAGCACAGCAGATCCAGGACAGGGGGCCCACCCAACTCCCAGCTCTATGCAGCCAGTGCTTGGTGACCCTGCTGTGGGCCAGGCCAGCAGAGATAGCGGCACTTCTTGGGATCATGCATGTCCTAGCCCAAACCCCAGCCTCCGGGGCACCTCAAAATCCTTCCCTGGAGTCGTGGTTCAACTATCCCTACAGATCCAAACCTCGGCGCCCCCACCTGACTGAGAGTGGATGACTGGTGTGTGGCGGGGTGCTGCGCACAAATGGGGAGGAGCTGGCTGTGCCTGCCGCCTGCTTGTGGCAGATGGTCCCTATTAAAGTGAGACGAAACTGCAGACCGCTGCTATTAACACAAGCATTTTCAGCCTCGCTGGCTCCATCATGTCCTTAAAATTGAAATAACTAAGTGTTCACATGCAGCCTGACACAGAGGGTGACATCAGACCTGGGTACAAGGTGTCCAGTACAGAGATGGGAGCACTTGGGCTCATTGTGAGGCCAGGGCCTCCCAGTGGGAAGTGGGTGGGACCCAGGAGATGTTTGTGCCTTTATGAAGTCCATCCGGACCCACAGTCGGGCATTTTTGAAAGCTTGGCATTGTGACAGCCACTGGACTTCTTCCTGGGTGTAGACGTTGTACCTTTTGGGTCTAATAAAGCTGGACATAGACAGAACAGGACAGTTCAGGGAATCAGGACAGATCCCTGAGGGTGAGAAAGGAATCCAGGGGGGGTCTACACACCAGCTCACGTGATCACCAATAGATGTGAAAGGGGAGGCTGGGTGCAAGATAGAGACCACTGTATCCTTGCCTAGTTATGCCTGGTGTGGCATGGTGCCCAGTGTTTGTTGAGGAAATATCAAACCTTTAGACCCACCATCCACGGTGAAGAAATGAAGCGATCAGGCGGGTACTGGCTGGCATGTGACACAACAGACGCTCTTCTTGGAGTTGGTATTCATTCCCTGAGGCACCATGATGGCACCACAGATGTCTGCAGCAGAAGACCCTCATCTCTGACAGCAGGGCTGTTCCCTCTGGGAATCCAAAGAGGGGATCTGATCCAGGCCCGCTAGCTGCTGGGCATCTGCTGGTCTCCGTGTGTCTGTCATTTCATGTCCGCATTCCTCTAAGTGGGACATCTGTCATGCTGGAGTTGGCCCCACCCTAATGACTTCATCTTAACCTGGTTGGCTGTAGAGACTCTGCTCCCCACATAAGTTCCTGTCCCTGGGGAATAGGCATTAGGATAGCAGCATACCTGGGAGGCAGGGTCATCACACACACGGGAGTAAGCTCAATTGGAGACAGGGTTTCTCTGTGTAGTCTTGGCTGTCCTGGAACCCGCTCTATAGAGCAGGCTGACCTCAAACTCAGAGGTCCATCTGCCTCTGTGCTGGGATTGAAGGCGTGTGTCACCGTGCCAGGGAGGAATCCGTTCTTTTTCTAATCATCAGGTGTAGATGCATACAAGGGAGCTGAAGCCTGAACAATGGTTTTTCCTGGACCCTGAGCCCAACCTGGAGCCCAGGTGTGTTCTAAAAGCACATCCTCAACCACCAGAAAAACCTTTCACAAAGGCAGACAGTGTTGCTAGAGAGTTTGGAGGCTGTAATCAGACCACGGAGCCTACTCTGGAACTCCTGAAGCAAGTTCTTGCATCTGCCTAACACACTCCTCACTTGGTAACGCTGGAGCCCTGGGAGGCTTGTCACTGAGAGGAAGGTCTCAGGAAGCAGGCTGGCTCTGACGCAGGGCTTCAGGATCCCCTTGTGTACAGGGTCCATGAAACTGGCCACAACGTGGAGTGTTGAGAGGTTAAGAGAGTTGGGGAGGGGCCTGGCAGATTGACAGCATATCTCAGGATCGATGTCTGCAAGCTCTTGTGCTGAGATCTTCTCAGTAACTCGGTTTAATGTGGAGCTGGGTCGTTTGCATGCTGTCCACATGATGCTTGACTCAGGGAGGTCTCTGCCTGGTCCAGTTAAAGGCAGACCTCTACCTTTGCAGAGAGCTCGAGGGGGGTAGGAGGGCAGAGGATGGAGGAGACAGACTCAGGCTCACTAGCTTCTGCGAGACTCTGTGACCCGTGGGACTCCCGTCAGTTTACAGATGATGAGTCTGGTTATCAGAGAGGGCAAGTGAATGTGCACCCTGGCCTCTGGCCACGCTCACTGTCTCTCTCCTACAAAGATGGCATTCTGAACACCCAAATTGTATCTTCTCAGTCCCACTTCCCTGGCTGCCTTCCTTCTTGAAGGGGCTGTGTGATGGCTGATAGACTTAGTTCCCACCTGGGCCTCCCTGGGGCAGGAACAGGCCTGGAAAAAGGAGGTGGTGACAGTTTGGGTGCCCTAGGAAACTTGGGCCACACAGCTGTCTGCCTCTTTAATCCCCTTCATCTTTCCCATAACTGTTGGCACCACCGGGTCCCAGAGGCACCAACTTCTGTGAATAGAAGCTTGACCTTCCTTTGACGACGATGTGGGCTGCAGTCTTAATGAGCTTCACTGAGCTTAATTAGATCTCTGTTCACTTGAGCTCAGCAACCAGTCCGGGGACCCCAGGATGTGCAGGCGTCGGCAGGCCAAGGTGACAGTCCTCCGAGTGGAGGAGGAGCCAAGGGCGTGAGTGGGGTCTGAGTGAATGAAAACCCTTCACCAACCAAGGATCCCGTGGCCCCGCTTTCCCACTGAGACCAGATGTCAATGGCAGCTGCTTTTTGGGGGTACCTATTCTGCTTTTAAGGGGTGCCCCCTGCCCTTTTGAAAATCTCCAGTGTGCCTCAAGAAAGTGTCTTTGTCGTGTTCCAATAAGGAAGCTGCAGCCAGAGACGTGTTTCTATCCACCCTAGCTGACCACAGCTATGAGATGAACAGAACTGTGCCCACCTCCACATCTGCCAAAAGATACTGTGTTCTGTTCTGGGGAGAGTGGGGGTGCAGAGCATGATATTCCAAACAGAGGCCACTCTCTATCTGGCTGGTAGATTTAAAAGTTTTGTGGTGAGGCTGTGGGAAAGCAGGTTTTCGGGTATCGCCTGTTGGAGTGTTCAGCCATGCAGAACAGTTTGTCAGTAGCAGAATTATAGCCACACCTCCCTTTGGATTCAGCACCCCTGTCCTGCAAATTGAAGGGTAAACTTAACCCTGGCATAGTGCTGAAGGTGTGCATTGAAGACCAGTCTGGCTTATCCAAGAACCAGAGACCCACACATCCAATTGCATCAGCACAGGGACAGGGAAGTGATCTATGTAGGTCTGTGCTCTGCAGCTGAAAATGAATGAGGGTGCTTCCTTGGTCAGGGGATGGTAAAACTACCAACAAAGATTAAACGAGAGAGAGAGAGAGAGAGAGAGAGAGAGAGAGAGAGAGAGAGAGAGAAGGTTTGTAAAACTATGCAGCTTATGTGTTTGAAAACTACCCAAGCAGGTGTGAACCTGTGCACATTTCTGTTTGCATGTGCATTAAATAATTCTGGAGAGCAGTACAAGGAGAAACCGCAACAGTGGTTACCTGTGTTTGCCAGGAGGCGGATGCTACTTGGAGGCAGAAACCTCACCATAAATCTCTGTGCGCTCAGGTTTTCTGACTGCAGGAATCGATCACAGAGATGATTTTCTTGTAAAGAGAGGGGTGGCTGACGCTGGCTTCTTGGGAAACTAACTCCAGCTTCAGGAGGAAGGAGAGAAAGAGTCTCCCCAAAAGGCCCTAACAAACACAAGCTGATGTTTGCTACATCTGATACCCTTCCAGGAGCTGCTAGTGGCAATGCCCGGTACCCTGCCACCTTCTCCAAGCAAGGTCAGGGCTGGAACTAGAGAGGCTGGAGTGGTCAAAGATGGTGGCCTGATACAGCCCCTGGCCCAGGTATAGATGACTGAGCAAGGAGAGGCTCAGATCGGGCAGCCCTGGGTAGCAGGTCAGCTGGGCTCATTGCCCCCTGAATGTTCTCACAATGTCACCCTCATTCTGCTTCTGCTGGCCTTGTGTCCAAGCAAGTCACACATTCTGTCTTCACCTGCTTGCTCATCCGTTAAATAGAATAATACCCACTGAGCATGGCCTTTGTGTTTCAATAAGATGATGTTTGCCCAAGCGTTAGCCACGGTAATACCTGTCATGCCATCCTCCCTGCCGTCTCTCTTATCAGACAGGTCTCTCCCAACCCTGGATAGACGGATGTGCTTAGCATTCCGAAGCTCTTCGGTAAGCAGGAGCTACCCTCCCTGCAGCTGTCCCTCTGACTGGGGTGGAATATGCTTCCTTGTCCTATGGACAATAAGCCTGCCTGTGGAACCCATACTATTCAGTGGGATACGGTAAGCAGGAAACGGTAAAGTCTTGAAATACTGCTGGTGCTCTGTGTTCTTGTCTTTCTGAGTTAAAGGACATGGTCCCCAACCTTACTGGCTCCAGGAAGCTGAGAAGCCTGTGTGACCAGCCTGACCCCATCTCTGGCCTGCAGCCAAGCCATGATCAAGCAGCTATCAGACTCCCTGCTGACAATAAATGATTAATATTAGAAGACCCTGTGTTTGGGGATGTTTGTTATGCAGCAGTATGGCAGCAATAACTGACTGAAGCACTGCCTGGGGCCTCTAGAGCTAAGCTGAGGGTTCCTCAGGGCTCTGCAGGCTCTCCCCAATCATGCCCCCATTATCATCTGAAGCCACACCCTCTGCTTTGGCTCCCAGGCCTCTACAACCAAACTTCACCCCTAACATGTGCAGTGCTATGACTCATTCCCAGCCTTTCCACAGCTGTCCTCATCTTGAACACACTGCACTGTGCGGTGCCTTCTTGCCCTGAAGGAGTCAGCTTCCCCTCAGAAGCCTTTGTGGGGACCCCAAGTGTGGGTTAGTCACCACATAGAACCTCACTGATTTCCCCTTGCGATGTTTGTAATGGCTGCTACTTGGCTGTCTACCCCAGTGGTTGAGGGAGTGCTCCATACAGGCAAAGGATGGATATCTAAGCTCTTGCGTGATGTGATCCTTGGAGCAGTAGCTGGGAGCTTCCATCTGACCCTCAAGCAGGAAACAAAGAAAACCAGATGAAGTCTGACATGGACTTTTGAAACCTCAAAACCTACCTCTAGTGATATACCTCCTTCCACGAGGCCACACCTCCTAATCCTTACTAAATAGCCTACTAACTGGCAACTAAGCATTCAAATATGTGAGCCTCTGGGCTCGCTCAGACCACCACAGGGACAGGGCAAGGTTTCGGGGTAGAAGGTATCATGGTGCCTTTACCCCACCCTTCCACCACCCTCTACCTTCTTTTTGTTTTTTCAGTTTGCAGCTATTTATCACCAGGTTGGCTTTAAACTGCCGACGTATCTAAGGACAACCTTGGACATCTGATCCTCCCTTTGTCTCCTGGGTGCCAGCATCACAGGCTTGAATCACCCTCCCTTTGTCTCCTGGGTGCCAGCATCACAGGCTTGAATCACCATGCCCAGCTTCTTGTGTTGACTCCTGAAGGGCTCAAGAATGTTTCAACACTGCTGGATCCTGGAGGCACAACCATTTGGCTCCTAGCTTCAGTGCTTTGACCTTGTCTCTGAGACTTGTATATCTGTTCTTTCTTGTGCCTAACAAACCACTTCAAAGTCTACTGGCTTAAAACAGCTACCCTGGGCTAAAGCAATGGCCCCGCAGTTAAAATCACTTGCTGATCTTACCAAAGGGCACAAGTTGGACTCCCAGTACCCATGCTGGGCAATTCACAACCATCTACAGCTTCACTTCTTTTTTTTTTTATTATTATATGTAAGTACACTGTAGTTGTCCTCAGACACTCCAGAAGAGGGCGCCAGATCTCGTTACGGATGGTTGTGAGCCACCATGTGGATGCTGGGATTTGAACGTATCACCTTCGGAAGAGCAGTCGGGTGCTCTTCCCCGCTGAGCCATCTCACCAGCCCTACAGCTTCACTTCTTGAGGACCCAACACCTTTTGCCTCTGAGGGCACTGCACACACATGCACATACATAAAAATGTATTCTCTCTCTCTCTCTCTCTCTTTCTCTCTCTCTCTCTCTCTCTCTCTCTCTCTCTCTCTCTCTCTCTCTCTCACACACACACACACACACACACACACCACATCACTTAAAAAACAATAAAAATAATCTTTACAAAAAGTCATGTGTAGCCAAGCAGTGGTGGCAGATACCTTCAATCCTAGCTCTTGGGAGGCAGAGTCAGGTGGATTTCTGAATTCTACAGAGTGAGTTCCAGGACATCCAGGGATACACAGAGAAACTCTGTCTCAAACAAACAAACAAACTAACTAACTAACAAAGTCATGTTTATCTCATGATTCTAGTACCGCATAGGGGCTCTTCTGGGCCCCTCTAGGTGGTTTTGTTACCCTAGTGGGACTCTTTCATAAATCTGCATTAAGCTACATGTTAGATGGGTCACTGTATTTTGGGAGATTGGAGAGTTGGCTAGCTTTGGACTGAAAGATGGGCCACAAGGCCGTAGGTCATCCAGCATCCAGCAGCTCAGCCTTGTTCATAGTGCCATGTTCCCAGAGAGTATGGGAATGTACACACAGCTCCCTTTTATGAGCTGAGCATTCCCCCAAATGATATATTGAAATCCTGACCTGTGATATATTAGTGCGTGACCTCCTTTGGAAGCAGACCCCTTACAGATTGAACCAAATTAAAGTGAGGTCATTAGGGTAGACTCTGTTTCTAATCAAGGATAACTGGTACAGAGGTCTGAACTGTGCCCTAGCCCAGCCCAAAATTCACATACTTAGGCCCTAATCCTGGATGTTCGTGTGTGATTTCCTTGGAGACGGGGGCTTCAGTGAGGGGGTGAAATGGAACAAGGCTGACACATGGGCTCTGACCCAGTCTGGCTGCTGTCCTTACAGGTAAAAAGATATCCGTGTGCTGATATCAAGAGCGTACAGAGCATGCAGGGCTGACCACGGAGGACACAGGGTGAAGGTGCCATCTGCAAGCCAAGCAGAGGGGCTTTGGCAGGACCAGTGCTCCCAGAACCCCGTCATCAGTGTCTGTTGTTGAAGCTCCATCCTGTGTGATGTTGTTATGGAAGAAAAAGAGTACAGTTGACGCCCTATGAAGTGACATCTGGGACTGGGTGCGGTGGCTCAATGACACACAAGTGTGAGAACCTGAGTTCAGATTCCCAGACCCCATGTTGTCGGGAGTTTATGAAGCTAATGGTCTACAGAGAGACAAGATAGGGACAGAAAAACCTACAGATACTCACAGGGGTAGCTGGACCAGCATTCGCAGTGAAGAACGAATGGAGTACCCCATCTCGGCAGGGTGGAATGACAGGACCAATGCTAGAGGCTGTCCTCAACTACAAAGGCACTGTGGCACACATACACACATGCATTCACACACATGCGTGTGCACCCTCACACACACAGAGGGGGCTGCTTGATGAGGGAATCTGAGTTTAAACGCACATAGAAAATGTGGCCATTGCAGGTAAGGTTTAGGACCAGAGCTGTGTATCTTCATGACAAAGGACACCTATAAACTACAAAGCACCTGAAACTGGGAACAACCAAGGATGGGGTCCACAGGCTTCACCAGGCCATGGGCCACTGCCATCCCACTCTCCTGTCTCAGAACTGTAAGATCTCACATGTCCTCTTTGGTAGGGTAGCTCGACAACCAAAGCACCAGCATTCTTTCTGCTGCAGAAGGGATGCTTGCATCTGACCCAGGCCTGGCGTCAAGTCCAGGCAGACCAGCAAGTGGGATCTGTCGGGTCAGATGCTAGTGGAGGGATGCTCTCTATCCATCCTACCAAAGGAATTGAAGAGTCCTCCACCGCTGCAATAGATGGCAGATTTAGATTCTGTGGGAGAGACGAAAGCATCCTGTGGTTCACAATCAACCACTCCCAGGGCTTCATCTGTTGAACAGGGCAAGGGTACACCCCGCACCGTGTTGTCGCCACCAGGTCTCAGTAGGGCATGTGGCACAGAGGCCACGGTGCGATGATTTGTTGGAGTCAGTATTTTTTTTTTTTAGCAAAAATCTTTATTCAAACTTTAACTGTGATTTCCAGAAGAGTGCTAGCATGAAGCAGAAATTCAAAGACTAATGAATTCCAGCTGGCTTGGCATCGAGGTCCCTGCCTGCCCACAGGGTCCCACCTGATGCTACCGCCTATCCGCAGGTGCCCAGTCCACAGGAAGAAAGCTGCCTCTGACGGCAACAGCCTCATTCCTATGACGGCTGCTGTGGAAAACCCACAGGCCATCAGTCGGTCTGAGCTTCCTCATCGCAGGAATCTGCTTCACGGGCAATGCTCCTGCCTCCTGGTCCAGACAGAGGCAGTGACCCCTAGTGAGTAGAGCATTGCGCCTGCCACTCTGAAGCAGGCAGAAGCAGCTAAGAGGCAGGTCAGCCCTGTTCTACTCTACCCTCCTGGCCGAGCTGTCACTAGTCTGGAGGCAGAGGCGTATGGCAGGCTTGCAAGCGCTCGCCAGAATCCCTTTCTTGCCCTAATTATTTCAAACACTCGAAGGCTCTCGAGTAGCTGCAGGTCACAAGTTCAAAAGCACAAGAGAGATGGCCAAGCTTCATGTCAGAGAAAAGCCAGGGGAGTAACGACACCCACACTCACATGGGTCAACCCCAAAACCCAATTTATGAAATAAAAATCTGGTGTGACATTCAACTAAATTAACAATTTATAGATAATTCACAATGCTCATATCATTAAGCAAATGCACTTTAAATTGATTTCAAATTACCAGGCTAATGATTTCCCTCAGGACCAGTCTCCTCCAGCCCCCAGCATGGTGTTTCTAATAAGAGGTAGGTGTGTGATAACAGCCTCTTTATTCCATAATTGAAGCCATAATTGAACTCGAGGTCACATCCAAGGGCCCTATTGATCCTCACAGAGAGGGAAAGTGCTGACAGTGGCCATCCTTGGGCCAGTGGGGCTATCCAGGCCACAGAGACTCCTGCAGTTGCAGCAGATTTGAAAGCATTTCCTGTCTGACCTGCAGGTAACCTGGATGGCTGATAGGAAAGTTAAAAACCCTTGAGACAGAGTGTTTCCAAACCCAGGTTCAGAGCATTCCAAGATGGGTAGAGAACCTACGGGACCCTCCAGTGTAGACAATTCACATGATCCCAGGGTAAGTATTACATCCTTATCATGACTCCCTCTCTGCCTCTCCCAGAGCCATGCTATACCTTGAGTCCTTTAACTCTAACCTCAGCCCAGCCAAGAGCTCCGTGGGTGTCAACGAAGAAAGACAGAGTGTAACATCTAGCATGCTGCTAGCCCTGGGTCCGAGAGCATCGTCTGCCCATCTGAAGAGAACTCAGAAGCTTCACTTTATTCTGCACTAGCCTTTTAGATATTTTGAATTCAAATCTTTTTTTCTCCAAAGAGTAAATGAGGGCGGGGGAGTGAGAGGAGAAGCAGCAGCAGAGAGGGAGAAAAGAGGCCAGAGGAGAGGAAGGGGGTGGGGAAGCCAGAAACCCAGTGAGGAAAATGAATGAGACGAGAAAGGGAGACAGACATGTGGCACACAGAAGAAGCAGAGACAGCAGCAGGAAGTACAGAGGCATGCAGACAGACACACAGATATACACCTATATGGACAGACACACTCATATATAGATAAACACACCTATGGACAAGATACATAGATTAGTACTTCTCAACCTTCCTAATGTTGTGACCCTGCAATACAGTTCCTCATGTTGTGGTGACCCTCCAAACATAAGATTAGTTCATTACCACTTCATAACTATAATTTTGATACTGTTATGAATCATAATATAAATATCTGATGAGCAGGATATCTGCTATGTAGCCTCTGTGGGAGTTGCAACCAAGGTTGAGGACCACTGATACAGACATAGCACATACACAGACCTATGAACACTCACAGACATACAGAGAGAGGGAGAGAGAGAGAGAGAGAGAGAGAGAGGAACACACACAGACATACAGAGAGAGGGAGAGAGAGAGAGATGAACACACACAGACATACAGAGAGAGGAAGAGAGAGGGAGAGAGAGAGAGAGAGAGAGAGAGAGAGAGATGGACAGATCGGTTTCACAGAAAAGTAACTACAGAGTTGAAAACCTCATGACTCCAGAGTCAGAATGTATAGTCATCAGAATAATGTAGACAGAGCCTTCACGGATAGATCAATGCTGAGGACGGCGTGAAATGTCCCATGTGTGTCCTTGCAATTATTGTGCTATGGCACAGATACAGCTTACGCCTTAGACTTAACCTAAACTCAGAGGCTGGGCTATGGCTTAGTAATGAGTTAGTAAGAGCACTTGCAAGTGTGAGAACCAGACTCAGTAGCTAGTCATGGCCTCATGCACACTGTCACCCCAGTGCTGGTAGGGTCAGGAGTGGAGACAGGAGGAACACCGGGCTTGATGCTGACAGGCAAACTCCAGGTTCAGTGACAGACTTTATCTCAAGGGAAGAAGATGGAAACTGATAGATACTCAGTGCCTGCCTCTGAAGGGTCCTTGTGTGCACACAAAGGGATGTGTGAATGCACACACACACACACACACACACACACACACACACACACACACTTTCCTAAGCACACTGCAACAGCAGGTGATACATCGCCCATGGATCTCATAAGACTTGGAGAGAACTGAAAAGAGAAGTAAAAGTGTTTGCTCATTTCTCTGCCTTTGTCCCCACCTTGTTTTTGGAGCATGACACTCCCTGCAGATTTTAAGTTGTCTTTTGAATGTCCGGGTGGCTGTGGGGGTAGAGACCAAGCCCTGCTTGGCTGGATTCTTCTTTCAGTCAAGTTCTAACCCAGAATGTGGAAGATGAGGAGGGAGCTATTCACTCTGAACTATGTATCATCTCATTCAGATTCCGTTACAGACCAGGTCATGTCAGTGATAGAGGAGAAGGAAGGTTCATGGAGAGAATGTCTCTGTTCCAGGCAGAGGTTAGCTGGGAAATCATCTAATCGATATTGATCAGTAAAATACCCCAGAAAACTCTCAGGCCACAATTATCCAGACGGAGACTTCGGAACATCTTCTCCCCTGGTCAGGAGATGGGGGAAAGGCCAAGCCAGAGAGGAGAAATTAATTTTTTTAATGACTGTAAATAAATGTGATCAATTTGAAAACAAATATCTGTGACATGACCAAGCCACCCCAGTCCTGAATACATATATGGCACATCTGTGTGTTGTTTTTCCCATCCAAAAAAAAAAGTACAAAAACATTCTTAATTCTCTCTTCCAAATGGCTCACACTGGAGACAACCCCGCTGTCTATCAATGATGGCGCAAATAAATTACTGTGTGCTTATCACACGCAAAAGTGCTATCCATCAACAAAAAATAAACACTGGTACACAACATACCAGAACTGAAGATCGAAGGAAGGAAGCGAAGCTGGGTGTGACCACCCAGTGCCCAGGGCAAGGCCCAGGCACAGTAGGAAATGGAATGGGGCGTTTCAGCACGTCGGACAGAGGTCGTCTGGGGACGCCCGTGGGCACGATTATTCAGCACCGTGGACAGAGACCCCGCTCATTATCTGGCTGTGGAAACTGGCCAGGTCAAGTTTGCAGAGAGCAGTCTTTCCACTGTTGGCTGTTTACACACAGCGCTGCTGTTTCCAGCTTTTTATAACAAATTAAACTCTGACAGTGTTGAAAATGTATGTGTAATGAGAAGATTGTCTTGGAAAACACCCAAATCTACCTCCCACTGCCATCTTCTTCCTCCAATCCAAGTCTCTCCCTGAGCTCCTGCATGTCAGAAAATGCTCTGGTAAATTGTGTCCCTGGTAGCTGGAACTATCGGAGTACATGCAAAAAGAACAGGACCCTTAGGGCTCACCTTATTTCCCACTCAAGAATACTTTCTGGGAGAGTGAAAGGAGAAGCTGTTTTAGATCTTAACTTTAAATTTTGACAGTGGGCTGAAAAGATGGCTCTGTGGTTAAGAGCACATATGTATTGATCCTGCTGAGAACCTGAGTTTCGTTTCCAGCACCCACACCCTGCATCTCAGAACCTCCTGTAACTTCACTTCCAGGGAATCCAACACTCTTCTGGATTCTGATGGTGCACACACACAAACACACAATGCAGGTATACGCACTTGCACAAACACAATGCACATGAACACATACAGGTGCGCACACACACACATATCATCAATTCACACACTGATCTCCTTAACCAATTTTTAAATATTAATTTTATTTTATGTGTATGTGTCTTTTGCTTGTGTGTGTGTATGTGTACCTCATGTGTATAGTGCCCACAGAGGACAGAAGAGGGTGTTAGATCCCTTGGAACTGGAGTTACAGATGGTTGTGTGTGGGTGCTGGGAATTGACCCTGGGTCCTCTGGAAGAGCCGCCAGCGCTCTTAACCACTGAAGAATCCCTCCAGACTCAACACATTGAACTCTTATTGAAAGTCTACTGTGTGCTAGGCTCTGGAAATACAGTGGCCAGCCAACAAGCTCTCCTACTCACAAGAAGCTTACCTTCCAGGAAGGGTGGGAACACAGACATAAGCAAAGCTGGAATCGTCTCAGTTTGTGGAAACTAAAAACTTAAGTGTCTTGGGTGGGAGTCACTGTTTGGATAGCCAGAGACAACTATTATCAGGTGATGTCTCAAATGAGATCTAATCAATGAGAAGAGCCAGACGTGCAGGAATCTAGCCAAAATGCATCCAAAGGGTACAGCCACCAGGGCTGAAGTGGTCGCAAATGCTGTGCAAGCAGAGTAAGGGAAGGCAGTCATTTGGAGTGGGCAGGATGAAGGGAAGGCATGGAGGAAGTAAGGCTGGGATGTGGCGGGCTTGAGGGCCAGAAGCCTTTATGTCTCTCTGAGGAGAGTGTCTCACCAAAGCCAGTGGGAAGTGTGGGCTTAGGGCGTTGGGGTGCCAATCAGGAGACTCTGTTATGCGTGAACAAAAGTGCCTGCATGTATTTACAACGTGGATGAGCGGGAGACACTCAGTCTGTAGGTATTTGCTGCGTCAGATCCCTAGGCCCACATGCAAAAGCTTAACACGTACACGCAATCCTAGCATTGGGGAAGCAAAGGCACAGGGACCCCTGCGACCTGCTGGTCGGCCAATCTAGCCTGGCAAGCTACAGGCTAGTGAGAAACCCTGCCTCATAAAACGAGGTGAAGGGGCTGGGGAGATGGATCAGAGTTTGAACACTTGCTGTTCTTGCAAAGGACCCGAGTTCAGTCCCCAACGTTCAGTCAGGCGGCTTGCAACCATCTGTAATTCCAGCTACAGAGAATCTGATTTCCTCTTTGGGCCTTTGTAAATGCCCCACACATGTGGCATCCGTTCACACCAACCACACACTTATGCACACACAGACACACACACACACACAGCATAAGTGAAAAAAATTAAATCTGTTTTTAAATGTGAAAAACACTAGCTTCTACATGCACACACAGTCACATGTATCTACACACACACATAAACACATACAAAATAAACATGGGTACCACTTTGCGGCCACAGGACTGGGAAAACCACAGTTGGCAAGCCCGTGTCAACTACAAAACAAGGGATTTGTTTGGACCTTATGATCCTCCAGTTGCAGCATCTGTAAGTCCAAAAGTGGCTCCTGACCCTACATTTTGCCTATAGTTGGCTTTCATACCCATGTTTCTCTTGGGTTCCTAAAACTCTCAAGAATAAGCTTTGGGGCTGGTGAGATGGCTCAGCGGGTAAGAGCACCCGACTGCTCTTCCGAAGGTGATAAGTTCAAATCCCAGCATCCACATGGTGGCTCACAACCATCCGTAACGAGATCTGGCGCCCTCTTCTGGAGTGTCTGAAGACAGCTACAGTGTATTTACATATAATAAATAAAATAAATCTTTAAAAAAAAAGAATAAGCTTTATGTTTTGTGCCCATTCACTATCACAGATTGGCTGTAAAATGTCTATGTTTAATCACTTGGTCCTCAGCCAGTGCCACTGTTCAGGGGGTCATGGAACCTTGGGGTGTGTGGCTTAGTTGTAGGAAGCATATCTCTGAGCTGGGCCTTGAGGTTAACAGCCAGGTCCCACTTTGCGTCCTGTCTGTACTTCCTGATCCACCAAGATATGAGCAAGCTGTCTCACACTCTAGCTGCCATGACAGGCAGCCACCCCCATGGCTACATCTCCCCCACCAGAATGGACTATACATTTAACTGAGAACCAAAATAATACCTCCATCCTTGTCAGGGGCAAGACTGCAGAGACAAGAAAAATTACTAACACGGTGTTCTAGAACAGTGTTTTGCAGGCGGGGACAAAGAATCCTGGAGGCCACATGCAAATGTTCCCAAGATTTCTGCTGCTTCAGCTACAGGGTGCTGAATGAGGGTCCATTATAGTGTGCCCAGACACACTGAAGCAGAGGGCACTGACAGTCTTCCTGCCTCACTCTCCAGATGTCCTCGTCCTCTCCCCCCAACCCCTCCCAATCCTTCTCAGGTCCGGGCTGGGGGCTGGCCTGCAGAGTCCTGGCCATCACCAGCAGGCCTGACAGGACTGGAAAGTTGTTCCTGCCCCAGGGATAGCCTTTGTTTCTTTCAAGGCCATTGTCAGAGCTCCTCACACAGGCTCTTCCTCTGTAATTGTTGTCTTGGCTCATTAGCATGGAGAAGGGGAGGAGGACACTGTCGGCTTTCCCTGAGAGTACTCATCCAGAATGTGTTCCCTGCCAGGCTCCTGGGTGTGGAAGGATGATGTTTGTTATGGAAATTAGCACTGGCCCATACATATAAATCTACTGCAGACCATCTTACAGGTTCAGTCCTCCCTGAGCTGCACGAGAGGAGGCAGAGTCAATGCTGGGCTGCAGGCACTGAGGTCTCCATCTCTGAACTGGCAAGGCATGAATCTTGGTGACCAGAAGAGCCCAGGTCACCCAGGGTCAGGAGAGTTTATTGTGTGCCTTGTACTGTAATTGGGTTGTACTTCTGGTCTCATTTAAAACTTTTATTTGTGTGTGTCTGGGTATACGGGGGTGGGGGGGGTGGGGGGGTGGCGTAATCTGTGGAGAGCAGAAGAGGGAACCAGATCCCCTGAAGATGGAGGTACAGATGGTTGTGAGGCCTGTGGTAGCTAGTTTTATGTCAACATGATACAAGCTATAGTCATTTGAAGAGAAGGAACTTCAGTTGAAAAAAATGGCCCCGCAGATTGTCCAGTAGGCAACCCATGGTTCTTGGATGCTATAAGAAGGCAGGCTGAGCAAGCCATGGGGAGCAAGCCAGTAAGGAGCACCCCTCCATGGCCTCCGATTCAACCCCTTCGTCCAGGTCCCTGCCTCCCCTGCGTGATGAGCTGCAAACTGTGAGCTGAAAGCCCTCTCTTTCCTCCCCAAGTTGCTTCTGGTGATGGTGTTTTATCACACCAGTAGAAACTTTAACTAAGGTAGAAGAAACCAAACTCTGGAAGAGCAGCAAGTGCTCTTAACAGGTGAGCCCTCTCTCAAGCCCCAACAAGTGAGTGAGGACTCACATGTGTGCAAGCATGTGTGTGTGTGTGTGTGTGTGTGTGTGTGTGTGTGTGTAAGAGAGAGAGAGAGAGAACACATGAGAATGTAGAGGTCAGGGACAGCCACAGGTATCATTATTTAGGTGCCATTCATCTCTCTCCCAAACCTTTTTTTTTTTTAAGACAGGGTCTCTTACCACCCTGGGACTTGCCACATAGGCTAGGCTAGCTAGTCAAAGTCCCAGGGACTCTCAGGTTTCTGCCTTTCCACTACTGGGATTTTTAAGTACACGGCTTTTAAAAACAAAGACATGGCTTCTAAGGATCAAACTCCAGTTCTTATGTTTGCAAGGCAAGCACTTTACCAACTGAGCCATCTCCCCCGCCCCAGCTAGGACACGAAATCACATCAGAGAGAGGAAGGCATGGGGTGATTATACCCTGTGGATGAGGCCTCCCCTAAACCATCCCTGTGTCATTTCTCCCCTGAATGACAATGTGTTTTCTCTATTCGGGGGTGGCTTGGTGACACAGTCATCTCTGCTTCCTGCTCAACTGTTAAGAATTACTGTGCAGTGGATGTGGTTCTAGGACAGCCAGAGCTACAGAGAGACCCTGTCTCAGAAAAAGAAAGAGAGGGAGGGAGAGAGAGAGAGAGAGAGAGAGAGAGAGAGAGAGAGAGAGAGAGAGAAATATCACTGTGGGCTGGAGAGATGGTTCAGCAGTTAAGAGCACTGACTGCTCTTCCGAAGGTCCTGAATTCAAATCCCAACAACCACATGGTTGCTCACAAACATCCATAATGAGATCTGATGCCCTCTTCTGGTGTGTCTGAAGACAGCTACAGTGTACTTATGTATAATAATAAATAAATCTTCAGGCCAGAGCAAGAAGGGCCGACCAAAGTGAGCAGAAGTCCTGAATTCCAATTCCCAGGAACCACATGATAGCTCATAACCATCAGTACAGCTACAATGAACTCACATATATTACATAAATAAATAAATAAATAAATAAATAAATAAATAAATAAATCTTTAAAAAGAAATATCACTGTGACTGTTACCAGGCAAAGTACTACCTGGAGGGTCAGACAGTATGCAGACACCTGTCTGTCCAGCTTTCAGGCCCACATATCTGCCATGTATCACCCTGCCATGGGCATACCAGAGGGTCACAGGTAAGCCAGACTCATTTTCAAGAATATTTCTGTCCCAGTCTAAGGGCCCCCCTGAAACATATGTCCTTCCCTAATCATGACACCATGGAATAGGTGGTATGACCAACAGGGGGACAAAAGGGTACCCTTTCGTGATCACCACACCAAGCTCTCCAGAAGTGTGTGAGAGAGAGAGAGATGGAGACCCATCCCTTCTGCCCTGTGTGCTTTCCTTGACGTGTGACGGGGCACGCTACAGAGCAGATTGGCAGCTAACCTTACACTGGCCTGGACTAAAATAGCTGGGAGTATTGGTGCCCTGGGGAGCCGGGCATGGCATCTTCAGTACAGAGTCACTCTCCAGGACAGCCACAGCCAGGGATTTGTTACCCGTTCTTCTAGAAACAGTCTTCAAACCTTTAGCCCAGTGAGTCATGTTGCCTCTGAGGTATAAGGGGTGAGACAAAGGGTGTTCCAGCAGTGGTCCAAGTGGAACCCAGGAGTAAGAGTAAGGCATATTCTCTCTCTCTCTCTCTCTCTCTCTCTCTCTCTCTCTCTCTCTCTCCCTCCCCCTCTCCCTCTCCCTCTCCTTCTCTCTCCTTCTCTTCCTCCCTCTCTCCCTCCTTCCCCATTCCTCTCCCTTCTCCCTCCCTCCCTTTTTCCCTTTCCTCTATTTATTCTCCCTTCCCTCACACTGTCAGCCCCTCCAAGCCTCTCCTCTTTTGATGGAGTCTCCTGTATCCCAAGCTGGCTCTCAATGGAGCCCTAAGAACTTGGTTCATCCCTCCATGGTTAGATTGTCAATTTTCGCCCAGGGAGGCTTGATACAGCAACACGGACTACACACTGGGCACCAGCCTTGCTATCTGATCGGCTTGGCAGAAGGCTAAAGCACTGAAAGTCTTCTCTGAATATTTCTTTGTCATTCACTGAGGAAACAGATACTCTTTAAGCATGATTTCTCCAAGCAAGCTCTGCACCCTACCCAAGTCCAGCTCAGTCCCCTGAACTGTGCCACAGCACTGGCATCAGCCTTGAGTCCCCTGTGACCCTACAGATCAACATCAGTTATTCTTGAAGCAACCCCTACACAACTCCCCATGTCCTGTCTCCTGTGCTCACATGTCCTGTCTCCTGTGCCCACCTGAGCCCCAGCCACCTGGCCCTGACCTCAGTGAGAATCCTCAGCTCCCTCCTCTGCTCTGAGCTTCTCTCTTCCTTCTTGGCAGCAGAGATCCTGGTTCTGGGACTCTCCCTCCCCCTCTCACACACTGGATTCCCCCAGGGGGCTCTGGCTTCTTCATTCTCTGCTTCCCACTCTTCAGTCAACAAAACAAACAGCACTGTTCTACCCAGAAGCACTGCCCTACCCTCCGTTAGCAGGGTGGCCTCTGGGTTAGCCCTACTGCATGCCACCAGCTGCCAGCTGTGCAGCCTCTGGCATGCTGTCATCTCTGCTCTGTCTCCCTGTCCTGTCTGAAAATGAAACACAACACGGAGTCCATCTGGCTGGCTATGAAGATCTCAAGATTACCCAAGTGAAGAATCGCACGTGGCTTGTGATCTCAGTAAGTCCCCCACCTTCCAGCTCCTGCTTCAGATAGGAATCCCCAGAGACTGGGGCAGCTTTCCTCGATGCCCATAGCTCTCCTCTGCTTTCAGGACATTCACAAAGAGAAAAGACAGTCGATTAAAAGACAATAAATTATGCAGTCAAACAATCTATCAGGATTATTGAATTTTGTTAAGAGTGGAGAGTCTGCCACGGAAACTCAGGAATCACATCAGCAAGCGTGGGTTTTTCTGAAGCCGATTAGGATCGGCTTTCTATAGCTGCAGGGAAGGTGGAGTGTTTGCCCTGCGTCTTATCTCACTGAAATGTGTTTACAGAAGTTGTACAGAAACAACATACCTGGACCAAGTGGAAAAAAATTTCCTAGGCAGCATGGATGCTGAGGCAGGAGATGAACACTATCTGATGAGGTCAAATCTTACACTACAAAAGCAGATGAGAGCCTGGAGCTGTAGCTTAGTGGGTAGAGAGCTTGAAGCCCTGGGTCTCAGCAGCACAGTACCACATAAACTAGGCATGGTGGCGCACACCTGGGATTCCCCCACTTAGGAGATGGAGGGAAGGAGGCCAGAAACTCGAGGATGTCCATCCTCAGCTACAAAGTGAGTTTACAGCCAGCCTGAGCTATGCAAACTTGTCTCAAAATTGAATAAATAAAATTGAAAGGGCAAACTGGGTTCATCCCTAACGAGAGAAGAAGACAGTGAAGAGCAGAGAGGGAGGAGGAAGAAGAGAAGGGGAAGAGAGGAGGAAGGTGAGAAATACTCTGCACATAAATAGTCATAACAGCACTAGTGCTAAAAGTCCCCAAGCACTTAAAACCCAGTGTCAGTCAGGAATACTGCTAAGTGACAGAGTACTTCTCTTCAATTCACGAGTCTCAGTCCTCTATACTACATTCATGCATACATGCACATACACACATACATGCACACATGAGTGAACATACATGCATATACATGCACACATGCAAACATATGTGAACACACACACACATACATTCATATACACACATGCACATACACACAGGCAAACATATACAGATACACAAAATTTTATCAACTGGACAAACAAGATGCAGACTAGCCATACAGTGGAATATTATTCTACAGAAAAATAGGAATATGTCATTGATACACAATGCAGGCGAGCAGGCTGAAGCCGGACACTGGGACCACATGCTGTGTGGTTCTGTTTAATATGAAGTGTCCAGAATGAGTAAAGCCAGGGAGACAAAAGGGATCCGTGGTTGGCAGGGGCCTCTGAGTGGATGGTGAAAGCCAAATGCTGAGGGAACTGGGCCTTCCTCTGGGCTGCTCTGAAAGCAGTGTAGCTGTTGAGCGAGGGACTGTATGATGTAAGCCTCACACAGCACAATCCCTAACTTAGAGCAGAGAAGCAAGCCAGAACCCCATTGGTTCCTTCTCTCTCTCCAGAGGTAGCTCAGGGAGAGGCAGATATCCTGAGCCTCCCCTCCAAAGCCAGTGTGGTACCGCTACGCCCATGCCCACCAAAAGCCCTTCGCACTCACATCCTTAACCTGGAGGTGGAGACAAAAAAGCCCATTCCGTAAGCACGAGGGATCTGGCTGAGTCCTCTGCAGGGAGCATCACTGAGGGGGCAAGAATCACCCCTTCCCAAGGGACCTGGGTGCCCAGAGCTGGTTCTGAGAAGGTGCTGCCCAGAGAGAGAGAGAGAGAGCTTCTGGGCCAAGCTTTGTGGGAACTCTAGCCTGGGTCAGTGCTTCTCAGCATGGTCTGACAATTGATCAAGTAGGGATCCCAGCCAAACCCAGGAGCCTTGCTCTATAGTCTGGGGACCCCAGGATCCCCACCATCCCCCTGGGTAGGTCAGCTGTTTTCTGGTATGAGACATGTGATTGGGAAGGATTGGGAAGAGGCAAGGACAGGAACCCTGGAAGGGTCCAAAGCACTGAGCTAAGGAATCTGAGACTCGGGACCCGCCCCCCACATCCCCCACACCTCCCACACTCCACCACCCGCCCCACTCTCCTGCGACGTCCTGGTTGCTGTCCTGACAGGGCCCAAGCATTCAAAGCCCCAGAGGTTTTGCAGACAGCTTTGTTGTGCTCTGCGTGGTCCAGTCAAGAGCAGCGCCCAGCTCCTCCCTCCCAGAGCTCCTCCGAGGGTCCCCAGAACGCTGGAGTGTCTGTTTACAGTTCATTAGCTACTTGACAGAGAGGCTCCCAGATCGAGAGACATAAAGAGGAAGTGTCAGGGCTGGACCACTGCAGAGCCATCAGAAATGAAGATAAAGCTGCCTGCCGGGAAGGAGGGCTGACAGCGGGGGACTGTAGCTCCCACTGGGCATACAGCTGAGCAGGTGGCTGATGACCACAGCTCAGGCAGGATTTCAGACACACTGTGCCCCCCAGCTCTGCAGCTAGGTCTTCCAGCTCTCATCCACGCCTCATGCCTGCTCTGATCACTGCCCCCATTCTGGAAAAGACCGTGACGTCCAAAAGTACTGACTAAGGCAGTGGTTCTCAACCTTCCTAATGCTGCTACCCTTTAATACAGTTCCTCGGGTTGTGGTGATCCCCAAACATAACATTATTTCATTGCTACTTCAAAATTGTAATTTTGATAGTATTATGAATCATAACATAAATATCTGTTTTCTGGCGACCTTAGGTGACCCTCGTGAAAGGGTCATTTGGCACCAAAGGGGTTACGACCCACAAGATGAGAACCATTAGTCTAAGAAAGCAGCCCACATTCACCCTTTGACATATTATGTGACCATTAAAAATGGCATTTGTGAAGACTTTTCCTCAAGTGGGGAAGCAGGCTAGAAGAGAAGACAGGATTTGGAATGAAAGCAAGAACATGATCCCTACGGATAAGAAAACAATAGCAACAACATGGTGAATGCCTGTGATCCCAGCACTGGGAAGGTGGAGACTGGAAACCAGGAGTTCAAGGTCACCCTCAGCCACCTAGTGAGCTCTAAGCTAACCTGGGCTAGGTGAAGCCCTATCTCAAAAAACTAAACACAGGCTATGGAATGAGATTTCCTAGCCCTCACCAATGACGATCACCACTGGGTGGAAGGGACAGCAGAGACTCTGTCCCTCTCTTTCAGCTCATTGTCCAAGTCCTGTGAGCTTAACAGCTAAATGGTGCTTATTTTCAGAGCAAAAGACCTGACGTCTATGGCCATCTGTTTTCATCCCATCCTGCTACCCACAAGCAAAGACAGGCCCAAGAAGGCAGTAGACTTTCTCACCTCAGGTCCTGAGGACTCAAGGCCATTGTGCCTTGACTTGAGTTGGGGGAACCTCTGGCCTCCACCTCAGAGCCTCCAAGGGGAATCCATGGCAGAAGCTGGGGTACATTTTCACAATCACCCCTCCAACTGCACTTGGGGATCTAGGAGCTTCCTGAGAGCCAAGTAGCCCATCCCAGCCATCACTTCACATGGTACGATCTGATGTCCTCATGGCACTCACAGAGAGGAGCCCAGTGTGGGCACCTGCAGGTTGCCAGGTATCTGCAAGTCTTTAGCCCCACGACCCAGAGATAGAGACCCAGAACAGAGCCTCTGAAGACTGAAGGTCAACACCACGTGTCTTCCTTGGTCAGTCTCTTCCTCAGTTTCTGAGGCAGGTGCTCTCGCTGAACATGGAGTTTACTGAACACTGTCAGCCAGCGTGGTGGCCATCTCAGGATGGTCCCATCTCTAACTCTGCAGCACTGGGACTGCAAGTGCCCACCATGAAGCCCAAACTGTTTTAAACGTGGGTTCTAGGGATCCAATTCAAGTCCCGTGTTTGTGCGGCAAACACACATTGCCACCTGAGCCAACTCTCCAGCCCGTAATCCAGTGTCTTGAGATGAGAGTGTTCTGTTTGAACCCTGTCAAGGGACATGTGTCCTTCCAAGAGACAGAAGAGGATCAGAAGTTCAGGGAGGCACAGGTAGCAACAGGCAGAGCTGGTCACAGAGGACCAGGGATGGCCAGAAGTCACCAAAGCCAGAAGACCCCAAGTAACCAAATGACACTTTCAACCTCTGGTCTCCAGAGCTGGGAACCAGTCCCTTCCAGTCCTAAGCACACCAGGTTGTGGCCATCGCTTTGTCTAAGAGCCTAGATTCTCTCTTCATCCTCATCTTACAGAGATACGGAACCTGCAGTTCAGAGAACATGAGTCGCTGCTATCCTGTTTACACAGAAGTGACTGGAAAACCTGGACAGGACTGCCAGAGTCCCCAACAGTACCAAGAGCTGCTAGACTGCCCAAGTCTTCTATGCTGTGTGATCCCATCCAAGTAACTTGACATCTCTGAGTCTCAATTTCCTCGATTACAAATTAGGAAGGATACCAGAGATGACTTAGAGAGATATCCTGAGGATCTGAGACCCGAGGCAAGATTTTCTGAGGAAGCATTCACTGCACTGGGGATACCCTACCTGCACCCTAGCTGCTCCAGAGACACCCCATGGCTGCAGGAGCCCGGCCTCCCTCCACCAGCTCCCACTAGCCTCCAGCTGCTCGCTCGCTTACAGGCAGCCAGGGCAACACCAGCTCTCCCTCAACCACAGCTCATGCTCATAAATTAGGATCCAGCTAATTGTGGCTTTACAGGCTGGTGGGAGACGTGCAGCATTTAAAAACATCAGTAAACACACAGCGGCCCTGCTGAGTGAGTGCCTGGTTGTATAAAACTCTTTTAGGAAGAAATGTATGAGCTGCTCAGAGCTGGCTCTCCGGGATGGTGGCTCATCTGTCATGCCTTCTCTTCCCAAGCTAAGTGGCACGCAGGAAGCTGCTCTGACTGCCAGCCTTGCCTCCGAATACTCAGATATAGATCCTGCCTCAGCCTGAACCCGGCACAGCCACATGCAGGGGTGAAAGGTGTGAGAGGGAGTGGGGCAGGGGGGCAACAGGGAGGACACAGGGGCCAGAGGCAGTTTGGGACCTGCCTCCTGCAGGGCCCTCTTCACCACACCTGACCCACTGATGACATCTGCAGAGAAGGAGAGCCACTACTGGCCTCAGTCTCTCCATCCCAAGACTGTGTCCCATGCCTCGAAGAGGGAATGAGGCTCAGGGCACCCACAGAAGCATGGTCCATGTTGGGTAAGACACTGGAAACTGGCCAAAGGATGAGAGCAGACCCGATCCCTCCCTCTGCTGGGCAAGACTGACACTCTTCATGTTCAAGCCCCAAGCAACGCTGCTCATGGAGTATTTGCTACTGCAGTCCAAAAACAGTACAGAGAACATTCCAGAACTCATTTATAAATAGCTCCAGTTGTAGCATATCATCATGTGTGTTCTGTTGTTAGGCTCCCATCATGCCTAATGTCTGAGTTAAACCTCAACCTCTGGTATGGGCTGCACACAAGGGCTCCATGTGCTCTGTGGCTTCCATTCCTCATGGTGGGAGTAGTGCTTGACTCAATCCTGAGCTGTAGGTACTGACTGCATCCCTGTTTTGCAGATGGAGAAACTCAGGCATGAGACAGCCATGAGCTTTGCCCAATGCCAGCTGCGGAGTATGGGAAATGGGATCCAAATGCAAGCACCAATGCCTGCCGTGCTCCACCTCAGTGTAACAAACTGTGAACTAGCCTGAGCCCTTGTGAAGACAGTGCGGCCCTCATCTTGTGCTTATAGAGTGTTGTTGGAACACAGTTGTGCATGTTGGTTTATGCTTCTCTATAGGGAAGAGCTGAGTTGTGGTGGTCAGCAGGGGAGGGGTGAGAGGGAGCAGGGGAGGGGTGAGAGGGAGCAGGGGAGAGGTGAGGTGAGACGGAGCAGGGGAGGGATGAGAGGGAGCAGGGGAGAGGTGAGGTGAGAGGGAGCAGGGGAGGGGTGAGAGGGAGCAGGGGAGGGGTGAGAGGGAACAGGGAAGGGCAAAAGGAGGCATTAGTTCCCCTGGAACAGGAGTCACAGATGGTTGTGAGCTGCCAAACATGGGTTCTGGGAACCAAACTCAGGCTCTCTGGAAGAGCAGCAAGTGCTCCTAACTGCTGAGCCAACTCCCTGGTCCCTAGAAAACTTGCTATAATGTGTATTGATGTTTTGCCTGCATGTACTTCTGGTGCCCAGGGAGTTCAGAAGAGAATATCCAATCTCCTAGAACTGGAGTTATATATGATTCTGAGCCACCATGTGGGCTGTGGGAACTGAACCCAGGTCCTCTCCAAGAACAGCCAGAATGCTCTTAACCACTGAGCCACCTCTCTAGGCCTAAAAGCTTTTCTTTTAATTAATTAAATTAGTGTGTCCTCGCTTGTGTGTATCTGTGTGTGTGTGTACAAGTGTATGTGTGTGTTTGTGTACATGAGTGTGCCCACATGCCTGTGAAGGTATGTGGGTGCCATCACTGAAGTCGGTGGACAACTTACAGGTCAGTTCTCTCTACCAAGTGAGGGCAGGAATTGAACTTGGGTCTTCAGAGTGCAAAGCAGGTGTTTTTACCCCTGAGCTATCCCACAAGCTCTGGAAAGCTATTTTTTAAAGGAAATTTGATATTCTATTGAGTTAAGTCTCCAACGATGCAGCCACACACACACCAGAGAAGAGTCGCTAAGTAAACAGTAGCTAATTTGCACAGGGTTGAGCCCTGACCCACTTTCAGGTCTAAACAGCCTCTTTTTGAGTCTATTTATCAGTGACCCAGTTTGCTCCCCTTTTACCAAAGCTTGGGCTCCTCAGCCCTAAGCAAAAACTCAGTTTGTTATTTAAATGATTCGGTTTGTACGGCTGAGCGTTTGAACTACATTATATTTACAATTACAGTCCATTGTTGAATGTACGGTGCACCCAGACTGTCATGGACAGCTGTGCCGGCTGTGCACTGCACAGAGCTAAGGATCACTGCTTACGCCGTGCTCCTGGGTTCATCCATGAATGAGGACAGCTGTCTATCAAGCGGCAGTAGACCATCTCAAGGAAGGGATGTGGATTTGCTCAGAGGACCTTGAGCCCCGTCTTGAGGAAACAGCTGTCATCACAAAACCCAGAGTCACCATTCACTCAGTCTGGTTTAAAAAAAAGAAAATAGTCAGACAGTTGGAGAGGTGAGCACAGGGTTGACCCTAGAAGGATAGTGGTTGGGGAGCTCTGGGAGTCTGGCAAGGGAAGCACAAGCTACAGAGATGAGGTAAGGGTTAGGGGCAAGAGGAGGGGGGTTCTAGTCTGGGGTGCAGCAGCAGTCTGAGCGGAAGGAGGGGGCTCTGGCTAACTCACATTCCCCACAGCACAGAAAGCTTTCTATTGGGTGAATGCTGTGTGCTGTCTCTCTGACCCATTGGGAGCAGAGACGATACCTCCTGCCAGTGGGAGGATCTGAGAAGCTTTTTTTCTTCTTGCCTGAGGCCTGCCAGGCAGAGTCAGCCAGGAGGGAAGAACATTTGGTGCCAGGATTTAGTCACTGGTGCGGGGGACCTGGAACATTCTGTGACTGGAGAAATGAGGCCTTGGCTTGGCCATAGCTCAGCTGCCAACTTGCTGCAAACAGAACCAGACTCACAAGGTTTGGGGATGGGGGCGTGTTAGTGCGAACAGGAGCCTAAGGCTTCTACCTCACTCTGGACTTCAGACTTGAATTCATCCCAGCTGAGCAGCCTCTGAAGCCACAGGCTGCCTCTGTTCTGGCCATGCACCTGTCATCTCTGCACTGGGTGGCTCTGGGTGAGTTACTATACCTCTCTGAATCACTTTGTGTCTCCCACCCACCTCACAGGGTTCTTCCTCCTTTCAACGAGTCTCCATAGACCTCAAGTGAGAATCCACTTTCCAGAGGCTACTTGAGCCTGGTGTGTAGGAGACTTGAAAGTGAAGTTGTGTGGAGTCCCCATGCGTATTGCAGAACTTGCAGTCCTGGGCCGAGAGCACAAGGTTCTAGAGCTGAGAACTAAGTGCTGAGGTCTTAAGAGCAGTGGGGCTGGAGACTGTGGAAGTGACAGACAGATGGGCACACTGGTTAGAGAAATTCCTCACCATGTGAGCATACACACAGCCATACAGCGGCCTGCGAGGCTGGGCTACACCCTCAGCCTAAAAGAAGGTGGGGTTATGAAGAGCCAGAGGAGACCCTTGAGATTTGAGGGATCGCTGGCCTTTTGAAGACCTGTAGTCCTAAGAACCTGGAGTTGGGCCATGTGCAGAGGGCCCTGGGGCTGTCACTCTCAGCTCACATGTGTGACAAAGCCTGGGTCATATTGCTCTGACCCAGGCTGGCACTGACCCAGGCTGGCTTATCCACTCCTCTCATCCTCTTGGCTACAAATATGTATGAATCTGGATGTCAGTTACTAGACACCAGACTGGACGATGTACGGCTGAGCTTCCACATCCTTGTGGCCACCATGAGGAGAGAGCCCATCTGAAGGTGACAAGGAGAAAACTAACCCTTAGGCACTGGGACCCAGCGGGGGTCAGCGATTCAGTAACCAAGCATGTGCTTAGCATGTGACAGGCAGATCCCCCAATTGTCATTGGCTGCCTGGACCCTGGTGTTGGGAAGGACGCTGAGCCTGGTGAGGGTTGCCAGGGAATCTCCCATGACTGATTTCCTGGATTCGGCCCCTGTGTGGGGAGAAGAAAACACAAGATGCTGGTTACCTGCTAGATGCTCTGTTCCAGAGGCATCGGACAGAAGTAACAGAGCTGCAGCCACAGTGGGACGAGAGACAAGGGAGCCACGGGGGCACCATTCAGAATGACAGCTTGACTGTAATCTCTGGAGCAACACTCTGAGGGCACAAAGCCACCAAGCTATAGAGCCCCGGAAAATATATTGTCTGTACAATGTGCCACCTGGTTCTGTGCAGGGATTTCCTCCTCCAAGTCTCAGGCTACTATAATTCTCAGGGTGGAAACCTCTCTAGTCACAGTTGGCAGCCACGAGGGAGACAGGACAGGCTGGGTATGGGAACAGGGAAGAGCTACTGCATGGAGGGGTTCTCCAGCTGTTCCTCACAGAGACCCTAATGGAACTGCCGACCCAAGACCCCAGCAAGGAATGCCTGCTACCAAAAACCAATGGATCCCAGGAGGAGCCCTGTTTGCAGGCTAATGGGCTAGCCTGGGCTCACAGAGACAAGAAAGGAAATTACAAGCTTGAAAAAAATCAGGTGGCTTGAGAGTCGGAAGGAGCCCCCACCCCAACTCCATAGCTACGGACAAGGCAGGAATGTGACCTCACTCCAACCCCAGTCACCCCAAATCAGATCCCTTAAGGGGTCAGATCTGCCCTAGTCCCTCAGCTCAAATAAACTTCTGAGGACATGGCTCCCAATTAAAAATACATCGATCACAAGTGTGGGATACGGCAATTCAATCTGTTCTCCACTCCCAATACTTTGTGGAGTTTGTCTGTGTGACTTGGAAAATGACCCTAGCTCACATGGAAGGAATTGCTCCATGTACCAGGCACTCTGCAAATCAATTCTAGATGGTGAACCCTTCACAGCAAATCTCTGTGGGCCAGGTACAGCCAAAGGAAGCCCGGCTGCAGTAAAGTCTGACTGCAGAGCTACGGCCTGGGTCTCTTCCTCCATTCTGCCTCGCAAGCATGGCCACCGATCTTCAGGCTACAAAGTCAGTTACTGCTTTAGCTCGTGTTCACAGGTCTCCTCTAACAGCTGAGACAAGGGTCTTAACTCTACAACTGAGACACACCCCATTCCCATCCTATCAAAACAATTCCCAAAAGCCTAATAGAGCTCTGAATTAGTTCTAGTTCTCCAAGAGACAGAGATAGTTATGTCTCACCTGTTAGATCTAGAATCACATTTGTATGATTGATTGATTGATTGATTGATTCGAGACAGGGTTTCTCTGTATAACCCTGGCTGTCCTGGAACTCACTATGTAGACCAGGCTGGCCTCGAACGCAGAAATCCGCCTGCCTCTCTCTACCTGCCAAGCACTGGGATTAAAGGCGTGCGCCACCACGTCCTGCCGGTACAGAGAATCACATTCTCAACAAGGTTGTTACATAGTGCTGGCAGGAACACAGAGTCCATCCCAGGAGAAAACAAGGTGTCTGGAGACGCCGCAAAAACAGGGCACGCGGTTGCCATCGGGTGTTGGATACATGGCTGAGCACGGAAACAACCTAGAAAAGAATGAAAAAGAGGCCAGAGAGATGGCTTGGGGGCTGAAGGTGCTACTGGCATGGCTGGGGGCCTCAGCTTGATTCCCTAGAGCCCACCTGGTGGGAAAGAACTGACTCCCATAATTGTCCTCCAAGCCCCAAGTATGTGCTGCTGTGGTATGTGTGTGAACACACGCGTGCAATTTGTTTATTTTTAATGAGAAAGGCTGAGACAGAAGGCCTTGGTGGGGCCACGTGGTATCATCAGGTATGACTGACTGGTGAATACTGTATACAGTGCTGGAGATGAAAGCTGGCATCTTGGTCTGCTGGACAAGCACCTAACCACAGAGCCACACCCTGAGTGAGGGAGAGAAACATCTTGGCTTCTGTCTCTTTTGGAAAAGTGAGATGAAGTACAGGATCCAGAAAAGCACAAAAGTACCCCCCCCCTCAAAAGAGGAGTGGGGGATCAGGCAGGAGCTCAAGGGTGCAGGGACTCTGATATCAAGTAGCTGGGAGTTGGTCTCAGCTCCACCCTTCCTGGCTGTGTGACCTTAAGCGAGTCTCTCAACCTCTCTGAGACTCTTGTCTACCTCTAAAGAACACAGGTAATACAGATATCCAATAACCTAGTCTTCACCTACTCCTTTTTTTTCTATAATTACACTTCATAGTATATAAACCATATGCCTACATCATTCAATATATACAACATCGCACAGACACCATTTCAAGTATGCGTCAGGCACTCAGCCAATGATAACAGCTATTACCACTATTGCCACAGTTACGACCATAATTCTATCACAGAGAGCAGAGTTAGAAAGGGAAAGCCAGCCTGGGCTTGATGAAGGTTCTGGCCCTAGAGGACAGTGGAGAACTCCCTTCTATACCATTCAACTCCCTAGTGAGGGGGGGCTTTCCAGTCACGGTAATGAGGACCAAGGCTACTGACCCAGCTCACACCCAGATTTGCTTTAATCAAAAGCAAGCTGAGGCAGTCTCTGGTCTCAGGGTCCCTCGGGCTCATTTCCTCTCCGCTGGGCTCGGCAGGCAAGCCCCCCGCCAAGTGGGGGAACCGACAGCTCAGAAAATTGCAGGAGTCTATGATTGAGGGGACCTCGCTGCGCTGGAGGTGAATGAGCTCCTGACTTCCCCCCTCCCTGTCTCCTCACGGTGGTGTAATTGGAAGGAGGACCACACAAGGAAGGCGGGCCAGGCTGTAGTCAACCTGCCCTGGGCAGGATCAGTGTCCCGTACCCTTGGAGGCCACCCTGAGCTGGTCACTTGACCAGTGTGCCTGCAAGGGAGGGCACACTCTCAGAGATGGCAGGAATCAATGGAGAAGCATGGGCCTCCTGGATCCTTGTCCAGATGACAAAGTGTCCCAAAGGTCCCCAGAACAAAGAGCCCTTTAGGACTGTTGAGATGGCTCAGTGGGTAACATTACTTGCTGCCGAGCCTGACAACATGAATTTGATCCCCAGGCCCCACACGGTGGAAGCAGAGAATAGACCCTGCTGAGTTCACACACACACACTAAATAAAGTGTACAAAGAATTTATTTTTTTCAAAGAGCCCCCAGTCCCCCAGAGCAGTCACCTGAATGTCACACACCCAGGGTAGTGTCACTTCTCCCAACTGCTGTCTGCTGAGATCATGAGGCAAATTAAAGGCATGTGTGTCCCCTGGGCCAATAACTAGGGAGGTCACCTTCAGATGGCTCTGCTGACCTTTGCCCTGATGACAATCAGAGGGGACATTAATCAGTGGAGACCACTCTGAGATCCCCATAGAAATCTACTTCTAGAGCTGGAGAGATGGCTCAGCGGTTAAGAGCACTGATTGCTCTTCCAGGGGTCCTGAGTTTAATTCCCAGCACCCACATGGTGACTCACAACAATCTGTAATGGGATCTAATGCCCTCTTCTGGTGTGTCTGAAGACAGTGACAGTGTACCCACAGACATGAAATAAATTAATTAATTAAAAGAAAAGAAGAAGAAGAAATCTCCTAGTCTTGCTGAAGCTGGAGGAATGGGTAGAGTCACCCACAGACGTAAGGTGTGACTCCCCTGTGCCTTTCGTCTTTTCTTCCCCCTAAATATGGATGGAATAAAAAATAAGTTGTCAGCCGGGCCATGGTGGCACATGCCTTTAATCCCAGCACTTGGGATGCAGAGGCAGGCAGATCTTTGGGTTTGAGCCCAGCCTGGTCTACAAAGTGAGTTCCAGGATAGCCAGGGCTATACAGAGAAACCCTGTCTCAAAAAAACAAAACAAAACCCCCAAAAAACAAAACAAAAACCAAGTTATCTAGACCCTGGCTGCAGGAGAAATGTGTTCTGGAGTAAGCAGAGATGGAGACAGTGGCCATCCTTCTCCATCTCCATCGGACGTGCTTTCTAGAACAGCCACCCCAGGCTCTTTCCACCTGCTCGGGCTCCCACAACCACGCAGGCAAGCTCTCTGAAGCCACACAGGCCATCTGACAAACAGCCTGTCCATCCTAGCTGCTGAAACCTGGACTGGATGGACAGAGCTGGATGGAGCCAGTTGGATATTTTGCCACCATGACTAAGACCCGAGAGAAACCATCTGGAGGAGGAATGTTTTCTTTGGCTCCTGGTTTCAGAGGTTTCTGTCCATAGTCTGTAGCTCTGGTGTTTCTGGGCTGTTGGGACACAGATGGACATGGCAGGGAAAGAAAGAGATGACAGAGATAAGGATACACACACGGGAGGAACATGTCCTTCTACAGCAAGCCCTAGCGACATGCTTCTCCAACCTAACCTAACCTAACCCCTCCCCTCTCCAAAGTACTCACCCCCTCCCTCCCAACAGTCCTGCCAAGATCTGACTCCATTGGTTCATCGATGAGATCAGAACCCTCAGGATCCAGAAGTGAGGGGTGGCTAGATCCACCTACCAGTGACCAAGCCTCCAACACAGGCGCTTTAGGGGTGTCACTTCCAGCACAGACCCCAGCACTGATGGTGAACCATCAACTCTGATCCCTGAGACATCAATAAGTTCTGAGGATGGTTTAGAATCTTATTCAACCTGGTGCTCTTTTTCACTTGTTTGTTTGTTTGTTTGTTTGTTTGTTTGTTTTTCATAAACCACACATTTACCAAGGACCCAAGAGAGGACAGATATGGTGCTGAAGACCTTTGAGATAGCAGCATCCTGAGGGAGGTTAGTCTGCGACTTACATCTCCCTTCTGTCCTGGGGTTGATGCTTATTTGTTAAAAGTCTAAGTGCCCGTGAGGTGACTCAGGAGGCAACAGCATTTGCCTCCACACCTGGTGAGCTGAGTTCGATCCCTGGGACCCACGCAACAGACAGAGAGAACCAGCTCCTGTAAGTTGTCCTCCGACCTCCACCACAGTAACAAGCCCCTCACTCCCTGCCTACCTCCACATCGTAAGCCATTGAAAGCCCAGGTTGGCTTCAAACTCAACAATCCTCCTGCCTCTGCTTCTCTAGCATTGGGATTGCAAGCAGGAGCCACACTCTTCTATGCATCCCCTGAGGCTTGCATGCTTAGAGTCTTTTGCCTGCTTGCTCTCAGCCCCGTTTGTAGGAATGCCCGTTGACTGGAGCTCTTAATGCAGAACGCAGGCCAGCTCTGCTGCTGTGGATGGTGGCTTTTCTTCATTTCGTCTTTATTTTTTATTTATTTTCTTTTCTTTCTGACTTCCTCCCCCCATCTCTCTCTCTCTCTCTCTCTCTCTCTCTCTCTCTCTCTCTCTCTCTCTCTCTCTTTCCCCCCAGCACTGAGAGTCAAAGCCAAGGCCTCCTGCAGTCCAGGCAAGCAGCCTACTACTGAGACACACCCACAGCTCTCGATTCAGGAGCCTGACAACCTGAGTTCAATCCCTGGAACCACAATGGTGACAGGGGAGGACCGACAGGGGAGGACCGACAGGGGAGGACCGACAGGGGAGGACCGACAGGGGAGGACCGACAGGGGAGGACCGCGACCCACACGTTACCCTCTGACCCCGACCGCGACCCACACGTTACCCTCTGACCCCAACATGTGCATTCACCAGCAAACACATGTGATTTTTTTTATCTTGTTTGCTTCTTATTTATGTGTGTGTGTGGGGGGGGGGGGTTATGCCTGCTTGTCGGTATGTGTGCTATATGCATTCAGGTATCCCTGTAGGGCAGAAGAGAGTATGAATCCCTGGATCGGGGGCTAAATAAGGCTGTGAGCTGCCTACTATGGGTGCTGGAAATGAGAACTGGGTTTTCTGCAAGAGTCACAAGTGCTTATAACCACTGAGCCATCTCTTCAGTTCCATTTTTTAAAAAATAAAATAAAGAAAAATTTGAAAACCCAGATCATCATATACAGATTTTTCTGACCCTGAAATATGATTGTGTGTCAGTGACATAAAAGATATTAGAGGTTTAATTAGAAGGAGCCCGTAGGACACAAGAATAGGAGTTCACACTCTCATCCTCGGGAGTACCCGAGACACTGGCTATCTGATTCCATGGTCATAGCCACAGATGACCTCTGGGCATCTGAAGTGGCATGGAGCCTGAATCCCGGTGTGGTATAATTTCATACAAAACACACATTGACTCCCAAGTCTTAGTGCAGACAAAAGCAAGGAGCACGTCTCAGTTAGGGTTTTACTGCTGTGAACAGACACCATGACCAAGGCAACTCTTATAAGGACAGCATTTAATTGGGGCTGGCTTACAGGTTCAGAGGTTCAGTCCATTATCATCAAGGCAGGAATGGCACAGGAGGAGCTGTGCCTTCTCCTAGCGGCCTTCATCTACAGGGGAGCAAAGAGGCTGGGGTGGGGGGGTGGGGCAGACAGGAGCTAACTGCAGGAACATGAGAGCAAACACGGATGTGTCCTGGGTGACAAAGACAGGACAAAGACTCCAGTAACCTGGGTGACAAAGACTCCAGTAATTACTGCCTCTGTGAACGGAGTTTTCCTAGGACATTTTTCCAACTTTCCTGCACAAGGTGGGTGCCCATCACTAATCAGAAAGACAAAAACATTCTTCCAAGACGCCAGGAGGCCTGGGCATAGGAAGAGGACAAACAGGAAGTGGATGTTCTTGTCCACCATGTCCCTCCCTCCTTCCCCCAGGTCTAACAGGGTCAGAATCCTGAGGTGAGGTCTCCCCCAGGAGCTGGAATAGAAAGGGATGTGGCCGCTGGCTAGAAGCTACCAGCTCTGCAGCTCTGCCTGCGTCTCCACGAGGGCTTTAGGTTCAAGCAGAGGTGTCACTGGTCTCTCAGATCGATAGCCCTTCCAGACTGCTTGCTCAGCAGTCAGGTTGGGCAGCCACGACCTGGGGACAGGGGATGGGACTGCGGGGGGGGGGGGTGTTGAACTTGGACCTGGCAACCTCCCAACCAGGTCTGAAGCCAGGAGGTCAGAGAGCCTGCAGCACTAGAAGTATCCCAACCCTTGCTGAATCTGATCTCTCCAGACCTCTGACCTTTCCACTCCTGGCCCTTGGCAAGGGATCCAGCTGGGCTGATGTGTTCTGAGTAAAATGATGTCACAGCTATTAGGGAGCACTGCAGATGTGCTCCTCCTGGTGAGCCTTTGTCACATCGCTATCCTCTAACGGCAGACCTATTACCATCCTGTTTTAGAAGGGAATACATCCAGGTGTGGAGGTGGGAAACCACCATCTGGGAAAAGAAGACCTTAGCCAATGACTGACAGGACTGCAGCTTGACCTTGGTGGCTCTCTCTGCAGAGCCTTCCCCAAGCCTCCTTACTTACCTAACAAGTTGTTCTACACTAGGAAGTTTGGGGTGCGCTGTTATCTTAGGGTTGTTGCTATGATGAAGCACCTTGACCACAAGTCAGAGAGTAACAGGTTTGATTGGCTTACATTTCTACGTCAGAGTTCATCAATGACAGAAGTCAGAACAGGATCTCAAGCAGAACAGGAAGCTGGAGGCAGAGCTGATGCAGAGGCCACGGAGGGATGCTGCTCAGTGGCTTGCTCCCCAACGGCTTGCTTAACCTGAGAACCCAGGACCACCAGCCCTGGGATGGTCCCGCCCACACTGGTCTGGGCCTCCCCACACCAATCAGTAATTAAGAGAATGTCCTTCAGGCTGCCTGTCACCCAGTCTTACTGGGGCATTTGCTCAGTAGATCTCTTGTGTCAAGTTGACATAAAACTAGCCAGCAAAATGAACATAACCACAAAAGATGGCGTACAGTTAGAAACTTCTCTTTTCTTGCCAGAACTGGACATTGAACTTGGGGTCTCATCCATGCAAGACTGTACCACTGAGCTACATTCCCAACCCTCTTCCTCTTTTTTCTTTCGTGTGTGTGTGTGTGTGTGTGTGTGTGTGTGTGTGTGTGTGTGTCGGGGGGGAGGGGTATGCATGCACGTGTGCACATGGACACATGTACAGATATGTGTATGCATATGGAGGCCAGAAGGTTACATAGGATGTTATCCTCAGCAATACTGTCTACTTCTTTTGAGACAGACTCTCTCATTGGCCTGGAGTCCGACAGTTACACTATACTTCGTAATCTGGAATCCCCAAGAATCCTCCTACCACTGCCTGCCCAGTGCTGGAATTGCAAACATATTCTACCATGCCCAGTATTTTGCCATGAGTTCCAGAGATCAACCTCTGGTACTCATGCTTGCAAGGTGAGCACTGAACCATCTCTCCAGCCCCTCAGGGCTCTTATTTTGATACTGGGTCTCCTCACTAAGTTGCCTAGACTGGTCTTGAATTCACTTTGTAGTCCAGGCTGGCTTTGAACTTTTAATCCTACTGACTCGGCCTCCCAAGAAGCTGGAATTGCAGGCTTATGTCACCAGCAAAATAGAACTGCTTTTCTTCACAGGTAGATAGATGCTGCTGCTAAAAGCAGCCGAGGTTCAGCCTCCTGGAAGCAAGAGAGAGCAGAACTCTGTATTTTCCTCCCTCCTCATATCCATCAGGAAGGTGGGGAGTGTGTGGGTCTGGCCCTCCCTGACAGAGAGGCACAGAGGGGAGGACCATTAAGGAAAAAGCCTGTGCGAGGAGGCTTGGGAGGTGGTTCTGGGCGGCATCATTTTCAGCTTGTCAGAACTCACCAAATGAATTACGAAATAAAGCCCCAACGACAGGATCATGAGCGACCCATTTGAAATGTGGAATAAATAGGTAGGTCTCTGGTGAGAAGGCAGAATAAACGGCATTCGGATGGCATTTGGTGATTAAATTAAACAGTAATGAACCCGTGAATAATGTGCCCAGAGATGGCTGGGGAGGGCGACGCTTCTTTCCGAAGCCCGGAGATTAGAGCCCCAGCTGTTCTCTGTCTTGCATAGCAGCCTCACAGGGCTCAGACTCTGAACCACAAGTCACCCAGAGGCCCAGGCTTCAGGAGCCAGACTCGGGTCCTCTCCTTTTTTACCTTAGGAAACTGAGACCCACGAAGGTGACCCTCAGAGCCAGGACTGGGATGCAGGTCCTCCTGCGGCATCACAGAGTCGTAGCCACTGTGCCACACTCCCATCTGACTTCTGAGAGTCACAAGCTCCTGTGGGTCCCTTCCCTGGTTTGACAAAGAGAATGTTCCAGGGAGTGTACACACCTTCCAGGGCTAAGATGCAGAAACCTAGTCCTTTCTGCCTAGGGATCTTGAGACACTGCTCCAGGGGAAGTCTGTGTCTGTGTAAAAGGTCTAATTCCCTCCCTGCTGTGCGGACGTTTAGGCTAGCCACATGCAGTCTATGTTAAGACATTCTCCCATCCCCAGTGCCTTATCTGACACAAGCACAAAACAGCTTTTCTGGGCATCCTGGTGAGCTTTCAGATGGTCCCAGCCCCAGCCACCAACTGCTGTAACTGATAGGAGATAGCAGGGATGAGTGAGGGCACTTTCATATTCTGTATTCTAACACTGCACAGAGGAATCAGAATGTGCACACTAATCCTTGGTTTTCTCCTTTCATTTCTGTGGTTGCGATAAAATGCCCTGACAAAAGTTAGAAAAGGGGGTTGATTCTAGCTTACAGTTTCAGGTTATAATGCATTGCTGTGGGAAAGTCGGGGCAGCTAGTCAGATCACAACAACAATCAAGAGCAGAGAGATAAATGAATACAGCTCGATTCCTTCACTCTCATTGAGTTCAGGATCCTCTACATAGGGAATGGTGCCACCCACAGTGGGCTGGGAAGACAATCCCCCACAGGCCAACCCAATGTAGACAATCCTACTCCCTTCCCAGGTGATTTTAGGTTGTGTCAAGGTGACAGTGAAACTAACCTTCACACTATCTCTTAGCACAGACACACTCTTAATGCTTTGTTAGTTGTGAATTACATGCCCAGCCCAGATGCCTTTGATGGAATATGAGAGTGGCACCAGCAGAAACTCTCGGCTCAGAATTTGAACAAGTGCCTGAGCCCAGACATCCACAGATGAGGGAAGAGTGCAGGGAGAGTAAAGAAAAAGTCAGGGGTATCTCAAGGTCAAAATGATGGCTGACCACCAGACCAGTGGGGAAAGACTGAACCCTATCACAAATGGCCCCCATTCCTTATAATGCTTGCTGGCTGCAGGTGAGGTGGAAGGGTCACGCGACTGCTTCTTGACTGCCACTATAACTACATCTGGAATTAACTAAACCCTGAAAGTGGAAGGGCATACCTGTAAGGGATTTTTGCTCAATTTGAAGTGGAAAGATCCACTTCTAATCTGGATCTTTGAGGTGAGAAGACACACCTTTATAGTCTGGGACACACCTTCTGCTGGAAGCCTAAAGATGGGGAAGAAGGAAATATTTGCTATTTACCTGCTTGTCCTAACCTTGATAGCAAGTCCATTCCTTCACTGGCATTACAGCCTACTTCTTCAGAATTCCAGCTTATACTGAAGACCAGCTGAAACATCCGGGCTCCTGGACTGAGCAACTTCTGGATTCTTAGAGCTTCAGTTTGTAAGCAGCCATTGTTGGAGAGCTGGACCACAGCCTGTAAACCATTCTAATAAATCCTCTTTCTATATATAAAGAGTCATTCTATGAGTCCTTTTCCTCTAGAGAACCCTGACTAATACAGGTGTTAACCTGCTGTTTTTTCAGATCAGTGGGCTCTCTGAATAAAAGGCAATTTAAGAGTGTTTAATATTATCCCTGCTCACTGGCATCTCTGGAGCCAGGAAGCATATGTGTCCCTCTGCTCCATGTGCATAACTGCATAGGAGACCCCAGGAGGCAGTCACCCAGTAAAGCCTAGCCCAAAGGACTAGGAGTGTTCATAGCAGCTCGTTGTTATGATCTAAGGAGATCAGGTGATACGTTATTCATCAGGATATAACTGATTTTCAAAAGAAGCATCCAGTCTCTCTATTCTTCTCTTCCTCCTCCTCTTCCCCCTCAGAAAACGAGGTTTCTTAAGGACCCTGTTCCTAGGGCATTGTGAGTGAAATTTGAACTTTAAGTCTTCTGTGAGAGCCACCACTCCCAGGTCTAGGAAGCCTGTTTGAGTTCCAGAGAAACTGGCTTTTTGGCTTATTTATTCATTTGTTCAACAAATACAGATTAGGTCCACCACAGAGACATGGACACGTGACTATGAGGAGAAATAGATACCAATCTCTCCTGGGACATGTAGAAAAATAGACACTCTCAGACCAGAGAGATGACTCAGAGGTGATGGCTGCTCTTTCAGAAGACACGGGTTCAGTTCCCAGCATCCAGGTGGTTAATGGCTCACAACCATTTGTAACTCCAGTTCCAGGGGATCTGATACCCTCATCTGATCTCTGGTACTGTATGTATAAGATGTAGTCATGCATGCAAGGCAAAACACTCTTACACATAAAATAAGATAAAATAAAATCCCAGTAACCCAGTTGGTCAGTTGCCGAGAACTGGAAGTGGCCTGGGTCCCTCCCACATCCCATCCAGCCTGGATTACCTGAAAGAGGTATCATGCTCAGGCCCTAGAGCAACACACACACACACACACCTTCCCCTATACCTTCTCAGTATCTCTTTAGAGTGAGAGCTAGGTACATAGTTCAGTTGGTACAGTGCTTGACTGGCATACCAGGGGCCCTAAATTTGCTCCTAATCTCCAGCACCTCAGAAACTGGGCATAGTGTGGGTGGGGCTCATGGTGATCTCAGAACTCAGGAGGTAGGGACAACTAGATTGGGGATTCAGGGTCATCCTCAGCTACATGGAGGGTTGGAGGCTAGCCTGGGATATGTGAGCACCTGCTGGGACGGAGGGAAAGGAGAGGGGGAGGAGGAGGACGAGGAGGACGAGGAAAGGGGAGAGAGAGAAGGAAAGGGAAGGGAAACGGGAGGAAGGAAAGAAGGGAGGGAGGGAGGGAGGGAGGGAGGGAGGGAGGCTGCAGAACTTACTCGATACCTGGGGTAGTCGGTGTCTGATAAATGACAGCTGTTTCTTTCATGTTCATTTCTAACCTCATCATTAATAAAAGTAAAGATGCTCCACCTTCTTCTATTTGTTTTTGAATTAATAGAGAATTTATTGGGAGTCTTCCTTCTACCCATTCTGTGGGCTGCCTGTAGCTGGCTGCCGGCCCAGGTCCTGAAACTTAACATCTGTCTGCAGTCTTCCTCCTCTCAGTCTCCCTCTCTCTCATGCTGTCTGTCTATCCCAGCTTCCTGCTTCCCATCCCATCGTCAGCTGCAATACCTACGCGTAGGAGATGGATGAGATAGGGAAAGGGATGGACAGAGCTCCCAGAGGACAGATAGAAGGGGCTTCCCAGCCAGGAAGGCCAGTGATACCCCTATTCACAGCTTCCCCCAGATCTCTACATCCCCTGCATTCCCCAGGCTGTAGCCTGGGTCAGCTTCCTGATCCAAGAAATGAATCTCTCCCCTGAAGGTCAGGCAGAGCTCACTTCTCACTCACTCAGAGGGAGCCAGCGGTCCAGGAGGCTGACTGACATCTGTCACTTCAGAGTCCAGGCAGCCCCAGGACCTGTGTGCTGGAGTAAGCGGTGTGTGTGGGGGGGGGGGGGCGGAGGTTCCACAGAGTAAACATAATCTCTTTAGTTTTCTAAAGCCTTAACCTGTAGGTTCCCCACCCTGCCCCCGTGCTGTCCCCCCTCTCCCATGACACATGTTCTTTCACACATGGCAGCCTTCTCCACATTCGCCTCCACATACCAAAGCTCTTACCGCAAGGGCCAGCAACTCATGTCCTACATTCAGGGCAGTGTGACCACCCCACATGGCTCCAGTCTTGGCACTGCCTCCATGAGCCATCTTTGGGGGAATCAGGGATCGTAGGGTTAATTCTGAGCCTAGATCTTTTTTTGGTTTTTCGAGACAGGGTTTCTCTGTATAGCCCTGGCTGTCCTGGAACTCACTCTGTAGACCAGGCTGGCCTGGAACTCAGAAATCCGCCTGCCTCTGCCTCCCGAGTGCTGGGATTAAAGGTGTGCGCCACCACGCCCGGCCCCTGAACCTAGATCTTTCATGGGAATCTCTACCCCACAAATTTAACAGCAACAAGATTTGCTCAGCTTAGGAACATCACCCCAAGGTCAACAACCAGATCAAAAGAGGCGTCCTCATTCAACCCCAGGTCCTGTGTGTCACGAGACACTGAGTGTAAGCCAGGAAGAGACCCTGCAGACCAAGCACGAGGTGCCCAGGAAGATGAGGGTCTGGTCTGCGAGCGGTCTTTCATTTTACTTCTTGCAGAGGAGCTGGGTTTAGTGTCCAGCACCCACACGGCAAATCAAGTTCCAGGGAGTCCTGACGCTTCTGACCTACTCAAGTCCTGCACACAAGCACTCACATTCACACATGCAAGTAAGTAAAGAGTTGAAATCATTTGAGTGGATTTTTTAAAGTTTATAATTATTTACTTGGTGTGTGTGTGTGTGTGTGTGTGTGTGTGTGTGTGTGTGTGCTCTTGAGCACACATGTGTCATGATACATGTGTAGTTGGTTCTTTCCACCCACGTGGATTTCTGAGGATCAAATTCAGCTCAGCAAAACTTAGCAGCAGGCACCTTAACCTTTTAGCCATATCATAAGTCCTTTTCTCCTCCCCCTCCTCCTCTCCCTTCTCCTCCTCCTCTTCCTCTTCCTCTTCTTCCTCCCCCTCTTCTTCCTCTTCTCTTCCCCATCCTCCTCTTCCTCCTCCTCTCTTCCCCCATCCTTTCTCCTTCTCCCTTCCTTTCTCCTCTTCCTCCTCCTCCTCTTCCTTCTCTTCCTCCTCCTCTTCCTCCTTTGTAACTTGAGATAGAGCCTCATGTAGCCCAAGTTTTCTTCAAACTAATCATGTGCCTGGTGGATGACATTGAACTTTTGAACCTCCTGCCTCCATGGCCTAAGTGCTGGGATCACAGGTGTTATAGTGCTCGCTGGGGAAGGAACCTAGGGCTCCACGCACGCTGGGCAAGCACTCTATCCACTGAATTACACAGCAGCATTTTTAAAGAGTCGCAGTTAACACTAAGTTAAACCATTCTTCCTCTGGAAAAAAGGAAGCCCGTGACCCCTCTCGCTCCCCCAGGTGCCCCACACTCTCTCCTACTGTGTCCCTTCCAGCCTGATCCATTGATGCAGCCACGTCCCACTGAGCTGGAACAGAGCTGTGCAGGAGAATAAGCCAGCATCTGCCTGGAGCCTTGCACCACTGAGACACACAGCGACTGGAACCTGTTTCCCCAGCCTCCATTTCACCAGGACACTGGGGAAAGAGGGGGAGCCAGTGTGAGGGTTTTGACCACATAAGGGTCTATGTCCATAAGACCCCACCTTCCTTGAGGCTTACATAACAAAACCAGGACGAAGGCTTTCTGAGGAAGCTGAGGCGACAGGGCAGGATGACTTTGTGTGATTGCAGCTAACAGCCCCATTAAGGCATTACACTGTTACGTGCTATTACCAGTCCAGCACTTTGTGTCACTGAGCGCGCTCGCATGCCCTCCCCCACGGTGGCAAAGTGAGATCCACAGCTAGCCCCAGAAAAGCCGGCACAGTGAGAGAGCCACAGAATTCACCAGTCTCTTTCCCTCAATGAGCCAGCCTCTTGACCCATCTACTCAGTGATTTCTTCTAAAACATAAAAATTATGGGAAAGGGGGAAAATGCCCTTTACTGGCAGATTTTCCAGCCCCTGAGTGTATCTGGCCATTTAATCAAGGGAAGGCAAACAGTACAGAGTCAGGAAGACACTATAGGTCTCTCTTGATGTTCCAACAGCCTCAGGCACAGGAGACTCATTTGCCTCTATATACTTCCTCCAAATAACCACATAGCTGTACCTCAACCACCTGGTTCTGTATTCAGATGCCCTCTATTTAAGAGGCCCGTGACCTTTAAGGAACATCCCAGGTACCCCTCCACCTATGGATAGATGATAGATAGATAGATAGATAGATAGATAGATAGATAGATAGATAGATAGATAGATAATACATACATACATACATACATACATACATACATACATACATAGGTAAATACATAGATAGATACATAGACAAGTAGGTAATAGATATAGATGGTATAGATATGGATACAGATATAGATATATTTAGACAAGGTTTCACTGTATAACCCTGTATAGACAAAGCTATCCTTAATCTCGTAGAGATCTCCTGCCTCTGACATCTCTACTGGCTATGTCTTCTCTGTTTCTCTTTGCTCCTGAGACAGGACCCTGGATCCGCCAAGACTGGCCTCCTTAAGTGTTTGCTACTGACTTTGAGCTTCTCTGATCACTGCCCGCCTTTGTCTCTCCTGGGCTGGGATTGAAGGCTGTTTATTCAGTGCCTAGGATCAGACTCTGGGCTTTGCACATGGTAGCTGGGCAAGCTCTCTCTGCCAGCTGAGCCATGTCCCCAGCCTCTCACTGTTTCTCATACAATCCGTTACTTCAGCTCCGTCTCCCCTCACCCTCTGCAGTCCTGTCTCCCTCTCAGCAGAGCTAGGCAGACAGAGAACATTCTGCACAGTAAACTGTTTTTCTCCCAATCTACTTATTTTGTCAGCCATACCTTTAAATAAGAAAAGCGCTTTCAGGCTTGGATACCTGAGTTCAGCCCTGAAGCCCCAGGGACATAATAATGAGAGCCAGCCCTGTGCCTCTGGGAGCCCATGGCCCAAGGAAGCAGAGACATCAGGGTAAGGCTCTCTAGCGCCTGGTGAGCACACCTTTCACTCCACGATTCTCCTGAGAGACAGACCTTTCTCCACACCTGTGTGACCACGCCACTGCCCTGGGAATGCCAAGGCTCCCCATCCCGCTGGGGCAGGCCACATAATGCCCTCATCTATATTCCTCTGTGTCCAATTCCCCTATATCCAACTGACAAGTCCCGCCAGCTTGATCTCCAAAAGGCCACCCCAGTCTGTCCGAGCCTTCCCCCATGCCAGCTTCTGCATTCCTCTGTTCCCTAGCCACCACAGCCATAGGGACCCATGCAGCAGATCCTAGGAGCTGCCCTCTAGTCTCCCCACAACCCTTTGTCACCACATCCCTCCTACTCACCCTGCCGCAGCAGCCCCATCGATCCTACCTCAGGGCCTTCCTTGCCATCTGTCACCCCGCCCCCAAGCCTTCCTCCAGCTCAGGGGTTCTCAATCTGTGGGTCTCAACCCCCTCAGGAGATCAAATGACCTTTTAACAGGGGTCACCTAAGACCATCAGAAAACACAAGTCTCTACATGACAGTTCATAACAGTAGCAAAATGACAGTTACAAAGTAGCAACAAAAATAATTTTATGGTTGAGGGGTCACCACAACATGAGGAGCTGCATTGAGGGGTCGCAGCATTAGGAACATTGAAATCCGTTGCTCCAGTTTCTTGAAAAGCCAGAGCTGTTCCACCATTCGACTCTCTGTCTTCTCTCCCAGCATCTCAGGGCTTCCCAGGTCACTATGAACATTGTCTCTCCCTCATGACCACCTGTTTACGAAGTGTATGTCTCTACCATTTCACTGCCTTAGGAATGGGGCCCTGGATGGGAAGCCTGGGTAAATCATATTGCACAGTTAGGCAGTGAGAGCGGCCGTGGGGAGTCCCACCAGGGTACAGGCCTGAGGACCCCGGCAGTGCTCCAAACAGACCCTCGAAGGTTTAGCTCTGAGGAGTAAATAGAGAGGGGAAAGAGAGAGGCTAGCACACAAGTTAGCTGGGAGGCACAGCAGGTTCTGAATGAGAGGAAGGCCAACATAGAGAGAGGGGGCTGTCCATTGCAAGAGCCTGAGCTGGCCATCCTTGCAGAAGGGATGATGAGGGGCACAGAAACGGAACCCCTGCTTCCTGGTATCTCAGGAGGACATTGCCCTTTCTTTTCTACAGAAGGGGTCTGAAGTGTCATCCAGGACACAGCTGGGTCTGAACCAAGCCGATATCCTCATCTGACTGCTTGGGACAGATAAGACCCATTTAGCCTTGGACATCAGTTATCTGGCCTAATGGGCTCTGGTTAGGGCCCAATCAATTGTTAATGCAGGACAGCCCTGGGATTCAGGGAGAGAGATGGTCACAGTAGCCCCCCTGGCTGTGGAAGTGGAGGGGACAGAGTCTCTGTTGACCTGTGTGGCCTGGCCCCTCCTTGCATCCCTGGAGTGAGGACTGGGCCATGAGCACTAATGGCTTAAAGCTGGCCTTCTGTGGCAGTGGGTTCTCAGAGTCCTCAGTCCCCCTGTAAGGGGAGGTGAGAAACAGCTCGACTGAGGTAGCTGTCCAGAGGTTGGGTTGGAAAGATTAACAGCAGGGACAGCAGGGACAGCAGGGACAGCAGGGACAGCAGGGACAGCAGGTCCCTGGGAGTCCTCCCTCAGTCCACACAGCAGCTGCTATTCAGGCTGCTCAGTGGTCAAGGCCTCCAGTTCTAGGACTTTGATCATGCTCAGCGGTCTCCTTCCACCTTACCAGTCCTGGGGATCGAACTCAAGTCGTCAGGCTTGGTAGCAAGCACCTTCACCGACTTAGCCATCTTGCCAGCCCCCAACAAAGACTTTTAAAATCTTCCCTCCCTGTACCAGAGCAAAGTGCACCAGCAACTCTAATTAAACACAGCATTTTTTTTTTTTTTTGGCCAACAATTTTTAAAGGGATTTTTCTAATTTGACTGTCGGACTCGTTGGGCCGGCGGGCCCTGGTTCCGTTGATAATTGGCTGTGTCTTCCATCCACTCTCTCTGGCCTACTCTGAAACGTAGCTGACAAATTGCTTTCACAAGTAATGACACATTTATGAATACCAAATGTGGTAATTAATGCATCTGACCTCGTGTTATTCTGTGTAGACATTTAACATTTATTAATTTCGATTTCCCAGTTTTCTTTCCCCATTTGGCGGCCGATAAATATTTTAAAGGCTCAGAGATTTCTATAGGATCCCAAAGAGCTCAGACACCTGAAGTGCTGGCGAGACCTTCAACAAGGGATGGGAGAAGAGGCTCTGTGAGCCTCAGTTTCCCCATCCTATTCTTCAGCTCTAGGCAAACCTGAAGATCTGATCTCCAACCCAGAGGGGCTTTTAAGAGCTGCACTGGAGAGCTGAGTGTGGTGGTGCATGCCTTTAATCCCAGCGCTTGGGAGGCAGAGGCAGGCGGATTTCTGAGTTCGAGGCCAGCCTGGTCTACAGAGTGAGTTCCAGGACAGCCAGGGCTACACAGAGAAACCCTGTCTCAAAAAACAAAAACAAAAACAAAAACAAAAACAAAAAAAAATAGAGCTGTACTGGGTCAAGGTCAAGGCCAAGGCCAGAAGGAACCACCTGTGATCACCATGGCGGAGACCTCCTCTCACCCATGAAGATCGAAGCAATAAAAACTGTTATGTCACCAGGCAGTTGACCCTTGCTCGCATGGTGTGGAGTCTTATTCTCTAGTTAATACCCTGCAGTATGTGTCCCTCCCCATTTTGAGGGGACATGTAAAGGAAGTGTAGAAGCCTGGAGGGATGGGGCCACCCCTCACCTTGGTCCCCCACCTCACAACACTGGCTGCTGACAGCTGCAGGTCTGGGCGGGGCAGACTGCACAGCTGGGCACTCGGAAGCTCTGTCAGGGCCAAGCTACACCATGACAGCCCCTGGGGGGCAGCACCCCCATCTGAGCTAGGCCTCAGGGTAAAGACATAGTTTGGCATGTGGATCAAAGGGATGGAAACACACCCTGTAGCCCGGGCCCCTTCAGGAGTGTTCTGGTCCAGTGACTGGTGACCCCATCTCCACCACCTTCTTCCACCAGGCTTGGAGCTCCTTGCTGGCCACACCCTCTACCTGATTAAGTAGGTTTGGAGGGAAAAGTCAGAGAGGTGGGGACATACTCTGGGGAAGAGAGAAGGGGAGCCCCTATTATATCTGTCCATCCAATTGTCCTCAGTTATGCATAACAGGATCTAGTTACACACACACATATACATATACACATACACACCACACGCATAAACATACATACACACACAGAGACACACACACACTACACACACACACACACAGACACACAGATACATACACACAGACACACACAGACACACAGACACACAGACACACATATACACACAAACCATACACACATAGACACAGACACACACATACACATACACACAAACCATACACACATAGACACAGACACACACATACACATACACACAAACCATACACACATAGACACAGACACACACAGATACACACAAACCACATACACACATACAACATTCATAGACACAGACACACATACACACAAACCATACACACATAGACACACACACACATACACACACCACACATATACACACAAACCACACACACACATACCACATTCATACACACACAGACACACACACATAGACTCAGACACACACACACAGACACACAGACACACACAGACACACAAACCATACACACATAGACACACACACACACAGACACACAAACCATACACACATAGACACACACACACATAGACATACATACATACATAGACATACACACACATACACACACCACAATACACACACAAACCACACACACACACACACACACACATACCACATTCATACAGACACACACACATACACACACATACAGAGACACACACACACCACACACACACACATACCACATTCATACATACAGAGACACACACCACACACACGCACGCGTGCACACACACACACACACACACACACACACACACACACACACAGCTCCATTCCTCAACCTTGTTCTACTCCTCAGATTACTGAAGAGACCAGAATTCAAGGCCTCAGTCTCTGGACACAAAAGCCCTTTACTGCCCACGGGACTCTCAGTCCCAGGAGGGGATACCCCCGCCCACACGGTCACAGTCAGGAACTGCAAGGACTTCAGCAGGCAAGCACCTGCCATCTCTTCCCTGAGCTCTGCCTTCACTGCCCAGATGCCCTCACTGAGGCCTGGCTGCAAAGTGAATGGGAACCAGGATTTTTTTTCTCCATTCCTGCACCATTCACCACAGGCAGGCACCTGGCAGTCCTTGTACCTGTGTTAGTCACACCAGACCAGTGCAGCCATCGCAGGGCAGGGGGACCAGAAATGGGGAAGTTACAGAAGAGAGGACCTGGAAATGGCCACATACACAATGAACATGGTGGGTCACCTCCTTGGGCAGGGGCTGGATGTTAGGGAAGACTTCCTGGAAGAGGAGACAGCTCTGAGGGGATGAGGAGGGGGTGGTAGTACCTTCAGGACAGAGGCTGCCGTCAGTGGACAAAGGTTGGGACCTAAGCCGAAGCTTGCCTCCCACCGCAGCTACACCTCACAGGGGATGAAGGGAGAAGTGATGGAGCGAATCTAAGTCTCCCATGTCAGCTTGCAGGGCCTCAAATCCTCCACATCTCAGAAAAAATGAGAAGCTGGAACTTGTCAGCTGTCCTGGGATTTGCATTTTAAGAAGGATAAAAAACTGGGCCTGAAAGATGGTGCCGTGGGTCAGCTCCGCCACCCTGCCCAGGAGCCTGCTGCTTCTGCCTCCCTCCCTGATCTCTAGGCCCAGCACCTAGACCCCATCTTGTAGACTGAATACTATGGTAGCCCCTGAGTTTGATACCCAGGACCCGCATAGGAGAAGGAGAGAACTAACTTCCTCAAGTGGTCCTCTGAATTCCAAATGCTATGAGGAATTTCAGGGTTTCTCTGTGTGGCCCTGGCTGTCCTGGTCTTGAATTCAGAGATTCATCTGCCTCTGCCTCTGCCTCTGCCTCTGCCTCTGCCTCTGCCTCTGCCTCTGCCTCTGCCTCTGCCTCTGCCTCTGCCTCTGCCTCTGCCTCTGCCTCTGCCTCTGCCTCTGCCTCTGCCTCTGCCTCTGCCTCTGCCTCTGCCTCTGCCTCTGCCTCCCAGTTCTGGGATTAAAGGCGGTGTGCTACCACTGGCTTAAAGTTTATTTCTTAGGTAGGAGGACGCCCTTATCTGCCCAGATGATGCTGAAATATCTACAGATCAAATGACAAGCCAGTCTCAGTCCCCAAGATCGCGGCGGGAGGTGTTCATGGCTTCCACTAACCAGACAAGTCCCACTCCCATGACAGCAGGCACCTTCTCTACTGTCAGTAGAGTTGGATGCTAATCTCATCCAAATATCTGGGGAATGTTGACCTACACCTTGGTTGGAGCACCATGGCCCACAAACTTGACTATTCCCGAATCTCTAGATGGCTACTTTCTCTGCCTTTTTTCCTGTAGGAAAAAAAATGCTGAGACCCAGGGAGGCTACAGGAGTCACTCGAGGTCACCTGGTTGAATAGCAGCAATGCTTAGCGGTTTCCATCCAGGCTCCCAGACCGGTGCTCCCTGCACAGCCTTCTGGCTCTTGCTGTAAATCCTTGGCCCCTGGAGGACAAGTCAGGCTAGTAGCTCTGGCCACACCGCTGAGCCGCCCATCCCCAGAGCACCTCAGACCGGCTAGTGTGAAATTTACATATGTGTGATTTGCATATCATTTGCATGGTACTCCCTGAAGTCCAAAATGCCAGGAAATTCCCCAGGTCTGCCTTTGCCCCTGCAGCTTCTTGGCTTCAGCTACACCTCCTCAGGTGTAGAGTCAGGTCCCTAGGCGGGTCACCTGTCCCCTGCTCACTGCCAGACCACAAGGGCAAGCAGTGCTTTCTCTCCTGCATGCTGGGATCGCCATAGTACAGTGGATGCAGCCTGTGCTGTGTGGGAGTTGCATTCAGAGGACACGGGAATGGACATTATTTATTTTAATAGTCACGTATTCATTTTTATGCGTCTTTGAATTTATGAGTGGGGTGCCAGTTTCCCTTTTACTGCTGAAATATAAAGTTCCCCTTTAAACTAAATTTCAGTTTTTAAAAAAATAAGTCAATGAAAATAAAAGCAGTAAATAAATAATAGAGTAGGCTGTGTGTCGATACGGCAGAGACGGAGGGTGGCAAAGGTGGTTAAAAACGCTAGATTCACGATTCACCACAGTATCTGCCACTGCCCAGCCAACCCTCCTCCACCCAACTGTCTTCTGCCATTGGAGGCCAAAGTCAAGGGGTGTGCCTTGTGTCTGGCCTTCTTGTGTTTATGTGTGTCCAAGTGTATGTGGGTATACACACATATGAAGGTGTGTATGTGTAGAAACTAGAGGTCACCATGGGTGTCTTTGTCTATACCCCTTGGGCTTTAATATGTTTATCAGTCTTTGAGAGTTTCATACAGAATACAATGTATTTTTTTTCTGTTCTCCCCCACCCCCCCACCCCCGAGACAGGGTTTCTCTGTATAGCCCTGGCAGTCCTGGAACTCACTTTGTAGACCAGGCTGGCCTCGAACTCAGAAATCCACCTGCCTCTGCCTCCCAGGTGCTGGGATTAAAGGTGTGCGCCACCAGGCCCGGCTATGTAAAGAATTTAAAATGAAGTTCATTTTCAAGGCACTGTGGCAGGAAAGCGCTTAGCTCTCTCCAGGCTCAAATCTGGGATTCTGAGATCCAGTCTCGGAGATGACAGTGTATTCTTTTCACTTTCACACCCACTCCTCTTCCTAACTCCTAGACACCTCCCCTCTCCCCACTCCCTACTCTCAACTTTGTGTCTTTTTCTATTATGAGTTATTTATTGGGGTCTAAAGAGATGGCTCAACAGTTAAGAGCACTGGCTGGTCTTCCAGAGGTCCTGAGTTCAATTCCCAGCAACCACATGGTGGCTCACAACCATCTGTGATGGGATCCGATGCCCTCTTTTGGTGTGCATAAAGACGGAGCACTCATATTTGTGAAATAAATAAATAAATCTTTTTAAAAGTTATTTATTTTTATTTTATGTGCATGTGTGCATGTATGTGTTTGTATGTATACCACATGAATGCCTGGTGCCCACAGAGGCTGGGGAGGGTGTCAGATCACCACCACTAGAGTTATAAACAGTTGCCAGCCACCGTGTGGGTGCTGGAAATAGAACCTAAATTCTCCGCAAAAGCAGCAAATACTCATAACATCTGACCCATCTCTTCAGCCCTTTTTTAAAAAAATTATTCTTAATTTTTATATGTATGAGAATTTTGCTTGAATGTATATCTGTGTACCACATGTGTGTGTGGTGCCCAAAGAGGCCAGAGAAGACACCAACTTCCCTAGAAGTTATGGTTGGTGGTGAGCCACCGCATGGGTGCTGGGAACTGAACCCAGGTCTTCAGCAAGAGCAGCCAGCACTCTTAACTGCTGAACCATCTCTCCAGTAGCCTCCCCTCCCTTTTAAATAACCCAACAAGTCCAATTTAAGCTGTTCATATATTCATAGCTGGACATAGCCACAGGCTATAGACATGGAATGACCAAGTCTGAGAATTTAGGCACATTTCTCAATTAGCACAATCCTCATCATACACTCTGACCATTAGCACATTCCTGGTTATGCACACTGCCCATTAGCACAGTCCTGGTTATGCATACTGCCCATTAGCACAGTCCTGTTTATGCACACTGCCCATTAGCACATTCCTGGTTATGCACACTGACCATTAGCACATTCCTGGTTATGCACACTGCCTATTAGCACATCCCTCATCATACACTCTGACCATTTCCTCGTGGCCCCTCACTCAGGCCTATAACCTGCCCCCTCGCCTCATTCTAGAATGCTAAGGTTCTGGAGAATTGGCCTCAGGATTGAGTCTTGGAACTCCACATCTGTCTTCATAAGATCTCTTTGAGCCGGGCGCCCTTCCTCGTGGATTCTAGAACAGAATCACGTTTCCCTACCAAACTTTTACTAACCTAGGAGCCAGCAATCTATTCCCATGGAAGCCTGCAAGGTAATTAACACCCTTGCGTTTAACTGGGGCCCCACACTCACCATTAATGAGCTAGCTAAGGGCTCTGCTTAAAATGAATAACTTGCAAATGACCCAAGAGCTCTGGGTTCCTAATTCCTTTTTTTTTTTAATCAGAAAAAAAAATTACACAGAGAATTTAAATAGAAAAGCGATTTTCATTTATGAGCCAGTATCATTATTCATAACTGGAGAATTGTATGGTGTAAAAAGCCTTTTCCACTTAATTAGAATGGTGAACATCACAGGAAAAGGGAGGACTGTGTGCAGCACCAGGGACCAGGAGGCAAAAAGTACAGATGAAAGGAAAAGAAACTCCTTCCCATGTCACTGTGGGTCTGTGTGGCCGTGCATCAAGCAAGGAAGCAAACAGAGAACCACACAGATCACAGGTTAGGAGGAGGGAGAGGAGGAGGGAGGAGGGAGGGGAGGAGGGAGGAGAGGAGGGAGGAGAGGAGGGAGGAGTGGAGGAAGGGGAGGAGGGAGGAGAGGAGGGAGGAGAGGAGGGAGGATCAACCCTGATGGTTCCTGCCCCATGGTGCACTCACTTCTGGTCACTTCATCCTTCCACTGGACACTTGGCATAGAGAGTCTCATGTCTAACCCAGACTAATATAAACTTTCAAACCATTCTTTTGCCTGGGACTCAAGGAAGTTGAGGCTATTGCCTGGAGTCACCTAGTCAGTGAGTGACAGAGTTAAGGAACAAACTTGGGTTCGTGTCTCTGACTGTAAGTCTCTCCAGCGGTGTAACTGGCTCCGCTGGAGTCACAGTCATCTCTAGCCTCCCTTGTAAACCCCGGGCACACCAGCAACATAGACTTACTGCTGTGCTTCATAGATTCGGGGCTGAAACTTAGATTAGCAGAAGTCCCAGCCAGGCTTTGGCATGAGCCTCAGCTAGAGAGACCCAAAGGCCAGCATGTGTCTCCTACAAGGACACAATCAAAGAAGCCCATGGTTTCACTGGAGATGGAATGTGGACCTTCAAGTCTTCCACCCAGGGGTCTGCTGCTTGGCTCCAAGGGCCTTTTGTCTGTCACTCCAATCCCATGGGCACCAGGAGGGTCCAGTGACCATTCCAGCCCTACCCCCAGACACAACATTGACATATCCAAGCCAGTCAACCCTCCAAGATACAATTCCACGGTCACTGTGGCTTGTTACAGTGCTTCACATGCTGGGCACCGCACAATTCTCCTTTCAGAAGTTGAGAAACTGAGGCACAAGGAAGTCAGACAGTGAGAACATTACCCACCAAGGGCTCAGCCTCCACAGCCTTGCCCTGTGTCCAGTGCAGATGCCACCATCAGTGACAGCGGTGAGCTAAACGCCCACCCTCTTTGTGTGATCCAAGGTCTCTTGTCCTCAGGAGGAGACCCAGGAAGTACTGTCACCCTCCCTGCTTTATAGGAAAGGGTTCATGATTCCAGAGAGAATGATACCCTGGACTCATACAGTATGTAAATGCAAAGAATGTTTTATCCTGCAGAAGTCCAGCATGCTGGGGTCTCCCATTACCAAGATAGAGAACCCAAAAGTGAGCTTGAAGGTCCAGTTTAAAGCATACTAGGGGAATTCTGGGGTAGGTGAGCTTTGTCTTACTCTCTCTGAGGACTTTCCATTACAGGGCATGGGGGCTGGCTGGGAACTGCTGACCCATTGTCCTTGTCTAAGGTCAGGCGGCATGGCAGTTTCTGATTAGCTGCCTGAAGCCTAGGTTTGTAGGCTTAATCTCTTTGTGATGGTTTCTATATGCTCAGCCCAGGGTGTGGCACTATTAGAAGGTGTGGCCTTGTTGGAGTAGGTGTGTCATTGTGGGCATGGGCTTTAAGACCCTCATCCTAGCTGCCTGGAAGCCAGTCTTCTCCTAGCGGCCTTCAGACGAAGCTGTAGAACTCTCAGCTCCTCCTGCACCATGCCTGCCTGGATGCTGCCATGCTTCCTGCCTTGATGATAATGGACTGAACCTCTGAACCTGTAAGCCAGCCCCAATTAAATATTGTCCTTATAAGAGTTGCCTTGGTCAGGCTGGTGAGATGGCTCAGTGGGTAAGAGCACCCGACTGCTCTTCCAAAGGTCCAGAGTTCAAATCCCAGCAACCACATGGTGACTCACAATCATCCGTAATGAGATCTGACTTGCTCTTCTGAAGTGTCTGAAGACAGCTACAGTGTACTTAAATATAATAAATAAATCTTAAAAAAAAAAAAAAAAAAAGAGTTGCCTTGGTCATGGTGTCTGTTCACAGCAGTAAAGCCCTAAGATACTCCTGAACTGCCAATTTGAAGTCTGACATGGAATCAGCCCAGCCTTCTCAGAAACTGAGGCACAGGGAGAGCAAGTCTCACCCAAAGTCACAGAACTGGGGATTCGAACCCAGAGAGAGCAGCACTGGGGTCTGGACATCGGTTGCCTCACCCTTGTGTGGTCACAGTTCGAGTCACATCATCATGTGGCTTCCTTTGCTGTCATCCTCCCTCCAGTTCCCTGGAGTCCTTCCTTCTCCAGCCTGTCCTGCCAGATGGGGACTCCCAGGGTGGAATGTAGGAAGCCGGCGCCTCGGGAAAGGCCCCGCCGGCCGCCGGCGCCTCGGGAAAGCGGCCGCTGCCCACCGGCTCCCGGGAAAGCGGCCGCCCACCGGCTCCCAGGAAGGCCGCCCGAGCTCCGGGAAGGCCGTGCGGCTCCGCCCCATTACAAGATGGCGCAGGGCCGGCAGACTGCCAGGGAGGAGAGCCTAGTGCACATGCGCAGCTCTCTCCTCAGGCCCTCCTCAGGCAGTAGCCCCTCCCGAAGGGAAAATATGCTAATGAGGCACTGCTTGTAGTACCAATGCAGGGAAAATATGCTAATGGCTGTGGCTTGTGGCACCAATGAATAGGCCACATGCAAATGAGGTATGGCTTGGTGCACCAATCAGCAACCACTATGACACCCCTCCCCCTTCCCTGGGAGTGTATAAAAGCAGCAGCTCTGCTGCTGTTCTGGGTCCTGGGAATCAACTATCAAGGCACTCCAGAATAAAGCTGATTGAGAAGATCCCGGTGGTGACGTGTCTTTCTTGCTGCTCGACGGAGGAGGCAGGGAGGCGCGCCGCAGTGGAAGACTCGCAGGACCCCAGGCCCACACCCTAGCTCCAGGGTTCATATGTTAACTTCATGGGTTTCAGCAGAGCCACCAGTTTCCCTGATGTTTGAATCCTGATGAGACACAAGGCCATTGGCACCTGAGTAGATCCTGTCAGCTGGGTCCCCATTCCCACCCCAACAGTTACTGCCTCCCCATTTCCTTCTTAAAGCTCTCCCAGGAGCCCCTCCTCTGCTGAGTCCTACTACTCTACTTCATGTCCTGCTAAGGGCTGTGCTGGACCACAATGCCCTACAGTCTTAGTCATCACATCGACTCTACATCCATTTTACAGGAGGGAAGACTGAGGCCCAGAGAGGCTCACCTAATCTGTATAGGACCACCTGTTCTTCTCACTACCAGCTGGACCAAGGCACCCTGGTCACAGCCTCCCGATACCCACACCAGACTGTCAACCTCATCTTCCATGTGCCTCATCCTGACAAGTGCTGGCTCCCTCAGGAAGATGTCTCAGCTCCTAGATGATCCACCAGCTGGGAAAGCCGACTCTCACCTGAGATATCTGCCGCAAGATGACTTGGGGAAATCACCACCAGGAGGTCTGTGGTCCAGCCTGGGCTCAGTGGCTATCTTGTGGCAACTCAATGAAACACACATCCTGCTGGCTTCAGACTAGCAAAGGAGGCAAGTGCAGATGTCCCACATATCTAATCACTGTTCCCTTTAAAGGACAGAAAGTCCCGGAGCAAGAAGATGATTGCTGGATTCGGGATGGATATGACCTGTCTCTGGCTGGCTCACCCAGACAGTGCTGGTGAGACTTCCTGAGAATATGTGCAGGGCTGGGGGTATATCTCAGTGGTTAGCACACTTGCCTGGCACACTGGAAGGCCCAGGTTTCATTCCCAGGACCACACAAACCAGCTGTGGTGGTGCCTGCTCCGAATCCAAACCCTTTGGGGAAATGGAAGCAAGGGGCCCAAGAACTCAGTCAAGCCAGGCCTGGAGGCAGAGGCAGGCAGATCTCTATGAGTTCAAAGCTAGACCAGTTTATACCATGTGTTCCAGGCCAGCCAAGGCTACTTAGCCAAGGCTACTTAGCATCCGGCATACGAGACAGGTGCCTCTTTTCTTCTAACCCCAGCAGAATTCATGAATGCAGGGGACGCCTCGAGAGCTTCCCTGTCTCTCCCTTTTCTGTCCTTGAGCAGAATCAATCCCACATCTCAGGTTCACAGTGACTCTCTCTTTCTACTGACATTGTCGCACCCCACACCACGTGACTTCTGGCTCTCCAAGCCCTTCCATCTCCCGGCCCAGCGGAGCCTGACAAATCTTGTCTGCCAGTGTTTGTATCTGGGATGAAGTGATTCCAAGCATGTCTGGCGTCTGCTTCCTGTGCAGATCAAAACAATGTCTCGGGCTCAGTCACCATCCAGACCATAACCAAACAGTCACGGAACCCCAAAGACCCCCCAAACTACCAATTCCTGCCCATCTCCTTCTCACTGTTCTGATTGTGAGAGGGAAAACAACTAGTCTCTTGTGTCATTACAGAGTGACAGACACTCCAATAATTGCCAACACAAGTAATTGCCACTTACTGTATGCCAAATACCATTCCAAGAACTGTGTTTACCCACTCAAAATTGCATCTCAAGTCAATAGGACAGGTATTATTACTATGCCCATTTTACAGATGTAGACATGGGAAGACTGAGCCCATCAGACAGTGCAAGCTCAGCATTCTGTCACGGTGACGATGGTTCAGTAAAGAGGTAGCTGCTCTGTTAGGTAGGTGCTCCAATTGGTCCCAGTCCCTACTACACTCCATTCTCCTTGTCTGCTTGTTCACTCTATTGTCTGCTTGTTCACTTACGCTACTATCTCAACCTCCCAGGGGTCTGGGTTTCCAGTCCCAGTCCCACACTGTCCCACACACATATCTTGTTTGGAAAGAACCAAGATATGGGCTGCAGACTTGCAACAGCACCATACACCTTCGGCTTTCTTCAAACCTCCTCTCCCCAGAATCTGCCCGAGCGTAGACCTGAGGTCTACAGGCATTTGCCCCACTGGGGGCTCTGAAGCCTGCTGGTTCTGACCATAACTCGCAGCCTTGGAACCTCAGAATGCTGAGCCCTGGGCCTTTGCCTAGTGGTCTCCACTCCCTCGCCTGTAGCGAGCAGCTCTGGACTGCTCTCTCCCTTTTGTACCAACGTGGAAAAGCGGGCTACAGGCTGGGTCTCTGCACTCAGGGTTGTTCCTCTCCAAGTGCTGTTGGTCCTTCTGACCACAGGATGGCGCTGTTTCCTCCTGTTGGCCTCTAGGCACTAGGGCCAAGTTTGGCCCCCTCGCCTTCGCTGGGCACAGGATGTAGGAACCTCCTCTGGTACTGCCATCTCCTCAGCCTGCTTGTAGCATCTCTGGGCCCTGTTCTTCTCTCACGGCTATCCTGCTAACACCTTCCTTCAGAACTAGATGGGTCTGAGTTCTGCCCTGTGGTGGTTTGTATATGCTCGACCCAGAGTGTGGCACTATTAGGTGTGGCTCTGTTGGAGTGGGTGTGTCACTGTGGGCATGGGCTTTAAGACCCTCATCCTAGCTGCCTGGAAACCAGTATTCTGCTAGCAGCCTTCAGATAAAGCTGTAGAACTCTCAGCTTCTCCTGCACCATGTCTGCCTGGATGCTGCCAGTTTCCCACCTTGATGATAATAGACTGACCCTCTGAACCTGTAAGCCAGGCCCAGTTAAATGTTGTCCTTATAAGAGTTGCCTTGGTCTGTTCACAGCAGTAAAGCCCTAAGACATGGCCCTAAGATTAGAGAAAGGAGCTGTGACCTGGAGTCACACAGGGACTTCCCGTCAGCCAGGGATCAGCCCCTGACCCCGACCCCTGACCCCTGACCCCTCCAATGCAGTGCTTTACAATCCACTCTCCAGTGGCCTCCAGCAACACTACAGTTGTTACATCGTCACCATGCGCCTGAGCCTGGCTGGAGTTACATCATCACCATGCATTTGAGCCCACTGGAGTTTGCCTGCTTCGGCATCCTGGGAAGCATGTCTCGGGCACAGGCCACCCTGGGAGAGTTGTCCTCTTTCGTCTTTCTTTTCTTCTTTTTTTTTTTTTTCTTCGAGACAGGGTTTTTCTGTATAGCCCTGGGTGTCCTGGAACTCACTTTGTAGACCAGGCTGGCCTCGAACTCAGAAATCTGCCTGCCTCTGCCTCCCAAGTAGGGGATTAAAGGTGTGCACCACCACCGCCCGGCCTGTTGTTTTATTTTATTTTTTTTTTATTTGTTTTTTCCCTTGTTCCGATCAACCCCGCTAGCTCCGGTCGACCCCGCTCGCTCCCACTGGCTCCGCTCGCTCCAGCCAGCCTCATTCGCTCCTGGCCGCCCCCATATGGCTCCCGCTTGTTCCAGCCAGCCCTGCTCGCTCCGATCGTCGTCTCTGCTTGCTCCCGTTGGCCCCGCTCATTCCAGCCATCCCCATTTGGCCCCACTCGCTCGGGCCATCCCAGCTGGCTCCGCTCGCTCCTGACAGCCCCGCTTGCTCCGGTTCAAGGATTCATTTCTTTTTATTCTTCATAAGTACGCTGTAGCTGACTTCAGACTCACCAGAGGAGGGCATCAGATCTCGTTACGGGTGGTTGTAAGCCACCATGTGGTTGCTGGGATTTGAACTCATCACCTTCGGAAGAGCAGTTGGGTGCTCTAACCTGCTGAGCCATCTCACCAGCCCTTGTCTTTCTTTTAAAGAAATCCAAGAAATACCTCCCTCTTCCTGAGGGTGACCTTGAGCCTCGGGTCTTCCTGTTTCCATTTGGTTTAATGCAGCGCCGGGATGGAGCCCGGGGCTTTGTCCACACTCAGAAAGCACTGCCTACTGAGGTCTATCTCACTGCCCTTCAGCAGGTCTCTGAGCTGCCCACACCCCTGCTATCCCAGGTTACCCCACCTTTGTCCCAGTAGCTAGTTATGCAGGTCGCACACTGATGCCTGGCCCAGCGCACATTGCAGCCCCTCATTGCTATCCAGCAGCCAACACCACACATCCTGTGGGCTGCAGCGATAGCCCCAGGAACTGCTCTGATGCCAGCACCCCGTGGCCAGGGAGCCCTCCCTCCCCTCTGTAGACACCCCTCTGAAGGGCCACCAAACTTCCTCAGACTGGGGAGGGCGGAGGCTGGCAGGCAAGGTCCCCTGTGCCGGGGAATTCTAGGTTGGCCATAATTAAACGCTGCTGTGCGGGCTACAGACAAAAGGAAAACCATAATGGGATTAGAATTGTCATAAATTAAAACCATACATTCAATAAGCGCCCGTTGGCCTCCCTCTGGAAACGGTTGGCCCACAGCAGCTGCTTTGATAGGTGGCACGCAGGGGCTGGAGAAGACAGATCAGGGCGGCCCACCCCCAGCAGGCACCAAGTTCAGCTGCTCTCCCCAGGTCAACTATAGCCAGGTGGGAGGATGTCATCAAAGGTAAGCTGTGACACTGGACACTCTCGGGAGGACAGGCTAGGCTGGCATAACAGCACTCCAGAACCAGGACTGGTCCCCCCATTACACCACAACTTAACCCAGCCTGCCTCTTCAGCAACTTCCTGCCATGGGATTTCATGACACACACTCTGCCACCTAGTCTCTGGCCACCCATGAAATGGCCTTTGTCTTCCTACATGTGGTGTGGCTCATATCTCACTTCTGAGCAACATGACCTCCATAGGCAAGTGTATTCAGGAGCACCATCCTCTTCCCCCTGGGAGCACCACCCGCACCCCGCACTCCTCTGTTTAGCTAACGTACACTTATTGGGTACTTAGTGAATACCAGCCTCTACAAGGCAGGTCACGTCACAGCTGTCATGGAGCGGAGGACACAGACAATTTCATAGGTAACTGTCATTACAGAAGGTTCACAAAGGAAAAGTCCAGGGACCCAGCCACATACATGGTGGTGGGAGAGAGGGAGAGGGCCTAAGACCGGAGGAGACATTAAAAAAAAAAAAAACACCTCAACTTCCAGCCTAGTTCTAAAGGGAAAAAAAGAGAATTTGCAAAGTTGGGTGTGCCCTGCTCTTGGAGGCAGAGGCAGGTGGATCTCTGCGAGTTCTGAGCCGGCCTGATACATATCAAGTTCTAGACCAGAATTTCACAGTGAGATATGATCTCAAACAGAATTATAAGGACCTTCCGGGCTTGGCAGTCATTCTTCCAGAGACCCACGTTAGGTAGTTCTCAGCTGCCTGTAATTCCTGCTCCAGGGGATCTGTCCTCTATGGCCTCCTCCACAGGCATTCTGCACGCTCTCTCTCTCTCTCTCTCTCTCTCTCTCTCTCTCTCTCTCTCTCTCTCTCTCTGTGTGTGTGTGTGTGTGTGTGTCTCTGTGTTTCTGTCTCTGTCTGTCACTCTGTCTCTGACTCTCTGTCTGTCCTTCCCTACTCCACCCATACAATTAAAATAATATAAAATCTTTTTGAAAGAAAAATGAGGTTGCAGAAGTAGTGAGAACGCTCACCGCGAGGGAGAAGTCCGTGGGTAGACTCTGGAGTGGACCAGACATCAATCTAGGGGAAGAGCTATGAGGACTTGTATTGTTAAATTATTCAGAGATAAGGGAGATGGCTTGGAGAGAAACTGCTTGCTGCACATAAGAACCTGAGTTCAGTCCCCAGAACCCATGTAAAAAGCCAGTGCACAGCACAGGCTGGAACTCCAGCACTAAGAGGTGGGAAAAGGAAGTTTCCAGGCCACATTCCAGTCTAGACAATCAATGAGCTCCACACTCAGTCCCTGTCATTATATAAAGAAAGGAGGGGGGTGGCCAGTGAGATGGCCCAGCAGATACAGACACTTGCCACCGAGCCTGACGACCTGAGTTCAATCCCCAAGACCCACAAGGCGGAAGGAGAGAGCCAAGGCCTGCCAGTTACCCTCTGAGCTCTACCCGTCTGCTCAAGCACACAGGATGCAGAAAAGAAAATCTCTCCCACCTCCTCAAAGCTACCAAGCCACCACACAGGGACAATCCTACCCTAAGAGAACCCTGCTATGTAACAAGGAAGCCAGTGAGTGCCAAGGCCTGCCCAGCAGGGACTCTGCAAAACCAGGGCTAAACCCAACAGGGGAGCTCTCCTAGATTCTGCTGGGCCTCAGGAGTCGCCCTGGCCCCACAGGGTGCTGAGCCCCACTCTCACCCCATCCCCAACCCAGCCCTTGAGCAGCTCCTCTCTCCCACCCTAAGGCCCCCTGAGCTGGGCCTGAGTCACTGGGAGTGCTTATTAAACCACTAATTAATTGAATTTTTCTCCCTCATTGCATGCTGTTAATTAGTTTCTTGTAGTAACAGACTATTATTCTTGGAAGTAATAACTTGCTCCGGGAGGCAGTTTTAATGTTACTTATAATTACCAGAAGGGGCGGGTCTTGGGTTCCGATGGGAGGGGCTTACTCTGGGAAAGTAGGGAGCCCAGGCTGGGGGCTCTGCTCTAAGGCTGTTCGAACTCTCCGAAATTTTCTCCAACAAAAACCATGATTTTTTTTTAATAGAACAAAGATAACTTTGTTTTTTCACAGCAGAACAGGGACATCGTCTTTGAATGAGCGAGATGAGGGACTGGCGGATTAGGGGTCAGGGAAAATGGAGTCTATTGCTTCTGTCGGGTCTGTGTCGGGCTCTCCTGTCTGCTCCCTCCCTTTGGTCCCAAAGCTAAAGGACATTGAAAGAGGGTACAGAAATCAGGATTCTGGCCGAGCAATGGCAGTGCACGTCTTTAATCTCAGCACTCAGGAGGCAGAGGCAGGCAGAGTTCTGAGTTCAAGGCCAGCCTGGTCTACATAATGAGGTTCAGGACAGCCAGGACTACGCAGAGAAACCCTGTCTGAAAAAACCAACCAAACAAACAAACAAACAAACTGTTCCGTTCAGAGTCTGGGGAACTAGTGTTGGTCTCCTTCAGCACTGTGTGTTGCTGAGCTGAGGGAGACAGCAGGCGCTTCCCAAGATCACAGACGGTCTTTTTTTTTTCTCTTATTATTATTATAAAAAAAAAAAAAACCAAAACTTGGTGCTGGTGCTTGGCGGAGAAAGGGGGCTTGTGTGACTCACAGTCTTGGAGAGCTAAGAGCAAGCTGCGGTGTGTGCAGAGCTCCGGTGAGTGGCAGGTGATGTCATAGACCATGTGAGGCAGAAAGAAACTGAGGGCCAGGCCATAAAAAAATCCTCCTGCCTCAGCTTCCCAACTTCTGGGATTACAGATGTAAAGCACCACAAACAGCTATTATTTAAAACAACAACAACATTTTCCTCTCATGAGACCGAGTAATGAATGAACTGAGCTAAGAAGTGATAAGTACCAATCAGTCCCACGTGTTAAAAATCTCTACACATCTGAACCCGCATGTTGAGACCAAGCTCCCCCCAGCCAGCTGAGACTTTCCAGGACACACTCACACTGCATCCAAATCCAGGTGAGGGAGCAGGGCACACCTATATTCCCAAAAGGAGGGAGGCCAAGGCAGGAGAATCACAAGTTTGAAGACAGACTGGACTACAGAAGGAGACCTGGTCTCAAAGCAAGTAAGTAAATAGGTGTGCACAGCTGAGTGGAAGTCAGGACGAGGAGGCGCCATTGAAGAACTGAGGGGTGAGGGGCAGCAAAGCGGGCAGGCAGGGCTGCGGAGCAGCTTGCAAAGCCTCTGCACTCGCTTCCCATCTTACAGAGCAGGCAAGGAAGTCAATCAACCAGGCAAGGGAGAAGGCTTAGGTCAGTAAACTGCTTTTTGCAAGAAGATGAAGATCTGAGTTTGATCCCCTGGCTCCCCCTTACAAACCTGCCCGAGAGGTGTTGATTGAGATGGCTTAGCAGGTAAGAGCACTGACTGCTCTCCCAAAGGTCCTGAGTTCAAATCCCAGCAACCACATGGTGGCTCTTAACCATCTATAATGGGATCTGACGCCCTCTTCTGGTGTGTCTGAAGACAGCTACAGTGTACTTAGATATAGTAATAAATAAATCTGTTGACCTGAGCGAGCGGGAGTGACCGAAGCAAGCAGAGGTCCTGAATTCAAATTCCCAGCAAAAATCTGGCCAGAAAGGTGATTCAGCAATCAAAAGCCCTGGATGCTCTTCCAAGGGACCCAGGTTCCATACCCAGCACCCACAGAGTGGCTCAGCAATCGGTAACTACAGTTCCAGGGGAAACAATGCCCTCTTCTGGCTTCCACAGGTACCAGAAACACACGTGGTACACAGACACACAAGCAGGACAAACACCCATACACATTAAAGAAATTAATTAAACCTCAGTTTTAGAAATATGAACCTTGCAGTTCTCATTTGTAACCCCATCTCTAGAGAGGGAGACAAGAGGGATTCTGGGGCTTGCTGGCCAGCCAGCCCAACCTTCTCAGTTAATTCCAGTTCAGTGACAGAAATACATCCCCATACCCGTGCACGTGTGTGTGTGTGTGTGTGTGTGTGTGTGTGTGTGTGTGTGTGTGTGTGCGCACATACACACACACACACACAAACACACAAACACACACACACACACACACACACACACAAATAGAAGTAAATAAGTAGAAGATAAACTAATGAGGACATTGTGAGGATGGAGAGAGAAGCCTGCCACAGACAGAATGTCCAGACTGCTCTTGAGATGATCAGAGAAGGGGAAACAGCAGCTATAGAGTGCACGTAGGAGTCTTGGCTCCCTCAGGGAAGGAACCTCTGGGCTCTGCATCATCGCATCCCTGCCTCCTTCTCAGACCCAGAAGCAGCTATCATTCACACCAATGAAAGCACCAGTTAACCTTGAGCAAGACCTCAATTAACTCAAGGTCTTATCTCCATCATTAACCTGGACGTGGGAGGGAAGGGTGGTGAGGAGCTGCATCCCCCGATCTTCAAACCACCAGTGATGCTGAAGGTGGCTCAGCAGGGACAGAAGCGCCAACTCCTACCTGGGAGCAGCCCCTCACCAGTAAGTGGGGCATTACTGAATGCTCCAAGGAGACACCATTCTTGACTGCCTCTCTAGGTGAGTCCTAGTCCAAGCATCGGGCACAGAAGGCTAGGGGAGAGTCCTGACTGGCTCCCTAAAGGGGAAATGCCCTGATTCCTGGCATCTGCCCTTTGCCACGATGTTAACTTTCAAGGCCAATTTCAAGCCACTAACCTGGCTTCAGTGAGACAGACTTGAGAGGAGATTGATGATGGAGAAAGGGCCCCGACACAGTTCCTCATCTGGGCAACAAGAGTAACAGATGGAAAAGGAGACAAAGAGGTCATCAAGGGCAGTGTTCTGAAGGCAAGGGTCTCCTGTGTCTGCCCAGGAAGGGAGAGTCCTGGAAGGGAGGGTCCTGGAAGGGAGAGTCCTGGAAGGGAGGGTCCTGGAAGGGAGAGTCCTGGAAGGGAGGGTCCTGGAAGGGAGGGTCCTAGAAGGGAGAGTCCTAGAAGGGAGAGTCCTAGAAGGGAGGGTCCTGGAAGGGAGGGTCCTGGAAGGGAGGGTCCTGGAAGGGAGGGTCCTGGAAGGGAGAGTCCTGGAAGGGAGGGTCCTGGAAGGGAGAGTCCTGGAAGGGAGGGTCCTGGAAGAGAGGGTCCTAGAAGGGAGAGTCCTAGAAGGGAGAGTCCTAGAAGGGAGGGTCTTGGAAGGGAGGGTTCTGGAAGGGAGGGTCCTAGAAAGGAGAGTTCTGGAAGAGAGGGTCCTAGAAGGGAAAGTCCTGGAAGGGAGGGTCCTAGAAGGGAGAGTCCTGGCAGAGGGAGATTCCTGGAAGAGGAAGGTCCTGGCAGAGGAAGCTCCTGGAAGGGGAGGGTCCTGGAAGGGGAGGGTCCATGGAGAGAACTTGTAATTTAGGATTTAAATATTCTGTTGTTTGTCCATTCATGTTTTGTGTATATACATGTATGGTCTATGTGCACAAGGTCATGTAGGTATGTGTGCCTGGGCTGCTCACAGGTAGGAGTTGGCGCTTCTGTCCCTGCTGGGCCACCTTCAGCATCACCGGTGGTTTGAAGATCAGGGGATGCGGCTCCTCGCCACCCTTTCTTCCCGTGTGTGTGTGTGTGTGTGTGTGTGTGTGTGTAAAGCAGGATACACTGGGTATCCCGCTCTGTCACTTTCTGTCCCAATCTCTTGACATGGGGTCTCCCACTGAACCTGAAACTAGGCTTGCAGCTAGCAAGCCTCAAGGACCCTCCTTTCTCTGCCTCCCACAGTGTTGGGGCTGTGTGTGACCACGCCTGACTTAAGTGTGTGCTGGGGATTCAAACTCAAGACCTCGTGCTTTTGAAACAAGTACTCTTATCTACTGAGCAATCTTCCCAGCACCCTATTTCTTGAGGCAGGCTCTCATGTGGCCCAAGCTGGCCTTGAACTCACTATGTAGCTGATTACTGAAGATGAACTAGAACTTTAGATTCTCCTGCCTCCACCCACCAAGTGCTGGGATGACAGGTGTGCACCACCATTTCCAGTTTTATAGGAGTCTAGGGGTTGAACCCAGGACCTTGCAAGTGTTAGGCAGACATTCCCCAAACAGAGATACATCCCCAGACCCTGAATATCTGAGCAGAGGCAAACAGAAGAGATGGGATGGGTAAGGGCAAGAGAGAGAGAGATCTAAGTGTCAGTCTGCCCTCAGGCAGTGATCAGAACAGCGTCACCTGTAGGAAAAGGTAGGTAAGGACAGAGACCAGGCTGAGCTGGCTCCTCACAGTACGCAGCCCCCAGCCCAGGGCACAGGAGGAGATGCTGGAACCCAGTTAGTGCTCCCCCATAAACGGGGAATCACAGCACCCTGGAAGTACAGGGCAGCTGCTTCCCTCCCACACTTCACCCACTTTGCCCTCCCCACTCCTCACCCACCACTAGCTCCCAGCAGCTCCAGGGCATAGCCTGAATCATGACTCAACCCTGGAACATTTCACCCGGCAAGCCACCCCTTGGGACGCAGGGAAGTGTCTGGGGCTCCTGTGATTCATGGTGGCAAAGGCCCAGGAAATGAATGCTGGGCCTCCCTCATCCCTCCCTTCTCAGTCCCCAGCATCCTTCCCTGGGACACTCAGCTCTGAGGTGACAGAAAGTTAATCAGGACAGGAGATTGCTCCCTGAGGCATCCAGTCAGAGCTCCGGGTGATGGCCACTAGTTGGGGTCACATGGGCAGGAGTGGGGGCAGGGAAAGGGTGAGGAGATGCTTTCTGCTCATTACCACCTCCCACTCCTCAGTTTTCCATGTTGCCCCAGGCTCTGTGTTCCATCTTCAGCCCCACATAAAACTGGGCATGGTGGTGCACACCTATAATCATAGCATGGTCCCTGAACGGGAATGTCTGCACTCCACGGCTGCCAGCCACCTTCCTGGGACCGAATCAGCTTGCAGGGGAAGCACACAGAGAGGCATAAATCAAACCTGCCACATCCTAGTCCGCCGGGCACCGTTCTTTCCAGAACCTGCCCTCTGGCCCCTTCAGATCCCAAATCCCAGACTGTCCTGCCCTTCTGGACCAGGGTGATAGACGTCAACCCCACATCTGATACTATTGATATTCCAACTTTCTTACTTAGCCCCTTTCCTACCTACTGGTCAACTTATAATAGCCCTTCAACAAAGAGTGAAGGAAAGCGCCTTGGCTGTGGTTAGTACAGCTGCCCAGCATGCGTGAAGTCCTGGGTTAGATCCCTGACAATGCATTACTAGGTGCATGCATGTAATTCCAGCACTGGGGAGGTGGAGGCAGGAGGGTCAGTCACTCCAGATAATCCTTGGCAATATGCAGAGTTTGAGGCCAGATGAGCTGCATGAGACCCTGTTTTAGATGAAGGAGAAGAAGAAGAGGAGGAAGTGGGGAAGGCAGAGACAGACCTCTCAGCTCTCGCTGCCTCCTTCTGTCCCTAAACTCTTCAAAAGAGCTCTCTCTCTCTCTCTCTCTCTCTCTCTCTCTCTCTCTCTCTCTCTCTCACACACACACACACACACACACACACACACACACACACACACATTTTCTCTCAGCAGCCACTGTGACGCAGAACTCACCGGGTCACACAGGATATCCAGCACCTAGAGACAGCATAGCTTTGGGTTTTGTTTGTTTGTTTGTTTTTCTTTTTTCTATCCTTCCACTGTCAAAATAACTCTACCCTCAAGTCCCCTCCCCGGCCCCAGATGGCAGGCATCTGCAGCAAGGAGACTCTTGAGTCCACTGACCTCCAGGTCAGCATCATGTCTTCTCAGACCCCAGAAGTCACCACAGAACAGCCCTTGGCCAGGCTTCTAGATGCAGAGGTGGGAGAAGAGGTAGTCTGAGGGGGGCTAGTGGGATTTCCGGTTGCCTGGAAACCTCATGAAGGAACGGGGTCCGGAGGACTAGTGTGTGTAGATACCTTTGTAGGTAAGAGAACCCGGAACTGGGAAGGGTGAAAGACCTACATCCAAATTTCCTGCAAAGTCAGCAGGAGGCAACATGGTTGCCCACCGCCAGTCTCCCTCCTAAGTCTGCCTGTCTGTCATTCAAGATTTCCTCTAACAAGCAAAGAATATGAAGAAAAAAAAAGGGGGGACCCCTCAAATGGCTGAAGTTCTCTGGTTGTCTTTGATCATAGGAACTGTGGGTGAGTGACACTCCTAGAAAGGGGGTTAGAAGGCGGGGTTTTCACCCCTGGAAGGTGAAAGAGACCCTCTGAAGAAAAGCCCTGCAGTTTGGCAAGGCTGCCCTGATGCTGGGTGGAGGTGAGGCAGGGGCTGAGCCCCGAGCCCAAAGCTCCCAGCCCCCATCCAGAGCCTTCTGTACTGGGCAGCCATGGAAGCTGGGGCTCAGCAGGACCAGAGAAGTTATTAATCGCTCCACGATGCCACCGGCCATGGTCCATTTGCTGTTTCCCTTGGTCTGTTTTGAAACTGTGAAATGAGACCCAGTCTTCAAGGCGGCTGCAGTAACCATCCCTGATTCTGACATTTAAATTACAGATGGCATTTTCAATTAAACAGGCGCTCTCAGCAGGTTTAATTTAGCTATCAGTTCTGGTCTGTTCTTTAAGTGCTTAAAGGGGGTGGGTGGGGAGACCAATAGTGGATTCTAGGTCTCTTTCTAGAAGCTGGAAATGGGGACACAACAATCCCATGTCCTAGCTCCCACGGGGGCTCACTTGGCTTCCTGTGAACCGGCACACTGTGATCCTGTCCCTCTACCGCTGTGCATGTGTGCCCAGGAGTGCTAGGGGATCCCAGCTCCAACCTCTCAGAGGGATTGGAGCAGCCTCAGGGCCTCAGTGTCCACTGGGTGCAGAGGCCATGCCTCTCCCATCATATTAGAGAAACTCAGACGGAAGCGTGGCTTTGTACTAACTAGCTATATGATGGTGTGTGTAACCCTGTCAGATCTATTGAACCTCAGTTCTCTGCTGTACATGAGAAGGTAGAAGAAGACGAGAGAGCAGTATACTTGCCCCACAGATCTGACCAACTGAGTTCAATTTTGGAAGCTTCTGTACAGAAAACTGACTCCTGAAAGTTACCATCTGACTCCTGCATGCATGCCCTGGCATGTGCATGTATGTACACACACACACACACACACACACACACACACTAAGTATAAACAAACAAACAAACAAAAAACGCCAAACAACCATTCCAGCACACCTTCATTATGTAAGCTCAGGTGTGATGGCTAACTTTGGTTGTCAACCTGATTACTTCTGGAACAACTAGAACCCAAGTCCCTGGGCACTCCTGTGAGGGATTTTCTTCATCAGATTATTTGAAGCAGAAAGACCCATCCTAAATCTGGGCCGTGCCTTCTGATGGCAGCCCACCTTTAACAACATGGGTTCTTTGCTTTTGGCCTGTTTGCCCTCACTCTTGCTGGCAAGTTCATCTACTCTGTGGCGGAGACATTCCTTCACCTGTATTAGAGTCAACATCTTCAGGGCTTCAATGCAGACTAATGATCAGCAGGGCTCTGAGAGTCCTCCAGAGAGCCAGCGCCAGATTGGAAGTGCTGAGACATCCAGCCGCGTGGACTGAACAATTACCGGATTCTCGGCCTTTTAATCAGGAGGCTGCGTTGTTGAGCTACCCAGAGCACAGCTTATAAAGCAGCCTAATCCGTTCCCCTTCACTCTAGATGCCGATCCTATCAGTTCTGCGCCTGTAGGGGACTCTGACTAATATGCCAAGTTTGCTTTAGTTGGCCACTTGGAGTGACAAATGTTTCTGTCATTTGTAGCTGCCAGGGTGGCAATCCAAGATTTTATTTAGCATCACTGGGAGCGGGGTCAGGAAGCCGAGGCCCAGAGAGATGGAGCTCGGTGGCCCAGGTCACACAGCTTATAGATTCAGTGATTCCGAGTGGGAAGCGCTTGCTCAGAGCCAACGTGCTCAATCTGGGCTTCCCAGGGAGGGAGGAGGCGTTTCTAGCAAGGCCCGGAGGACAGGGACGGAAAGGTACCAGGTTGCCATGGTTACCTGCTCACTGTGTGGCCTCAGACAGACAACCTGGCCTCTCTGAGCCCCGGGCTGGGAACAAAGCATTTCGCCCCAGCTGAGCGCAGGGGACCGCTGCAGCAGGAAAGTGGGCTATCCCTCCCTGGGCCCCTGCCAGCAACAGAAACCCCTAAGGCTGTCGGACCCCCTCTCCACCAATACACACTCCACCTGGTTTTAAACATCTCTCAAAGCTTCGATTCAATTTGGAAGAACTCCGCAGCTCTGCAGTGCAGAATTCATCAGCCGAGGAGGCTGCTTTCGGGGAATAATTCATTTTTCTGGTGTCGGCGAGCAGAATAATTGGTCCGGGGGCTGGCGCTCCCTCCCTCCGGCGCTCCCTCCCCGGGATGGTCTGATTTCAAACGCAGCCCGATACTGTTAGGTCAAAGGCTCTGCAATAAATAGGAGGGGGCTTCTGCCTCATAGATTGGATTATTCCACTCGCTGGTGACGAGCAAGAGGATTTAATTCCCCTGCAAACGCCAGCGAGAAAATCATTTTCCCCGCCCGATTCCCTCTTTCTTGTTTTCCTTTTTTTTTCTTTTTCTTTCTCTTTTTTTTTCTTCTTCCCTGAGGTATCTGTCTTTAAGAAGCTTTGAGGGTCTGCAGACAAGGTTGTCCTCCTCACACACAGCCCACTGCCTGAAGCTATCTCCTCCCACATTCAATCACCACCTAAGGACAGAAGAAAACCCATGAGCGTCCCTGTCCCACTATAGAACACTAGTGGGTCAGGAAGGGCCAGGGAGCCCATGTCCCCTAACAGGGAAGTTCTTTGTCCCTGTTCAGAGGCTAAGGGTCCACTTGCCTTCTCCTCCAGGAAGCCCTCCCTGACTGACCATCCAAACGAAAGAGACTATTCCCTCACAGCTCGTTCACCATTCCACCCCCATCTATGTCAGAGAGGGACATAGTCCCCCCATGAGTCACAGAGTGGACAATTTCCCCCCTTCAAAAAAGAATTTTAGGGGCTGGTGAGATGGCTCAGCTGGTAAGAGCACCCGACTGCTCTTCCGAAGGTGATGAGTTCAAATCCCATCAACCACATGGTGGCTTACAACCACCCGTAATGAGATCTGACGCCCTACTCTGGTGCGTCTGAAGTCAGCTATAGTATACTTATGAATAATAATAAATGAATCCTTGGACCGGAGAGAGCAGGGACCGAGCAAGTAGGACCGACCGGAGCTAGCGGGGCTGACTGGAGTGAGCGGGGTTGATGGAATGAGGAAGAAAAAAGGATTTTTAAAAAGTCTGTCTCTCACACTGAGCTTCCAGGATGAGGCCCTTTGGGTCATTGTTGTCTCCTGGGATCATAACAAGGCATACAGAAGAGGCTTAATAAGAGCTTGGGTGCTAGTGAGCCCTCCTATGAGCAGGTGTACCCCCCCCAGGCCAGGCCCAAGTATATGAAGCACTGTGGGGTGCAGAAAACCCCCTGCTCTGCAGGACTGGCATCCACAGGGTCCAGCACCCTGCTGTGCTGTGTGACATAGATCCAGGCTGTCCCTCTCTGAGCCTCCAGATGGAATGATCTAGTACAGAAGTTCCCTGAGTCAATTAAATGCGACCAGAGATGAACAGTGCTTAGCACCCCCGGCACACAGCTGCGACATATCCTGGACTGTTACACTGCACTTCAGGGACATTTTTGTTGTGTTCAGAAAATACCAATGACTCAGGGGGTCAAAGTCAATGAAGCTGTGTTCTCCCGGTGGATGGGGTAGTAGGCTTCCTACAGAGCGGGAGGAGAGGGGAGCCACACGTCCCACTGACAGCCGACCCACTGACAGCCGAATGAAGAAGGGGTGTGTCTGCCACAGCCTCCCATCTGCCGAAAACAGGGCTTCATCCATCCACAAGACATGTACCACAGCCCTGTGGGAAGGATGTGTGCCTTGGGGGCCTCTGGACCCCTGTGGCTCTGCAGGGTACAGTGGGGGAGACTCTTTGAACCCCAGCTTCTTCTTGTACACGTCAGGGTGACAAAGGTTAGCCCTCTGGGAGGGCTGTGTAGGGACAGGTAGTGTGGGAGACCCATGAGTGGGGGCAGCCCCTCCCCCACTCCATTCTCCTGCAGCCCACACAGTGTGTGCTATGCCCTGGGCAGGTTAGCCTGTGCAACATCAGGGCAGGACCCTCAGGGTCCAGGTGGCACCTTTATTTCTATAAAGAGAAGCGGCAAATCCAGGGGAGACCCTAGTGTGTCTGTTTGCAAACCCCCACTCCTTTCCTTCCCTCTGTGCTGGGGGTGAAACCCGGAGCCCCACACACGTTGGACAAGTGTTCTACCCCTGACCTGTATCCCCAGACCTCTTTTCATTTCTTATTTTTGAGACTGAGTGTGCCTAATTGCCCTCATTCTCTAGCCCAGGCTAGCAATGAACTCACTCTGTAGCCCAGGCTGGACTAGAACTTGCTATCCACCTGTCTCAGCTTTCCCAGTAGCTGGGATTACAGGCCTAAGCTAAATGTGTGCTCTTGTCCCTAGACATGTGGGTCTCCTGACTCCTGGAAGAAAAGGAAAGAGGGGAAGTCAGGGAAGAGGAGGAGGTTGACCCCATATTCATTGATGGGAGGTGGCCCAGGAAGCAGAGAAGGGTCCCAGGTGGCCTGGGATGGAGGTGATCAGGTGGCTTAGCCTCAGGAGACAAAGGCAGGATACACATTTGGAAATGGGGAGCTTCACAGAGCTCTCCCATCTGACCACATCACCACATGGCTGCTTCCACCATCCTCACACCCCCTTCGCCACCCAGGCAGTTCTTCCTTATATCTCCCTGAATCTCTCCTGCTGCTGCGTCAGCACCAGACCGGAGCTGAAGCCCCGTAGTTGTCTGCCGAGCTGACAGCAGCTTTAACTCGGCGAGATAATCCTACCAGCAATTAATTGGCTTTTGTTGGAGGAGAATGAATACCATCTTGTCTTAATCTCCTGCATTATTCTCCCTGCTCAGCAGAGTCAACACAAGATTAGGTTTAATATGGGGGAAGGGGGGCGGGGCAGTGGACTCACTAGGAGATGAGATGGAATCTGTTGTGGGTATCCTAAGCTTCCTTCAGCCAAGGGGGCTTGACGAAGACCCAGGGCTCTGCTAGGGTGCAGAAGCACCCCAGCTCCTAAAGACCACCTCCAAGCCCCTGTAAGACTGAGCCTTGGATTAGGTCTGAGCCTAAACCAGGCATGGTAGTACACACCTGCAATACCAGGACCCGAGAGCAGAAGCAGGAGAAGCAGACATTCAATGTCAGCCTCAGGCCAGCCTGGGATACTTGAAAGTCTGTGTCAAAACAACAAAAGACAACTTGCATGGAGAGACTCCAAGGTTGGGACTGAGCCTTCAGCAAGGCTTTGGATTCAAATCTCAGGTCTGAGGCTGCCAAGCTGAGAACTGCCTTGATGATGCTGCCATCTGGTGGTCATAAGAGGAACTGCCCCTTGCCCCCTTCTCAAATCTCTTATTTACAAGACAAATTAGAAAAGAAAGAGAAAAAAAAAAAAAGAAAGAAAGAAAGAAAGAAAAGAAAGAGAATCTGGGGGCTGGTGAGATGGCTCAGCGGGTAAGAGCACCCGACTGCTCTTCTGAAGGTGATAAGTTCAAATCCCAGCAACCACATGGTGGCTCACAACCATCCGTAACAAGATCTGGCACCCTCTTCTGGAGTGTCTTAGGACAGCTACAGTGTACTTACATATAATAAAATAAAATAAATCTTTAAAAAAAAAAAAGAGAGAATCTGGAAGGATGGATCTGCGACTAAGAGCACTGATTGTTCTTCCAGAGGACCTGGGCTCAGTTCTCAGCATCCACATGGTGGCTCACAACCATCTCTAACTCCAACTCCAGGGTATCCAATGCCCTCTTTGGGTCTTCTTTGACATACATACATGCAGGCAAAACACCCATACACATTAATTAAAAAGCGATCTTTCCATTACAAAGCTGCTAAACAGAGATAACCACCAGGAATCTACAAGAAAATCCATTTTACATCCTATGACACCTTGATTAAAAATGTCTTGGCACCCCTGATGCCATTCAATCTGCCTGGGGTATGTCCCATGCCAGAACCCTGAAGTCACTTCCATGTCATGTCCATTTCAGCCCCTAGCTCATCCTTGCTCTGGCTCCAGTAGGAGCCCATGTCTGATCCTGTGTTGCAATGACTTAGATCATCTCTGAGCTGGAAGCCATTTCCGATATCCTCATGAGCAGCCAGCCTCTCCCACCTATGACAAGTTAATACTGTTAACAGCTCCTACAATCACGGAGGAGACAAGCCTCTGGGTTCATCCGTGAGGGAGTTTCTTGATTGGGTTAAATGAGGTGGGTAGATCCACCCCGATCCTGCGGCCTGGGGATCCTGATGGGAAGAAAAGGAGAAGGCAAGCAAAGCAGGACATGCTGACTGAGGACGCAGTTCTCCCTGAAACGGCTGGTGAGGAACAGGTGGGATGAACCTGAGCTCTTCTGGAGAGGCGGATTCGAGACAGGGTTTCTCTGGGTAACAGAACCCTGGCTGTCCTGGACTCGCTTTGTAGATCAGGCTGACCCGGAACTCACAGCGATCTGCCTGCCTCTGCCTCCCGAGTGCTGGGGTTCAAGGCGAGCACCACCACCCAGCCTGACCGTGAGCTCTTAACAATGAAAACTAGCACAGGAGTCCTCAGCCTGAGCCTGTTGCCGCTGCGAGACACTGCGGTGACAACACCGTCGTCACTGCTACCGTCCAGTCACCCAGTGTTCTCTGGAAATGTGGTTCCACGGGCAAGTCTGTAAACTGCTGCTGTCTAATCCCCGGTTCCCAGCAACTTCCTGTCCCTAGCGGAAGCTCATGTCACACCATGTAGCACAGTGCGCAGCGCATCCTGGGAGACTCTCTGGGTTAGCATCTGCATCTCGAAGCTCACCGCAAGCTGTGTGCCCACTGCTCCAGGCATGCTGGCTGCTTTCCTGGTGTGTAGGTAAGTTCATTCCCAGCCCAGGGTCTTTGCTTCTGCTGCTCCTGTGGTGGTGGTGTTCTCCCAGACCTCCGTATGGCTGGGGCCTCCTCATCGGTTTCAAAGGTCCCTCCCTTCACAGAGAGATCGTTCCTGATGCTCTTGGCCCAGCAACCCTGTCACCCTCAGTCCTCCTTTATTGGCGCTGCTGTGGAGACCAGGTTCCTTAGTAGCTGGCTAGAATCCTACTTCTATGAAGGACTAGAGGACTGTGTGACCTCAGGGAAATTGCATGCCTTGTTTATGCTTTGTGTCACAGAAAGGAAGGAAGGAAGGAAGGAAAGAAAGAAAGAAAGAAAGAGAGAGAGAAAGAGAGAGAGAAAGAGAAATAATAGGGACTAATAGGGACGGGAGAGATGGCTCATTACTTAAAAGCACTTGCTTTTTTTCCAGAGGACTCAAGTTCAGTTTCCAGAACCCACACCAGGAGGCTCATAACTAATGGTAGCTTCCACTCCAAGGGACCCGGTGCTGTCCTTGAGCATCCGCACCCATGTGGCTACACACAGAGACATATGCGCATACACATACATATACATACAAGAAATAAAAATTGATATTTAAAATAATTTTTATATTTTTTGCTACTATTTTTTGATTTGGGGTTTTTCTGGGAGAGAGGGTTGTGGTTTTATGGTTTTTTGTTTTGAGACAGGGTCTCGCTGTGTAACTCTGGCTGGCCTAGAACTCACTGTGTAGAGACCACATTGGTCTTTTTTTTTCTTTTTTTTTTTTTTTTTTTTTTTTTTTTTTTTTTTTTTTTTTTTTTTTTTTTTTTGGTTTTTCGAGACAGGGTTTTTCTGTGTAGCCCTGGCTGTCCTGAAACTCACTTCGTAGACCAGGCTGGCCTCGAACTCAGAAATCCGCCTGCCTCTGCCTCCCAAGTGCTGGGATTAAAGGCGTGCGCTACCACCACCCAGCCACATTGGTCTTAAACTCATAGAGATCCACCTGCCTCTGCCTCTGCCTCCAGCACAGCTCTTAATGGATGCCCACCGTGTAGGGAAAGTGTCACCTCATGTTGGCCGCTGGCTTCATTTGATTGTGTGTAGCCATGCTTCTCCCTCTACAGTATGAATGCCAGCAGAGGCTGACTGTAATCTCTGTCTGACACGTAGTAGGATGTCACATGCAACTCATATTCAACTTGTTACCCAGAGCGAGAGCCCTTGGGTGCCACCTGCTGGCTGACATGTGGAATTTTCCTTGAAGAACAATGACTTCGGCTTCGGCTCCTGCTTCTGCCCTCCAGGGTAGGCTCAGCCCAGTTGAGGCAAACACCCACTCAGATGCCCCAGAACTCACACTTCACCTCCCTGAGCCACACAAGCTCCTGACCGCCACATCTCTGTCAGACAGCTGGTCTTTCCCAACTACTGAATTTAACTGTCAGGCCACACTTCAACCAGCTCCTCCGGTCTCTTTTGTGGGCTCCTAACCCTTGAGAAGCCTTTTTCTTTTTCTTTTCTTTTTTTTTTTTTTTTTTTTTTTGCTTTGGGCTCTCTCCCCTGATCCAGATAGGTGCCACACACATACCGCAGTCCTTTGCCCTAAAGCTCTACCTTACCTAATATTCATTTCAACCCAGGAGCTCACGAGTTCATGCTTCCTTCTGTTATGCTGGGCCCGAGGCCACCAATTGCTCCCCTTATCATTAGCAACTAAGGTGGGTGGGACGGAGTCCCCTTAGAAAGGACTGGGGTGAACGGGGAACTGGAGAGTTTGGAGTGGAGATGGCTTGGAGGTTAGGAGCACTTGCCGTTCTTCCAGAGGAACCACATTCAGATCCCAGCAGTCATGTCAGGCTCACAGCCACCTATAATTCCAAAGGCAGGCGATCTGATGCTTTTTCTTTTATGGGCACCAGAATGCGTCACACACATGCACGCACACACACACACACACACACACACACACACACACACACGTGCATGTAGTCCCGGAAGACCCAAGACAGAGACATAGCAGCAATTAGAAGGATCAAGGCATTAAGGCAAGACTCAGCTCAGGCAGCTGTCCCACCTCACCAGCAGGTGGCACCAAACCACAGAATAAAAGATGAAGGCAGAGCTGGGGGGGGGGGGAGGGGGGTGTCCCAGTGGCTCTATTAGGACAACAGTGACAAGACCTCTCCTCACCCCCAGTCAGCCATGGAGCTGGGGGAAGGAGCTGAAATGCCAGAAAGCAAGTAGCCTAACCTTAGAGCCTAGCACACCCTCCCACGGCCTACCCCATAGCCTAACCTTAGAGCCTAGCACACCCTCCCACAGCCTACCCCATAGCCTAACCTTACAGCCTAGCACACCCTCCCATGGCCTACCCCATAGCCTAACCTTACAGCCTAGCACACCCTCCCACGGCCTACCCCAAGGATGGTGCAGAAAGGCAGCTTGTAGATAAAACCAATCCTGGCCTAGCCAGGAAGGCTAGTATAAAGCAGGGATAAATAAAAAGAGTAGCCAAGATTCTTCGGGGGGTGGGGGTGGGACACGCGCGCACGCGCGCCCCCCACTCCACAGCCTTCATCTCTAAGCCCAAGAGAATGCTATCCAGACCTGGTGGGGTCACTGCCAAACTGCTCCAGAGAGGGTTAGGAACAACGCAGCAAGACATAGCCTAACTACTGGGCCAACAGGGCCTGTTGGGCAGGCACCCCACACTCCTTTACCAAGCCCTGTTGTGGATTCTGGGCAGCTTGGATGTCCTCAGGCGCCAGGCTCAGCCAGTTCCTCCTTAGACTCACAATCCAAGCCTTTGTCCACTGGCCTGCCCAGGCCCAGCTGGCCCCACACCAACCCAAGAGCCCCTGGAAACCCGAGCAGCTGGACGGCCACCAAGTACTTTTCCAGGCCGGACCAGGGGCCCTGGGGAGACGGAGCACGATGGGGTGGGGGAGACATCCATTCATCTGCGCGTCCATTGTTGCATTCTTTGGACAAATATTTATTGAGTGCCCACTTTGAGGCAGGCACAATGCTAGGAGCGCGGGATCCAGCAGCAGCCCCATACCCCCCTCGGATCGTACATTCTAGAAGCGACTGCCCGTGGAGATGCACATGAAAGCCATCCCACAGTAAAGCAACAAGTCCTTCTTTCCCCTCGGGACCAGACTGAAGGAAGGGGCGGGAGAGAGGCAGGTGCAAGGCGTGGGCGAGGCAGGTGAGGATGCTACCAACTAAATTAAGGCCTTTCTACCCCAGGATTCTGCCTTAGAGGGCCGATGGTGGGGGTAGGGGAGGTCGCTCAGGGTTCCACCCACACGCTACTGTTGGTCACCCGGGCCCCGAACCAGCCCTTCCAATAGACCGAGTCCTGCCCTCCGTGCTCGAAGTGAACGAAGCGGACGCCTGGCCCGTAGTCGGTAAAGGTGTGGGAGATCTGGGGGTGAAAGGATATCGGTCAGCCTCAGGGGTCTAAGGCTGTCCTTGCAGTCTCACTGCGCAGCAGCCCGACCCCAGTTCTAATTGTGGGCTCTACTTGCACAGGCTCAATAAGCCAGGGACGGAGTTTCCACAAGCTCCACCCGGGATATCTCTGCCCTACCCCCTGGGCCCATCCGAATCACCTCCATCCAGCTGCCATCCTCTGGCACAGCCACCTGTCCTGTAGTGAACTCTGCCAGCACATCTTCGTGCTCCGACAGCAGCCTCACAGTGAGCTCATACAGGCTGCCCGCATCCGTGCGACCCGAGTACCTGCAGGGAAGTGCCGGGCACAGACCTCACCTGCTGAGAGCCTCACTCTGCCAGAGATCTCTTCTGCCTAGCCCAGCATCCCTGCCGGGCAAATGTCCCCCCACTGTCCCCATTTCACAGATAAAGAAGCTTCGACCACAGAGAAGAGGAGACTGGGTCCCCCAGAGCCAAACTCAAAGTGAACCAGACCCAACCTTGGAACCAAAGCCATCCTAGGAGGGACACAAATGTGTGTGTGTGTGTGTGTGTGTGTGTGTGTGTGTGTGTGTGTACACATGTAGGGGGTAAGCAAGCCTTCATTTATTAGTAGTATTCTTGCCTTGCCTTAAGCACAAGAAAGTGCACACCCATTTGCTAACATTTTAAATTCAAGGCAGGAATATTTTTCCACTGGTTGCCAACCCTTGCAGACCCGTGTCCCACGTGACTACAACACTGAAAGTGCTAATCCCTTCACCACCACCATTTCCCCTTCCCCTCCAGTCCTGAGCCCTCCCCCCAACAGCTGCTCACCAGTCCTTCACCACGATGGCGGGCTGGGTGGTGTCCAGTAGCTCCTCCCAGTAGCCCTCTGCCTGCAGATCAATGACCTGCGCTTTGCGACACCNTGTCATCTTGGGTAAATTCCACCCCATTGTCTCCGGGCAGTTCTTCCACCCTCCAGCCGTCCCCACCGTGCTCCACGTCGCTCCAGCCCTCCAAGTCCTCTGTAGGGATACGACAGCCGCATCCTGGTCACACAGCCCCTTGCTTGAGGCTGCGGCAGGGCTGGCTCTTGCCCTGGCAGTGGGAGGCAGTGTTATGGGTCCTTTCTAAAGTTCTCAGGGGACAGACAATAAGCGATTGTCTGCCACAAAATGTAGACACTTCCTCACTCCTACCCCAGACCCAGTGTGCACAGGATCTGTCCCGCTCCTGTTCACTGAGAGTGGGTGCCCTGGGAAGAGACTCCCCAGGGAGCAGAGAGATGCTCTGGGCTAGACCGTGCACCAAGCACTTCATCTCATTTAACCTTGAAGCAGGCTGGCGCTGAGGACCGTTTTCTAGAAGGGACGGTGGGCATCCAATTATGCGGCCTCACCTTCCCCACACGGGTTACGCAGCAGGTTGCGCCTCCTCTTGCTCAGAAAATAGAACTGTTGCCAATGGTCCCGCTCCTCATCAGCGCTGCCCTCGAGTACCAGCCCCTCCTGCTGGCACTTGAGCAGCCACAGTGGGGCGCCGTCCACCAGCTCCTTCCAGCGCAGACACACCAGGCGGCAGGCCTGCACCAGCTCCGTAGCTGGCAGCTCAGCCAGCACGCGCAGCAGCAGCGGCTCGGGCAGCTCCGCCAGGTACTCTACGGCCTCCGCCCCTTCCTCCTCCTCCGCCTCCCGGGGCTGCTCCTCCTCCGCACTCGCCTCGGCGCCCGCCTCCTCTGGCTGCTCCTCTGGGCTCGCTTCTTCGGGGTGGCTCACACTTTCTGCGGACCGGGAGAATAAGGGAAAGCTGTGACTCTCAAACTGTGCCAACCCACGTCCCACTTTGAGTAAACCACAGCAGGGGCCAGAGGTTCTTAACCGGGGCTTGCTGCCACTTGAGGCAGAGACATGTACATCTCTGTGAGTGTGAGGGCAACATGGGATACTGAGTTCCAGAAAGAGTAGAATCAATCTCCCACACACACAAGTTCTGTAGTCCTAAACTGTGCCCAGGGAGGAAGCCCACCCAAGGACACAGAGCCACAGATACTCCCCCTAAACCAGAAGGATTGTTTCAACTGTTGCTTCCCCCTGCAGGGCTAGTAGACACTCACAAGGATACGGGATTACTGATGGGTCGGTCAGTTCTCCTAAGCACCCTCCCAGACCTCTGGGTCCCTCGCCCCCCTCCGGGAAGTCTTCCTGGATCTACCTTTAGCACACCCTCTCACAGCACAAGATCACAGGTATTCAAGGCATCCTAGCCTCTGTACTTGCTCTGGCTGTTTGATAACCACCTTTGTGTACAACGGACTGACCTCATGACCACTTTCGTCCCTTGTAGAGTCAGGAGCTACTGAATTTTATCAGCACTTATCATGAGCAAGGTACTGCTCTGAGCCTTGAAATTACTACCTCAATCCTCAACTCATCTCCTTCAGGCTGGGCCCAAGTCTGCTTCATGGAGGGACAGAAAGGTGACAAGGTCCAGAATCACATAATATATAAGCAGTTGGGAGCCTGTGTTTGAATCCATTCAGTCCAGCACAGAAGCCAGCTTTACCAGCCACCAAAAGAATTGGTTGAGGGCTGGAGAGATGGCTCAGCAGTTAAGAGCACCCATTGCTCTTCCAGAGGTCCTGAGTTCAATTCCCAGCAACCACATGGTGGCTCACAACCATCTGTAATGGAGTCTGATACCCTCTTCTGGTATGTCTGAAGAGAGAGCAATGGTGTACTCATATACATAAAATAAATCTTTAAAAAAAAAAAAAGAACTGGTTGAATTGACAGTCTGGTCTTGGTTTGGATACTGTGGACTCTCGACTGTGAATATGAAGTGATTTGGTGTAGGCCCCGCTGGCAGTGTTAGAGAAGGGGACACTCAAGGGCTCTGGGTGAGAAAATGGGCTCAAGATCCAGCTAGCCCCAGCCAGCCAATGTTGTATGAGGTGGGGAAGGGAAACAGACAAAGAGAGGTACTAGGTGATTTGGGAAGTCTTCCTCCCCTCTTTCCCCATACATCCCTCACCCTCAGGCTCCTCATCTGTGAAATGGAGTCATCGTTGTGTCAGACCGTCAGAATTATACTGAAATTCATCCCCTCCCCACAAAGGAGCAAAGCGATGGGGACATCCACTCTTGCTAAGCCAGTGGGAACGCCTGACCCCACAGTGGGGACTAGGCGACAGGACAAAAAGCACTGCCTCCCAGGCTGGGTTCTCGAGGTCAATCCACCGAATACCCAGGATGGTCAGGATGGTGTGGGCAGCTGTGTATCTCTTGGATCTCAGCCCGCCTCATCTGTGCCACCAAAGCCGCCTTGAGTAAACAGACACTGAGTGGCCAGTATCTCTAAAGGAGAGAGGGCCAGTGGGGAGGGGACCCAGCCACCCTGCGTAATGGAGGCCACATCTCTCGGGGTCCCTGAAGACTGGTCTGACCCCGAGAAGCCAAGGAAAAATAAGGGAGCAGGCCTGGGGCAGAGGAAGGACAGGTGGCCTGTTCCCTAAACCTCTTCTAAGGTGATGCAGCCAATAGCACCTACACTGTCAGACACTGGGAAGCCCAATTAGGATTTCCCCTCTCTCTTGGTTTTGTTTTTGTTTTGTTTTTGTTTGTTTGTTTGGTTGGTTTTGGTTTTTTTGAGAAAGGGTTTCTCTGTATAGCCCTGGCTATCCTGGAACTCACTTTGTAACTTTGTAGACCAGGCTGGCCTCGAACTCAGAAATCCACCTGCCTCTGCCTCCCGAGTGCTGGGATTAAAGGCGTGCACTGCCGGGCATGGTGGCACAAGCCTTTATTCCCAGCACTTGGGAGGCAGAGGCAGGCCGATTTCTGAGTTCCAGGCCAGTCTGGTCTACAAAGTGAGTTCCAGGACAGCCAGAGCTACACAGAGAAACCCTGTCTCAAAAAACCAAAAAAAAAAAAAAAAAAAGACATCCACCACCACGCCCAGCTCCCCTCTCTTTAGAGCACACAGTGCTCTATTAGCCATGGTGAATTGCACACACACAGAGAGAGAGAGAGAGAGAGAGAGAGAGAGAGAGGGAGGGAGAGGGGGGAGAATGAGGGGAGAGAGAGAGAGAGAGAGAATGAGAGAGAGCGCACGCACTTTCCCAGCATTTCTAACGTGTTTTGGTCACATTTTCATATGTAGGGGTTTACTCCTCCATTGGCAATGAGAAAACGAGGGCAGAGAGTTCTAGCATTTCTTCCAGGGTCCACCACAAGACATCATCAAGCAGAAGGAAAAACAATTGTCCGTCCTGCTTCCAACAGCTCTGGAGAACTGGGCCCAAAGTCTTCATCTCTCCACCATCACCCCAGCCCTGCCCTGGCCCCAGCAGATACCTGATGCTCCCCGGAAAGGTGTACCTCACTCAGTCCTCTCTCCTGGCCCCTAGGCCTGGCATTGAGGCCCCAGATCAGATTACAGCCTCCCCCACCTCCTTCCTTGCACACAACTTGCCACATTGTTGCTGTAGGAAAGTTATCTAGCCCTGAATGCTGACCCCAAGCTGACTCACTCACCTGGATTGGGCCCCTGAGTCCAGGGACTTCCTGGGACCAGGGAGAAAATGGGAACCTATTCTGGGGCCCTGTGGATGATGTTGAAGCGGGGCACCAGGACACCGACTAAGAGTGAGGACTTGGGAGTAGGGGGGGGTGGGCAGGGATGGAGGGAAGACTGGCCACCTCTGTTCCCTCACCTCCCCTAAAGAGTGAACACTCTGAGCCGAGCGTGGTTAGTGAGGAAGGGATAAGGGTCATGGCAGGCAGGTCTGACTCAGCAAGCAACCCCCTACAGGCCCAGCAAGGAGCGGGAGGGCAGAAGGGGTGGGGTCTTTGGTGCCAGAAAAGATGACTGGGCAATCCTTGAGGACCCAGAGCTTCTGCCAAAAGCAGCCTTCCTCACCCCAAGCCTGGTCCCCACGGAACAGCCCGCTACTTCAATACAAGACGGCCCCTCCAGAGAAGGGAGTCCCTCAGGAAGCTAGGACGGATGCAGGGTGAAGTTTGTAAACCCTAGGACCCCGCGGGGACTCTGGAGGCTCAAGAGGCAGGAAGGGCAGCGCTAGCAGATGGAAGAAGTTCATGGAAGCAAAAGCTTTGCAAGAACCCGGCTCTCAAACCCCAGGAAGTCTGGAGCCTGGGATGCCAGAGTCCTCCGATGCCATTTTGGAGACCCAAGCGTCCTCCTCCCTCCACATCACGACACCAGGCAGAAACCTGCTCCCTAGACTGTCTCTAGGGTTTTCCTGGCGCGAAAGTTTGAGCGCCTTCTGCGGCGCTGGTCTGCCCTGTCTCCCGGGTCTGTATCTAGCGGGGCCAGCAGCGGATACCTGGATCACCATCTCCATCCATCGCTGCGGCGCTGACGAGAGAGAAGAGCCTGAGCACTGCGGGTGGCGTGTCCTGGAGCTGCCCGCGTCAGCCGGGCCAGCGCCTCCGCGCCTCTTAAAGGCCCCGTGCGCCCCGCCTCTGGCCCCCCGGCTAAGGGCTGGGAGTCCTGCACCCCCGCCCCCCGTAGCCCAAGGTGCGGCTTCCGGGAGGAGCCAGGGACTGGGGAGGGGCAGGGACAACTACAGAATGGGTGGGCTCCAAGTGTGCCTGGAGGATGGCTGCAGGAGGACATCTGCAGTGGGGAGTTGGGGGTATCGGAGCCTTCCTCCCCGCACCAGTCCCCCAGGTAATTTTCCTACGCTGTGGTGTGGGCGAGTCCGGGGAGTGCGCGGGTGAGGCGGGGCCTGAATGAATAGTGGGCGGGGCCTTGAGTGCAGTGGGCGGGACCGCATCGTGAACCAACTTTGGCAGAAAGGTGCAGTTCCAGTACCCAGCGCTGTGGGGCAGCCGGACTAAAAGCTGGTGACAGAGAAAATGGGGTGGGGCGTGGGGCTTGGTCTTACAAACAGTGGGCGGGTCGCACCCCGGGCCTCCATTGGCCCGTATGGCTCACCCCCAGGAACCAAGGGTATGGCGCAGCGCGACCAAATGTAGTTGACAAGGAGAATGGGGAGGGAGAGGGGCCAGTGTTGTGGGATGGGGATGGGGCGGTGTCTGATGAGTAGTAGGCGGGGCTGTGTCTTGGGTGCTGTTCTCCAACCCGTAACCCCACTAAGAGCAGGTGACAGAAGGAGGGGAGCAGTGAGCGCCCCAGCAAGGAGACGTTTGGCGGGCAGTAGGCAGGTCTGCATTCCGGGCCACTCAGGCTCGGGCTGTACAGCCCCACGGCCTGGCAGGATCGCTCAGCGCGGCGGATCGCAGGTGACTGCGGGAGGGGGAGCGCCCAGTTCGGGGACTGAGACGCAGAGGGCAGAGACCTAGCGGGGAGGAGGGGCGCGCGCTCTGCGATCCTGAGGGCCTAGCGCCTTTAAGGCCCAGGCTTCAGGCTTTGCCCCCACTGTACTGTGAGGCTTCGAAGAACTGGGCTATGGACGCCATCTGTGCTCAGAGATCTGAATCTGGTCTTGAGCAAGGTAGCCCGTTTTAGAGCCACGCATAAATGGGAGACTGTAGGGCCCCGGGGCGGGGGTGCGGGAGGGAGATAGGAAGGCTCTTTTCCACTCTAATTTCCTCGGGCTCAGGTAAACGGGTCATATTCTCTGAGATCTTGAGAACGTCACTGAGCCCTTTGTATTCCGTGACCGGTCCTAAGGGCTAGTGATAACCCCCGATCTTCATCTCTTCCCCTTTCCCCGTGTGGGGGATGGGAGGAAATGAAGAGTGGCAAGCTGGAGTGCTCACAAGGCTTCCCATTGTTACCCTCCTCTTAAAAGACTGCTAGCCTATTGAAAATGGCTGGCTCTACCTTCAGTGAGGGCCGGGGCTGCCTCCCCTCCTGTTTGTGTGACCTTGGGAAGCTCCCTGGGCGTCCTCAGAGGCTGTTCTTAGGTGCCCGGGTTGGGGGGAAATCAGATCTCATGGTTTATTAAGCAACTCCCCGGCCCAGGCCCATGCACCTTAAGCTTCTGGTGACCCTGGAGGGGCGTGCCATGCCCCCGCCCCCATTCCGTGGAAACGGAAGGTCAGAACAGCACAGCGACTCTGGAGAACGTCAGTGGCCACCGAGTTGGGAATCTATCCCTGGGTGCTGGGATTGCCACTCGCCAGGGAGAAGGCTGGGTGTATAGCACAGCTCTCCAATACCCACAGGAGCAGGCTAGGAGACGCCACCATGGCAGTAGACAACATCAACGAGCTGCCAGAGAACATCCTGCTGGAACTGTTCACCCACATACCGGCCCGCCAGCTGCTGCTGCGCTGCAGACCCGTCTGCAGCCTCTGGAGAGACCTCATTGACCTGGTTACACTCTGGAAACGCAAGTGCCTTCAAGAGGGCTTCATCACCGAAGACTGGGACCAGCCTGTGGCTGACTGGAAGATCTTCTACTTCCTGCGCAGCCTCCAGAGGAACCTCCTTCACAACCCTTGTGCTGAAGGTGGGTGCAGAGAGTAGGCCTCAACAGGACACACTCTGTTAGGTGACCACAGTATGCGTCCTAAACACTGGCTGTCAGCCCTTTAGCTATATTATGGCCTTTATTCCTCTCACAATAATTCTTAGATGCAGGTACTACTGACACACCCACTTTTCAAATTGGTAGACTGAGGTCAAGGTACACACACACTACACAAGAAGATAGGGAGTTCAAGGCCATCTGTTAGAGGCTAGTCTGGGCTACATGAGATTCTGTCTCAAAGCAAACCAAATTACCTCTTAGTTGGTAATGGTGCTAATACCTGTAATGCCACCGCTCAGGAGACTGGGGCAGGAGGATCATGAATCTGAGGCTAGCTTCTACTAAAATCTTTCCTAGGAAAAGAAATGAGGCTTCACAGACCCCAGGTTAGACCTACAGACTGTTCCAGAAGGGACCTTGCCTATGGATGAAGGAGCGATGAAGTCTCCCTCGAATTCTGGTTCAAAAACAGATTATCTTCTAGTCATCTGGATGCCCTGAAGCCCAGGCTGTGCTGTAGCCTGAGAATGAGCTACAATATAGGAAGGACCATGTCTCCTGTCACATGGTTAAACATCAAAAAAAAAAGTGGTGAGGGTGTTAAGCCGGGCAGCCCAGACCTGCCCCTCCTCGTCCCTCCCAGCCATGTTGTTATACAATGCTAGGCAGACTACATCCCAAACCAAGCCAACAGATTGAGAAAAGTTTTTATAGTTTAATTTGCTTTGTTTGGTAAGTGCTACAACACAGGTTCTCTCTATTATTATACTAAAGGTAGCCCTGGCTGTCCTGAAACTTGCCATGTAGACCAAGCTGACCTTGTTAGACTTGTAGAGACCCTTCTGTCTCTGCCCATCTAACTTTTTTTTTTTTTTTTTTTGGTTTTTCGAAACAGGGTTTCTTTGTATAGCCCTGGCTGTCCTGGAACTCACTCTGTAGACCAGGCTGGCCGCAACTCAGAAATCCACCTGCCTCTGCCTCCCAAGTGCTGGGATTAAATGCACGTGCCACCACTGCCTGGCTGAGTTAACTTTTTTTTTTTGTTGTTTGGTTTTTGAGACAGAGTTTCTCTATGTAGCCTTGGCTGTCCTGGAACTCACTTTGTAGACCAGGCTGGCCTCGAACTCAGAGATCCACCTGCCTCTGCCTCCCGAGTGCTGGGATTAAAGGCTTGCGCCACCACGCCCGGCATCATTTTCTTATTTTTATAATCCTTTAAAAAGTTAACTCACGGGGCTGGTGAGATGGCTCAGCGGGTAAGAGCACCCGACTGCTCTTCCGAAGGTGATAAGTTCAAATCCCAGCAACCACATGGTGGCTCACAACCATCC